>VZQC01013208.1:770256-847105 GCA_009823505.1 Rhizomys pruinosus | reverse complement strand
GGAGGTCAGAAGAGGGCATCAGATTCCCCTGTAACTGGAGTCAAAGACGGTTCTCAGCCACCATGTGGGAATCAAACCTGTGTCCTCTGCAAGAGCAGTTGGTGCTCTTAACCGCTAGGCCATCTCTCCAGCCCCATTAACCTAACTTCTTTTGGCTCCCAGTAAAATTAAGGGAATTTTTTGGCTCACAGTAAAATTTTAAGGAAAGAGGCCACAACTCTAACAGACTTAAGTTAGCTTGACCACATGTCCAGGATGGTGATTGAAGATGTGGAGACATTAAATCACAGTGACCTCTTTGACAAAACAAGCTGAAGTGACTAATTAATGGCCCTAGATTTTTAAAACCTAAATCTTAACACGAGGTTTTAAATTTAAATATTAAAAGAATATTTTTAGGACAAGATACACTAAAGTCTGGTCAAAATGTAAAACTCCTTGGTCCTTGTCTCAATTCTGCTTCTATGACATGCTCTCCTTTCCTGATATGATAAAGTCCTTATTCCAAGGATTAAGAAAGATCACTTATCTACTGCTTTTATTTTGTACATATATTATATTTTACGAATATAAGTATTTAGGACATTTTTGATAAATATTGCCTCTTTAAAGCCAACAAACAAGTTTGACAAGATGCATATCTTTGACAAGTCCTTGTAAAAACAGCTCTAAACATTTAAAAAGAAAACTGGTCACTTAAAAATACCTGGTTCAAGTCTTGCAAAGACATCTTAAAATTTAAGCCTTCTTTTTTTTTTTAATTTAGTGCACAGTATTTTAATTCCCATGACTATACAAAATTGATCAAAATGAAATGTTTAGAGATAAAATCCATCTGTAATAAAGCTACACTCCAGTATCAAAAATAAGCCCTAAGGGCCAGTTAGAACACAGTTCCTAGTTTCACACATATGCCCATGAAACAGAGGGTCCTCAAGGCAATAATCACATAAGGACTGTTTCTGTCATTTTCCATTGTATGTTAAATCCAAAATATAATCAGGCCATAAACCACACGGCAATGGCTTCCTATTCAGACTGACACCCTGATTGTATTGTTCCTGCTTACTTCAAAAATCATGTTGTCTTGGAACGGAAAAAATGCATCAACAAGCCAGGACTGTGTATCACCATTTTACCAAAATTCACTTTTTTTTTTTTTTTTTTTGGTATTTTTGAGACAGGATCCCCCTATAGTCCCAGCTGGCCTGGAACTCACTCTGTAGACCAGGCTGGCCTTGAACTCACAGAGATCTGCCTGCCTCTGCCTCCCAAGTGCTAGGATTAAAGGCGTGCGCCACCACGCCCAGCTTGGGTTTTCTGTTTTAAATATAGCTTCCTAAACTTTCATTTAGTAGATGTGAAATATATGTTTTGTTGTTGTTTTGGCAAAGGAAAGTTTAAAAAATTAGTATATTGTAGAAAAAAATAAGAAAATTAAACTTACTGTAAGATTATAATTAAATTGATGGTAGTATAAGGATTATTAAAATTGTAAGGTCAAAATTCAATACACGGAGGTAAAATCAATGTATGAGTTACAACAACAAAAAGGTTTTCTTAACTGTTAATTCGCTTAGAAAAACAAGAGCTCTTAAATATGGTTACTAAAAGTTCAGAATTAGTTGCAGAGTCTGCCTTAAAGGAAAATTGGGGGATTTCATCACCTGGAAAAGAAAGAAAAGGAAAGAAACACATCAAACACTGCATTCAGCTGGAGCGACAAGACTGCATCCAAGGTGTAAAGTATATAATGGGCCAACACAGTGTGTTACATAAAGTGTGTGAATTCCAAATATTGGTATAGTATAGGAAAAAAGAAAAAAAAAAGACTGTATCCAGGTATTCCTAACCCGATATCAACCACAAATTCAAGGAAATGAATTTGGGGCGTACTTCATCAAACTCATCCTTGTGGATTTCAGAGATGCCAGAAGGGACTCATCTTCAAATAACTGACCATCCAGTACTCCCAAGTAACTGAATATTTCTCTCATTTTTTTTTTTTTGCTCCTTAAATTCTTGATATCTAATATTCCACTTAGTATATTCCTAAATGATAAAATAATGCTCAGAGGCAGGCGGATCTTTCTGAGTTCAAGGCCAGCCTGGTCTACAGAGTGAGTTCCAGGCCAGCTGGGGCTACAGGGAGACCCTGTCTCGAAAAGACCAAAAAAAAATAAAATAAAAAAATAATAATGCTAACTTTGGTTTAAATTAACTTGTAAATAATGATGTTATTTCCTTTCATTGTATTTTTGTTATGAATATTTGCTAACCCAGAACCCTCACCTAACCCAGCTAGTTTTCATGTTTAAAGGATTCAAGTGTTTCTACTTTTTGTAAAGTGTGTGTGTGTGTGTTTCTAATTATTTAGTGTAATTTGGATAAAAAGCCCAGTTTCCAAAATCAAATCTGTATATTACATTATAATATATATATATATATATTAGTTATACAAAATATATTTTTTCTTTTGGGGGGGGTATTTTTGAGACAGGGTCTCCCTTTTTAGTATCAGCTGTCCTGGAGCTCACTCTGTAAACCAGGCTGGCCTTGAACTCACAGAGATCTGCCTGCCTCTGCCTCCAGAGTGCTGGGATTAAAGGTACTCACCACCACACCTGGCTACAAAATACATATTTTAACTAAACCCAACCAATTAGACTGAAAGGCCTTATAAGGTACTCCAATATTTTTTTCTCTTTTTGAGGCAGGGACTCCCTGTAGCCCCAGCTGTCCTGGAGCACACTCTGTACACCAGACTGGCCTTGAACTCACAGAGATATGCCTACCTCTGCCTCTGCCTCCCAAGTGCTGGGATTACAGGTATGCGCCGCCACACCCAGCTTGGTGCTCCAATACTTAACAAATAATTACGATCTTATTTTTTCTAGAAAAAAAAATAGCCAGATTTGGGTTAATTCTTCTTATCCAAATTATACAAAACATCACTCTAATAACAACAATATTCATGATATTTTATAGTTGTACATACTAATATTCCTTGACTAAATGAGCATCTAAGGTATCCTATGTATTACAATTAGCCAGGATAAAAAATAATAATTGAACTATCTATCTTTTACTAAGGAAATGGTGCTACGTTGACTCCTTCTAGAGTCTTATTTCCATTTCTAGTCATTAAAATNGAGACAGGGTCTCCCTGTAGCCCCAGCTGTCCTGGAACTCAGATTGTAGACCAGGCTGGACTTAAAGATCCGCCTGCCTCTGCCTCCCAAGTGCTAGGATTAAAGGTGTGCGCCACCACATCCAGCTTACATTGACATTTCTAAGAATTGTTTTACCAACACTACTACTCACTAGTGTTATTATTGCTACAGGTTTTTTTTGGTCTTTTTGAGATAGGTTCTCCCTGTAGCCCCAACTGGCCTGTAACTCACTCTGTAGACCAGGCTGGTCTTGAACTCACAAAGATCTGCCTGCCTCTGCCTCCCAAGTGCCAGGATTAAAGGCGTGCACCACCACGCCTGGCTGATTTCTCTTTTTCAAACTAAATCTGGCACAATAGCAGTGTAACAACAAATGAAGTCATTATCCACAAAGAAGAACGAGGGTTAGACCTAGTCCTTCTGTAAAGTTATTAGGTCTAACTTATCTAAGGAGAAACAAAAAAAAATTAAACGATAATACATTTGTTTAAATACTCCAGTATAAATAAAATAATTCATAGAGTACAGAAAACTGTAAATAGAGGGGAATAATCATTCTCATTTTTTTAATGTTATGTTTCCTTAAGTTACATTCACTCCATTAAACTGAACAATGTTCTTGATTATTTTAATTTAGGTAAAATCATCCTAGTATACATCACATGCAAATGTTATGTCAGATACAGAGGGAAAAATATAAAAAAGAGTAATATCCTGATCACGATGGCTAATAGTTTTACTGGCTCTAACCAGTTAGCTATTCCTCTCTCCTGAAGACTGACTGCTGTCTTGCCTCCAACCGAGCCTCCTCTACATCAGATTGTAGAAATAAGCCTCCTAGCAACCTGGGAATAAATAATATGTGCCCCCCCCAACCACCACCACCACCACCACTCTCCCCAACATGGAGCCAGGGACCCTTGAACTACACTTTGGGAACTAATGGACTAATGTACGCAAACAAGAGGCAGGCAATAATAAGCTGGAAACCATTTGAATATGCAAATGAGAATTCATTGATTAAACTAAGGGAGCTTCAGGTTCATCACTTAGTCTAAGTGGGGACCCTGGGATTGAAAGGAACCGTCCTTCCCCCACAGCCTCTGCTCAGTAGTCTCTTTCAGGGTGATTCATCCAGCTGAGGTTGCCTAGCAACCGGACCAGCTCATGAATTCGCTCCCTGCCACGAGTGCCTACTGCCCTCTAGTGTTTTATCCTCAGGGCCACAGCTCTCTGCAGAGAGACCGAGACATTTGATTTTATAACATCTGTGTGTGTGTGTGTGTGTGTGTGTTTGTTTTACAGGCACATGCCATGACATATGATTAGAGATCAGAAGAACTTGTTTGAAAAGTCAGTTCTCTCCTTCCGCCATGTGGGTACTGGGGATGGAACTCGGGTCACCAGGCTTGGCGACAAGCCTCTTTACATAATGAGCCATCTCATCAGCCTCGGACCTGGACATCCTAAATCAGAAGAAAGCACAACAGAGCTTCTGCCTGACTCCTAAAGAGTATTATTCTCTCTGTGTTTCTCCATTTCATCTTCCAATGTAGGCTGATATTTTTCAACATTGCCAGACCCCGCCCCTTTCTTTTTTTAGCAGACACCAGTCCCTACCACTGGGGAAACAAAAATGTGAACTGTGTAACGATAAGCTTAATATGCTCAGAAAACTCATAGGCTCCAAAAAAAAAAAAATCACACACAGTGAAGTTTATTCAGCTTTTAAAAAGAATAAAAATATGTTATTTGAAGGAAAATGGATGCACCTGGATGAGTGAAGTAAGCCAGACTCAGAGAGACAGCACATATTTTCTCACATATATATGAACTATATTATACATGTGTATAAGTAGATACAGGATAAGGTGGTTCAGTTTGAACCCCAGTACCTATGGTGGAAAGAAGAATCAACGGAAAATTGTCCTCTGACAACTGTCCTTACCGACCCCCTACACACCATACACAGAACAGTAATACATTTTAATTTATATATATATATATATATAACTGTCGACTCCAAAGCGTAACTTTTACCTCAAGAGGATAAGAGATAGCTTTATTTTGGATCCAAATATGAGTGACCATATCAACACATTTCAAGTACATTGGTGAATACATTCAGTAGGCAGGTCATGGCAAAAGGGGTTACTATAGGTCTCAGATGCTATCTGATGACATGGTTAGCTTTTTGATTGGTGGGACCTGGTGGTCTTCTAATTAATACATTCCAAAAGGTTTTTATCTATTAGTCACCAGATATTAGGTCAGAAACAGGGGTGGGCAAGGAGTGGCTATTTAGGAGGCTAAAGATGGCCCAAGATAAATGGTAATTAGGCTCTGGACCTGCAACATTCCAAACTCTCCACAACCACTGAAGTCCTAATCAGTTGATCAGCCTTTGTAGATAATGTTCTGTTTCAAGATGTTTTTCTGGGAATTTTGGTTCAGATAGATAGATAGATAGATAGATAGATAGATAGATAGATCGATTAGATAGATAGATTAGATAGATAGATAGATAGATAGATAGATAGATGATAGATAGATAGAAAGATAGATAGATAGATAGATAGATAGATAGATAGATAGATAGATAGATAGATAGATAAGAGAGAGAGAGAGAGAGAGAGAGAGAGAGAGAGAGGGAGAGAGAAAACAAAAAAAAAAAAAAAAAAAAGGCTGTGTGTGTGTGTGTGTGTGTGTGTGGTGTGTGTGTTGCCACAGCACGTGGACGGTTCTTTGGTCCTTCCGCCATGTCTGGTCCCAGGGTATCAACCAGTCCTCGCTTGTGGCAAGTACTTTCTATCTGTTACCAGTCTTGGCCAGTCCCCATAATTGTAAGTTAATATTTTATTTATTTTAATTTACTTTTTTTTTTTTTTTTTTTTTTTCTATTTTGATTTTTAATAGATATTATAATTGGATGATGGGGCTGGAGAGAGGTCAGAAGAGGAGCATCGGATTTCCGGAACTTGAAGGTTACAGGGGTTGTTTCAGCGCAGCACATGTGGGCCGGTACTGGGAACTGCAACACAGGCTCCTACTGCAAGAGCAGCCAGTGCTTTAACTCTAAAGCTATCTCTCCAGCTTCACTTTTAATATTTGTGAGCATATCGCTTTCCACAGAGAACATATTGTGTCTCATTCCCATCAACAGAGCACACAGGTGCCAGTTATACACACCTTGCTAGCATCTTATTTTATGTATTGTTAGTATTTGTGTTGTGTGTGTTGTGTTGTGTTGTGTGTACATTCAGGGAAGTCAGAGGACAGCTTGCAGGAGTCAGTTCTCTCCTTCTACCATGTGGGTCCCGAGGCCTCAAAATCTCTGGATTTCACGGCTTGGCAGCAAGCCACGTTAGGGAAGGTATAATATACACGTGCTTTTCTCTGAAAAGGATAAGGATTTAGTTTTATTCTATCATAAGTGTTGGGTTACAGTGGTGTGAATCCACCTGCTGGCCTCTGGACCATCTCCCAAGCCTTGGACTCATTTTCTTTTGCAATTTTCCCAGACTTTTGCATAATTACGGCCTCCTCACTAGCCGCCAGTTGCACAGCAGACGTTAATAACCGGGTTCGGACATCAGCAAAGTGTAGTGAGATGAGATTCTCAAATAGAGCTTGCTGTGACAATGGCGGTGCTTGTGGAATCTGTTGTGAGCACTGCAGTGCTTGCTTAGAATATAAAGGGATTCAGGAGCCTCTGCGGATGGGCTGGCGCGGCTGGGCGGATGGACAAGGGAGGATTACCTCTGCCGGACAGACGAAGCGCTGGAGCTGCTCGTGGGTGTTGCAGCCAACGCCCATTACCGAGAGATGACATCACTGTGAAGGAGACTGAGGGAGGCAGTGAGGGGAGAGGCAGACGGTTCCCCTCGAGCCCCTTGGCTGAAGCCACAGGACTAAGTCCAATGTCGAATGTGCCCATTGGTTTAATCAGTAATTTCTCATTTGTATATTCAGTTGGCTTACATTTATCATTTTATGCCTATCATTTGCATAAATTAGGCCACAAAAGATAGTTCAAGATTTCCTGGGAGAAATGATTTCATTATGGGACCACCACAATATTTCGACTTTCAGGGCTATGGTCAGGCGACGGTGATATGGATCACGTGGTATTGGTGCTTGCCGCCAAGCCTGCCGACCAGAGTTCAATCCTTGGGAACCACATGATGGAAGGCGAGAGACACCAAGAGCCCTCACTTCGCCATTCAGGCTCCCGACGCGATGCATGTGCCTGAGGCATGGCTTCTCATACACAAAATACGATAAAAAAATATAAAAAATCGTAAAAACTCGTTGTCCTTTAAATCACTAGGAGACTTTACAAAACATGTAGAACAGCGAACTACGAGACATGGCTCAGTGGTTCAAGAGCAGGCACGGTTGCTGAATTGCTTGCAAGAGACCCAGGTCATCCGTTCCCAAGCCTGACGTCACAGTTCACAAATTGTCATGTAACTTCCCTTACCAGGGATCCAGCGCCATCTTTGGGCTTCCACAGGCATACACGTGGTAGCCGCATAGAAATGTAGGCAAAATACAGAAACACATAAAGACAAACTTTTAAAAAAACAAAAAAAAAAAAAAAAAAAAAAAAAAAAAAAAAAAAAGCGGGGCGTGGTGGCGCAGCGCCTGTAATCCTAGCACCCAGGAGGCAGAGGCAGGTGGTTCTTTGTGGAGCTTACAAGGCCAGCCTGTCTACAGAGATGAGTTCCAGTAGCTGGGGTTTACAGGGAGACCACTCGCTCTCGAGAAGACCAAAAACAACCAAAAAAAAAAAAGAAAAACAACAAACCAGGTAACACAGATTTTATTTATTAACCTTGAGCAAAAGAGCAATTACAGGGGGGAATCTCTTTACCAGAATTCAAACTATACCACAGGGCAATAGTCATAAAACGGACTTGGTAACTGGCACCAAAAACATAGCCTGTAGAACCAATCGGAACCACATACTGAAGATCCAAACCTTGAGCACCTACCCAATTTCAGGCACTTCATATTAGACAAAGGGAGGCCAAAGAGACAAGTGGAGGAAATGACCAGCCATCTCCAGCGTGGGGCTGGCAAATAACTGGACATCCATCACTAAGAAGAATGAAACTAAATACCCACTACCTCTCGCCCTGTCACAAAAGTCAACTCCGCAGTAATGGATCAAAGACCTCAACGAAAAACCCAAAACTCTGAAGGCCAATAGAAGAAAGTTTGGACGCAGCACGCCTACACGACATCAGGAGTAAGGCGACAGAGACTTCCGAAATCAGGACAGCAGCACGCACAAGGATTCAGGCTTGACAATTGAGAAAAATGGGACTCATTAACTCACAAGTTCTGTACATCCAAAAAACACAGGAAGTGAAGAGGAAATCCCACAGAGTGGGAGGAACCCTCCACTGCTGATACATCTGACAAAGCACTTGATTTCCAGCAATATATAAACTCAAAAAACCAAAAGAAAGAAACGAAAAACAACCATGCACCCAATCAAAGCATGGGGGCAAGAGCTGAACAGAATTTTCTCAAGTAAGGAATTAAGAGATGGCTGAAAAAAATCTTTTCTAAAAAGTGTGTCACCGCGTGTGGTGGCGGACAACTTTAATCCTAACACATGGGAGGCAGAGACAGTGCGATCTTTGTGAGTTCAAGACGGCCAGCCTGGTCTACAAGGGTGAGTTCCAGGACCAGCTGGGGCTACAAGGCGAGGACCACTGTCTCAAGAAAAAAAAAAAAAAAACGGACGAAAAAAAAACAATAACTGTGTTTCAACATTGTTAATATTTAAGGAAATGCAAAATAAAAACACTTAAGAGTAAAATACGAGGGTAGATTTTTTTTAATATTTAAAAAAAAAAAAATGATAACAAGTGCTGGAATGAGAGTTGTAGGAGAAAAGGGGAAACACTCACCTCCACTGATAGGAATGTCATTCAGCTCAAGCACTCATGGAAAGCAGTGTGGAGAACCCTTGGAACTTGGAATGAACTTGCCAAAACCCGACCCAGCCATACCACACCACCTGGGTATGTATCCACAAGAATCATCCTACCAAAGAGATAAATGCATGTCCATGTTTATTGCAGCCTCTCGTCCATAATAGCAAGGAGACTGGAACACCAACCCCAAATGGCCCTCGAACTGATGAGTGGCTAGAGACAATGTGGTACATCACACAATGGGCAGTTCCTGCAGTGGTAGAGAAAGCATTGAACATCATGAACCTTTGAGTAAATGGTGGAGCTAGAAATATTATGCTGAAGTGAAATTAAGCACAAGTCCAGAAAAACAAACGACCTGAATGGTATCACCTCACTCGTGCGCTGCTAGCACCCAATTACCTAATTGTATCGCAAACTGAGCAATGTTATATGTGATCTGTCAACTTTGTTCTTATATTGTGAATCCCCTTAAAAAAATAAATAAAGCTGGGCGTCATTGGTGCTGCATGCCTTTAAATCCAGCAAAGGCAGATGAATCTTTGAGTTCAAGGCCAGCCTGGATCTTTGTGAGTTCAAGGCCAGGCACTTGATCTACAGAGTGGAGTTCCAGGACAGCTGGGCACTACAGGGAGACCCTGTCGTCAAAAAAGACCAGAATAAATAATATCATATTAAGAAAACATAAAAAATTAATTTATTTGATGGTCGAATAATATTTCATTGAGTGCTTGGATTAAAGGCCGTGTGCCACCCACACCCAGCACAATGTCCATATTATTACTAAGTTAGTTTTGGAAGAGAATTATATAACTTATACATAGGTCTTTGGGTATTTTTAAAGAAGTATGGATTTGGCAGTGAATAGGTATAACTTAATCGTATAAATAGGTTCTTGGTATTTTAAAGACATATGGAATTGGGAAGATTGATTATATGTATAATAGGTCTGGTATTTTAAAGGAAGTATGAAAGTTACATCCACAGAAATGTATCATTTAAAGAACAATTCATCGCTCATTCCCAGTAATTTTGAGAATACTTATAGGGAGATAGGAACAGGTCAGGAAGGGGTGACAGGAAAGCAGTAGCTCTGAGAAGGTTCTGGAGGCCAGGGGTTCTACAAGAGAACTCTGGTTCCTTGTTCCTTTATATCTCTTGTCTGGAAGATGTGGCTGGAATGGAGGGCGGTGCCTGGACTGCCAGGCAGCTTCTCCCTTAAGTCCTTTAAAAATCACCAGCTGCCGGCTCGGACTCCATTGCTTACCTTATTTCTTGGGACGCCCACCTGCTGACTAAATCTCAATTCGTCTCGTCTCTGCTTCCTCTCTCTCTCTCCTCTCCTGCTTTCTCTCTCTCCTCTTCTCCACTTCTCTCTCTCTCTCTCTCTCCTCTGTCCCTGGCATCCCTCAATCCCATGATTCTATGAATCAGCTCCCCTCTAAACTCAAACCTCTGTTGGTCTGTGAATTATCATTTCTGGCGAATTCAGCAAACAAGACTCCAAGAGGCCACTGACTCAGTGGAAGTTTTGTGTGACCGTGAGCATCCAGCACCCTGACTCCTCTGTTCAAAGCCCGCTCAACAGCCAAGAAAGGTCCTGTTGCTCTCAAAGACACCCCGCCCCCCTAAATATTTTTGTATCATTGGGAATTACTGTTCTAGGCTTCATGGTTCGAGTCAGTAAGTTTGCTTATTTGAAGGTATAGACATTTCTGAGTTTTCCTGATAAATGATGCCATATGGCTGCAATGTTATTTGATTGTTTTGATGGCTCCAAATGCTCATGGGAAATGTAGTCTGCAGCTACCCCTTTATTAACCTTCCAGCCGGTTTGCCATGCTGAATGTATTAAAGGAATTTCTAGTGACATGCTGTGGTCCCAGCTGCAAAGCCTTTCTTAGTAAATGCTTAACTAGATGGATGGAGAAGGAAAACCAAATTGGAGAACTCAAAGGGAACGGAAGCAAATCCCCGTTATCTGGTGAGACATCTGTGGCCATCGTGGGAATACTCAGTTACATGGCTAAGGACGACTTTTCTTATTGTATAATAAGATTAACCCTCTCTTTTAATCTCTGAGCCACCTCTCCAGCCCCCTCATGTCTCGTATTTTCTGGTTTTCTTCCCTTATTTTCTTTCTTTCTTTTTTCTTTCTTTGCTTTCTTTCTTCTCGTTTCTTTCTTTCTTTCTGTTCTTTCTGTTCTTTTTCGTTCTTTCTTTCTTTTCTTTCTTTCTCTCTCTCTCTCCTCTCTCTCCTCTCTCTCTCTCCTCTCTCCATGCTGCTCCCCTCTTCTGTTCTTTCTCTCTCCCTCTTCTGCCTTCCTCTTTGTTTCCTCCCTCTTCCTCTCGCTCTCTTTTCTTTCTTGAAACAGAGTCCCCTGCATTCCAGGCTTGCCTCACCCTATGCAACTGAGGATGACCCTCCTGGGATTACAGGCGGGTGCTGCCACACCCAATCTGGGAAGTGCTATGGTGGAACCCAAAGTTTCCCTGCCGTATGAAAGCTCTTCTACTTACCAGATAGACTTCATTTGATACCCTCTTACTACTATTCATGATTTGATGTGTGTGGGTATAAATTATCTTTCTATCATCTATCTATCCTATCTTATCTATCTATCTGATCTCGATAGCGATATCATATCTCTATATCTATCTATCCATCTCTATCATCTATGTTTATCTATCATCTTCATATATTCTATCTCTCGCTTTCATCTTCTTCATCTATCTGTATCATCTATCATCATTGTATCTATCTGTCTATTCTATCTATCTAGTTTATCAGGCTATTGTTTTATGTATCATCTATTCCTATATTCTAATCTATCTAATCATCTATTTATCATCATCACCATCATCATTCATGTCATCACTATCATCTATGCTATCTATCATGGAACCAAATTCAGGTACAGGGGAAGTGTTCAGAAGATTGACAGCCTCTTGTGGTCCCTGGAGGTCTGGGAGGCCCAGACCTACCAATCTCATCCTAGTTGTACTCCTTCCTCTCACTCTCTCTCTCTCTGCTTCTCTCTCATCTAACATCTATCTACTAATCTACTCCTTATCCTATCGTATCTAATCTATCGTATTCATATCGTATCGTATCTTTAAATCTATCTAGTCTAAGATCATACTCTATCTAACTATCTATCCTAACTCTATCTATCTATCTATCCTATCTATACATCTATCTGAACCAAGATTCCCAGAAAACTTACATCTTGAACAGAGACACCGGTTAGTCATGCCAAAGCTGGAATGAACTCAACTTGTTAGGACTTCCTAAGTGGTTGTGGAGAGTTTGGACCATAGTTGAGGTCCAGAGCCTATTACCCACTTTAATCATTGGCCATCTCTTAGCCTCCTGAAATAGCCACTCCTTGCCCCACCTCTGTTTCTGACNCCATATGTATTTATATAAATAAATGTAATTTTTAAATTATTTTAAAAAATAAAATGATGATGCCCAGCATAGTGGTACCTGCCTTTAATCTTAGCCCTTGGAAGGCAGAGGCAGGTGGATCTCTGCAAGGCTGAGGCTACCGTGGTGAGACTTATAGGCAGGCTAGCATTAAGGAGACTGTAGACAATCCCCCCGGACTGCTGGGGAATTTCGGGGTCCGACCAAAGGAAAGGGGCAGAGTCAAGACACAGACCCTGGGAGTTAGGTGAACGCAGACAGAGGGCGAGCTGTCGCAGAATCATTTATTGGGGAAAGGTTTAGGGGTTATGTACTGTTCACATTCCCGATTGTGATTGGCCCAGGTCTGCAACTCAGCTGCTGGTATGGTCTCACCTGCCTAGGGCAGGGTAGGTTGATGAGGGACAAGCTCTGCGCATGCGTAATTCTCAGCATACTGGCTATATCACAGGAGACCATAACAAAAAACAAGGAGGGATAGGGGGGTGCTGAAGAGAGGTTAAGAACACTTTCTGCTCTTCCAGAGGACCTGGGTTCAATTCCCAGCACCCATATGATAGCTAGCAACTCCAGTTCTGGGGGAGAAAATGGCTTTTTCTGGCCTCTTCTGTCATTGCATGACATGGGTGCACTTACACACATGCAGGTAATCCATACATACACAGAAGAATAAAAATAAATAAATAAAATTATGGGGCTGGAGAGATGACTCAGTGATTCACACATACACATAAAATAAAATAAAAAATAAATAAATTATGGGTGTGGAGAGATGAGTCAGTGAGGAGGAGAATTTGCCTGTGCAAGCAAGGGGCCCTGATTTTGGATCCCAGCATCCACATACAATGTATGGCCATGTGCATGTCGTGTAACCCTACTGCTGTGGCGGGTGGAGACCAGGGCTTGCTGGTTGCTGCCTTAGGTGTAAGTTCAGTGAGAGACCCTGTCTCCAAGGAATAAGGTGGAGTGCCATAGAACGGGATACCGATGTCCTCCTATGTGGCCTTCGTACACACATGCATCCACACATATGTGTGGGCACATGACAAACACACATACACACATCGTCACCTACAACAATTATCACAGGATCCAGCAAGCCTTACACACCCCAGAGAATTGAAAGCAAACTTCCAAAGATGCCAAGCATGATGGTGCACGCCTTTAATCCCAGCACTCAGTAGGCATAGGCAGGCGGAGCTCATCATGGCCAGCTGGTCTACATCAGGAATTCCAAACGAGGCAGGGCAACAGGGAGGCCCTATCTCCAACAACATGAAAGGGAAAAAACAAAGAGATGTTTGTAGCCATGACAATCAAAATATGGGAACAGTGCAAGCAACCATCAAGGAATGAATGGCTAAGTAAAATGGTCTAGCCATACAATGGAATATTATTCAACCCTAAAAGGGAAGGAAAATCTAACACATGCTTCAACACAGATACTATAAAGTATTAAATGAGCCAGTCAGGAAAATATTATTCAGAGTCATTTATATAATACATCTGTAGTACCTAGTCTTTGTGGAAAATAGTTGCTAGATTGGTGGGAACTGGCAACTTACTGTTAAAGGACATTCTAGTTTCATTCCCTTGCTGTAACAAACATCATGACCTTAAGCAAATTAAGGGAGAAAATGGTTTATTTCATCTTACAGGTCACAATCCATAACTGAGGAAAGTCTGAGAAGAAAATCAAGGAACAATTGGAGGCAGAGCCATGGAGGAACTTCATGCTTAGCTTTCTTTTTTCATAATTTTAAAATTATACTCCTGAGGACCAGATCCTCAACTAACCTTGAGAAAACAAAAACCTTGGTTAATCTGGGCTAACTGTGTGGCCTTAAACATCCAAAAGGAAAGTATAACCAGAAATAAATAGTAAGGAAATTGTACTTCCAGTATAAAACTTGAGATCTTAGTAAAAAGACAAAAAGTTTAAAAAAAAAAAAAAAACTTTTTTGGTATTTTCGAGCCAGGGTTCCTGTGTAGCCCCAGCTGTCCTGCGGACTTCACTCTGTAGCACGGCTGGCCTTTGATCTCACAGAGATCCCCTGGCTCGCTGCCCAAGTTTCTAGGATTAAAGGCTGCACACCACGCCCGGCTCCATCCATAATTCTTTTATTACCTTACACAAACTGGAAAATACTATTTGACACAGCTTAGATTCTCTGAATTGCAGTACTCAACTGAGGAGTTTCGCCAGACCAATGGTCTGTGGGGATGGTCTTGTGGGGATATCTTATTATTAGTTTATGTGGGAAGGTTCATCCATTGTAATATCATCCCTGGCATAGCCTGGACGGTCATTTGAAATACTGACTGACCCTGGACATCAAGTGCCTTCTCCTGCGTAGGGGCGCCTGTTTTGTCCGGGATTATAGACTTGACCATAGTCCTTAGGAGGGAAAGGAGGAGTGCGGGGGAGCCAGCTCCCCTCCCAACCGGCCAGCGGGCCTCGGCTTGCACGAGGTGGAGGGGCCAGAGCACAGAAAGCAGAGAGTGCAATGCCATGATGTCTCTCTGTCTCTTTCTGTCTGTATGCTTCTCCTTCTCTCTCTCTCTCTCTCTCTCTCTCTCTCGTCATCTTATNGTAACAACCAAAACAAAACAAGATTCAATTCATGAGTCAGAGAAATATTATTGTTTTCTTTTGTTATCCGAAGCTGGCTAGCTGCTTTAGCAACGCCTGATACGGATGCCAATTCTCTTCTTCCTTTCTCCTCCCTCCCGTCCCCCCCATCTCCCTACTTACTTCATCTTTTTTTCTATTCTTTAATTTCTTGTTTTAACAATAATAATCATTTTCATGTACAGGCTCTTCTGTTAAAACCATTTGCAGCAGCTAATGCCCACCCACACAGCCAGGGTCACCATCAGCTGGGGGGTGGCTTGTATGTTCCATCAAGGTGATCAAATGAGTGTCCGGTCTTTATTGTTGTAGTTTCACCTTTAACCCCAATCGAAGCCCTTATGTTCTACCACACCCTCTTTTCTGAAGATTGTTCCCTAGGTCTAGAAAAGGGGCACAGGTGGACGAGAAAGAAAGTACTTTCTCGGGAGCGTTGCTTTTGGACTTGCATCAATTCTGATGTTTCCTTCTATGGGTGCAGTTTGCTTCCGAATAACTTTCAATGCCTACTAATGAGCACAAGAAGATTGATAGTATTAACCAGTTTAATTGAGCATGTAGGATCTTGGGTGACAGATTTTTGGGTGGTATGTTAATCCATGCATTAATTTTTTCTGCAAAATATGACGGTCTTACTGTTGGCTTATAACATCTCCTAACCACCTGAGGATGTAGCTTGTGCCATCAGCCATGGGTTATTCCTCAGAGGAGAGAGCTAATATGCCATTGGTTCTGGAATAACAAATATGTGCCACTGCTGACAGTATTCTCCAGGCGAGTGGTATATGGATGCTGCCGAGGAGTCTTGCTGATTCAAAGAGCGGACTTTTGCTTTATTGTTTTAGTGGCTTTTGGTAACACTGTCTGGTATTCCAGTGACCAACTGTACATTGCAAGTGCGGTCTGTATCTTTCCCACGCTTACATCAGGTCTTTGCGCGCGCCTTATTGCTCTCTTGAAGTATCCCAGTTAAGGCAGGAGCCTACCCTTTGTGGGGTTGGATCCCCTGTCAATTCTCTGGTAGATCTTGCTATATCAGAGCTCTCCTGAATTAATATATGCTTAAGCACACAGCTTATAAAGACTTTTTTATTATATTTGGTTCTGAAATAGAGAATAATCCTTTTAACAATTCCTATGTCTATCAGACAACTAAAGAAGGTAGTGTTGGGCCTGAAATAGCGGTTAAGGCGCACTGACCGCTCTTTGCAGGACCGGGTTCGATCCCGACCCACTGGCAGCCAAGACGTCTGTACCCATTCGGGCCCATTCCAGTGGGAATCCGACCTCTTCGACCTCCGCTTGCGGATGACATGGGTGCACGCTACATGCAGGACAATCTTATCCTACAAAATAAACTATTAAATTAAAAAAAAAGAAGGTAGTTTTACCCAGGTTCAGTTTTCAGGATCCACGGCGCTTCATAAGCACCTTGGTAGGCCTGCCAGTCGGGATATTGGCAGGTCAGAGTCAGAAATCTCACCTATTACCACTTACTAAGATGTCTCTGACCAGCTTATAGGTAGCACAAATTGCTTGTGCTCGGCTATGCGGGAAGAAGTGGAAAAATCTTATCCACAAGAATATTGGAACCCTGCTGCACTGAGTCTGTTGCTCTGTTCAGTGGTAAGGGGTTAAAGCTGGGTGGACATCATTGGAATTTCCTCCCTTAGCGTGGAGTATCAACTCAAGACGGTTGAGCAGAGCCAGTCTTCAGGGCGAAAGGCTCCAGGTTCAGGTAGGGGAGGGGATCTAACTCTTTGAGTATCGAAAACATCGCCAGGCATGGATGATGCATGCTTTAATCCTCATCAGGAGGAGAGGGCAATCGCGATCTTGTGAGTTTCAGGCCAGCCTGGCTTACAGAGTGAGTTCCAGACGCTGGCTACAGGGAGACCTCGTCTCAACAAAGGACCAAAAAAAAAAAAAAAGATGTATCAAAAGCCTACCAAAATTATGGATTAAAATTTTTCTTTTGGTTTATTAATTTTTATTTTATAATTTTTAAAGATTTTTTAATTTATTTTGTATGTGTATGTGTCTGTCTGCAGTATTTGGTGCACCCGGCGTGCAATTGCGCAGTGTCCAGAGAGGGTGTCAGATTCCCCGAACTGGAGGTTCAAACGGTTCTCAGCCGCATGTGGATGCTGGGGATCAAAACCCAGTCCTCTGCAGACAGCAGCTTGGACGCCCTTATCTGCAGGCCATCTTCCAGCCGAATTAAAATGTATTTATATAGTAATAAATACAATTTTTGCTGATTATAATCCCAATTTCAGAAGTGCTTGTGCTAATACTCATCTTGAACAGTGACTTTGATCATTAACCATAAAGGAAAAATAAATTGCTATTAATTAAAAAAATTAGCATATAATCCAAAGTATCTTCTTGTGATAGCCAAGTATCACCACTAGATGGCAATGTTCAATAAGGAACAAAGAAAAAGGCATTAAAAGATGAAACATGTTGGGTTGTTTTTTAATTTTTGAGTCAAGATCTCCCCTGTGTCCCACTGGCTGGCCTGGAACTCACTCCACGACCAGGCTGGCCTTCACTCAAGAGATCGTAGCCTCGCTCTGCTCCTGAAGTGCTAGGATTAAAAGGATGTCCACATGCGGTGCTGAAAAATCAATTATTGATATGGGAAAAATACATGTGCAAAAAGGTACGCACTTAAGCCTTTAAATAAGAGTTAATCTGGGGCTGGAGAGATGGCTCATGCGAGTTAAGGCGGCCAGCGCTTTTCAGGTACCCGGGTCGATTCTCAGCCACATGGTGGCTGGAGAACTCTTTAACTCCCAGTTCCAGGGATCCGGGCGCTCTTCTACTCCGGGAGCATTGACGACACGGTCGCACCAACCTGATGCAGAACGTAAAGCATACACTAAAAATAATAAAAAAAAATTTAAAAAGGTGTTTGAAAAAAGAAAACCTTTTTATTTCATTTTTATAGTGTATGATGTACTGCTGATGTAGGTTTGTGCACCCGTGTCGTGCTGCTCGCGGAGGTCAGAGAGAGGGCTTTGGATCCCCTAGAGACTGGAGTTAAAGACGGTTCTCAGCACGCATGTGGGTGCTGGGGTCAGAACCGCGGGTCCTCGCAGAGCAGTCGGCCTCTTAGAGCTGAGCATCTCTCTCTCAGCCCCTGAACATCAATGCTTATAGTTTTTTAGAGTGAGACCGTCATCGATGCTTATAATTTTTTAATCATTTTAAGAGTGGGTCTTAGGTACATCCTACGAGTTGTATCAGTCTCACTAGTCATCATCCTATTCTGTTTTTTTTTTTCTTTTTTGGTATTTTCGAGACAGAGGTTCCTGTTAGCCCCAGCTGTCCCTGGAACTTCACTCTGTAGCCACGGCTGGCTTTGAATCTCACAGAGATACACGCTGGCTCGCTGCCCAAGTTTCTAGAATTAAAGGCATGACACCACGCCCGGCTCATCCATATTCTTTATTACCTTACACAAACTGAAATACTATTTGACACAGCTTAGACTTCTCTGAGATTGCAGTCTCAACTGAGGAGTTTCCCAGACCAAACTGGTCTGTGGGGATGTCTGTGGGGATATCTTAATTATTAGTTTATGTGGGAAGGTTCATCCATTGTAATATCATCCCTGGCATAGCCTGGACGGTCATTTGAAATACTGACTGACCCTGGACATCAAGTGCCTTCTCCTGCGTAGGGGCGCCTGTTTTGTCCGGGATTATAGACTTGACCATAGTCCTTAGGAGGGAAAGGAGGAGGATGCGGGGAGCCAGCTACCCCTCCCAACCGGCCAGCGGGCCTCGGCTGCACGAGGTGGAGGGGCCAAGAGCACAGAAGCAGAGAGTGCATGCCATGATGTCTCTCTGTCTCTCTGTCTCTGTCTGTATCTCTCTTTCTCTCTCTCTCTTCTCTCTCTCTCTCTCGTCATCTCTCTCCTCTCTCTTCCTCTACCTGCCGTTTCCAGCCGGCCTGTGCAAACCTAATGGGCGGTGAGGGGAGGGAGGACCAGGGCACCGACACGTGTAGGACCCCCGTCACCATTTGCTTCCGTAAAACCGACTCCAAATAAAATGCCTACATCTTACCAAACTGATGCTCTTGGAGATCTTCCTCATTTGCCTTCATGGGACCTTGGGAACGGTCTTGAGTGGAGCTGCCATCCGTGTACGGGACCTCTCAGAAGGACAATATAGCACACCGGGCAAGTTGCTCCCTAGTCTATAAAAGCTGGGGGGCTGCCTGGAGAGCATGGTTCAGCAGTCTTACATAGGCACATTGGACCTGGGTTCAGTTACCTGCGCCTCACAGTGGCTAAGACCATCCATAACTCTAGTTCTAGGGGAATCTGACTCTCTCTGCTGGTCTCTGTGTACACTTCCTGATTGAAGTGTACATACAGACATGAAGGCTATACACTGATACACATTAAAATAAAAATATTTATAAAAAAAAAAAAAAAAAAAAACATTTTTATTGAAGCTTTGTGGTTTTCATATAATTTCCAATCAATCTAGATCCGTGCCCCATGTCCCTTGCCCCCCCCCCACACGAAACTCCGCATTCTTGCCAACATTGTCTAGGTCTATTTCACGTCCCTTGAAAAAAATTTTTTTTTGGTCTTCTTTCCGAGACAGGGTTACTCAACAGAATTGGTGTGTTAATTGTAAGCCTTATTATATTCATATGATTTTTTATTTATATTATATTTTCTTTATCTTTTGAGAATGGTTCCCTGTCTAGCCACAGCTGGCTGGAACTCACTCCTGTGGACCAGGCTGGCCTTTGAACTCAACCAAAAGGATTCCGCCTGCCTCTGCATCCAGTGCTAGGATTAAAGGACGTGCCCCCCACGACCTGGCTAAAATTTTTGAGACAGAAGTTTACTGTTTTGAGCAGAGAAGTTTCACCATTTCAGTCAGTTCTTGACACAGTCTTTTCTATCGTTGTTATTGTTCTTTCTAACTTGTATTACTTCAACATATATATATATATATGCATGCCACATATATCCATAGGTTTTAGCATCTTCGGCTTATGATTTTTTTTTTCTAAAAGATGTCAAGTTTTCCTTAGAAGAAATTGTTTGACGCCTCCTCCTTGGCAAGCCCAGCCATCATTACTGCCCTTGTGCTCCACATGGGGGTTTTCCCTCCCATGGTCACCAAGATAGAGTCAGTACAGCACCGGTCCTGTCTTGATTTCCTGTCACTGGCGTCTCTGTATAGCAGCTAGTAGTCCAACAAATAGGCAGTCTCTACTCTGAAGCGAGCCTAGAACCCCAGTAGATCCTCAGTCACAAGCTGAGAATGTTCAGCAGTCCCCATTCTGGCCTGAAAGTTTAGAGGATTCCTTGGAGAACGACATGAGTTCCTTCAGGTCCATATTGGACAGTTGAAAGCTGTGTCTTTTCACATCTTTGAAAGATGGCAAGAGCAATGGCAGCCACCGGGTAGCGCACTTGCCAGAAAAACACTGTAGCACCAAAAAAAAAAAAAAAAAAAGAATATGGATGATGACTAGTGGAGACTGATACAACAGTGTAGATGTACCTAGACCCACTCTTAAAATGATTAAAATAATTACTAAGCAATCTATGACTTACTACACTTCTAAAAACATAAGCATGATGTTCAGGGGCTGGAGAGAGATGGCTCAGCTCCTAAGAGTGCCGACTGCTCTTGCAGAGGACCCGGGTTCGATCCCCAGCACCCACATGGCGGCTGAGAACCGTCTTTAACTCCAGTCCTAGGGGAATCCAAAGCCCTCTTCTGACCTCCGCAGCATTGCACGACACGGGTGCACAAACCTACATGCAGACAGTACATTCATACACATAAAAATAATAAATAAAAAGGACTATGTTCAAAAATCAACTTTTTAAATTTTTTTTTATTATTTTTATGTGTATGAGTTTACTGTCTGCATGCAGGTTGGTGCACCCGTGTCGTGCAATGCCTCGGAGGTCAGAAGAGCGCCCGGATTCCCCTGGAACTGGAGTTAAAGACGGTTCTCAGCCACCATGTGGGTGCTGAGGATAGAACCCGGGTCCTCTGAAAGAGCAGTTGGCGCTCTTAACCGCTGAGCCATCTCTCCAGCCCCAGATTAACTCTTTTTAAAGGCTTAAGTGCGTACCTTTTATGCTACATGTATTTTTCCATATAAAATTTGATTTTTCACCCGGCATGGTGGCACATGCCTTTAATCCTAGCACTCAGGAGGCAGAGGCAGGTAGATCTCTGTGAGTGAAAGCCCAGCCTGGTCGATGGAGTGAGTTCCAGGCCAGCCAGGGACACAGGGAGATCTTGACTCAAAAATTAAAAAAAAAAAAAAATCATTTTTCATCTTTTATGCCTTTTTCTTTGTTCCTTATTGAACATTGCCATCTAGTGGTGATACTTGGCTATCACAAGAAGATACTTTGGATTAATTCAAGATTTTTTTTTAATAAAGCAAAATTTAATTTTCTTTAGGTTTAATTGATCCAACAGTCACTTGTTCAAATTATTATAGCAACAATGCACTTGAATATATGGGATTTAAAGAAAATTATTTTATTACTATAAAATACACTTTTATTGGGCTGGAGAGATGGCCTAGCAGATAAGAGCGCCAACTGCTCTTGCAGAGGACCCGGGTTCGATCCCCAGCACCCACATGGCGGCTGAGAACCGTCTTTGACTCCAGTTCCAGGGGAATCTGACACCCTCTTCTGACCTCTGCGGCATTGCACGACACGGGTGCACCAACCTACATGCAGACAGTACATTCATACACATACAAGAATAAATAAAAATCTTTAAAAAATTAAAATAAAATACACTTTTATCAATGAAAATTTTTAATAATCTTTGTGGATTTCATACATCTTTTTTTTTTTTTTTGGTCCTTTTTGAGATCGGTGGTTCTCCCCGTAGCCCCAGCTGTCCCCCTGGAACCACGCTGAAGACCAGGCTGGCCTTGAACCACAAAGATCTCTGCCTCGCCTCCTGAGTGCGTGATTAAGGCATGCACAACCATGCCTGGCGATTTCATACATCTTAATAATAGTTAGATCCCCTCCCCTACCTGAACCTGGAGCCTTTCGCCCTGAAGACTGGCTCTCATCGTTTTGGAGGTTGATATGCAAGCTGCTAAGGGAGAAATTCAATCGATGGTCCAACCCCAGCTTTAAACCCTCCTTACCACAATGACAGCAGAGCAAAGTACCTCAGTGCAGCAGTGGTTCAATATTTCTTGTTGGATAAGATTTTTTCCACTTCTTCCCGCAAGCTCCGAGCACAAGCAGATTTGTGCTACTCTAAACTTTGGTCAGAGACACTTCTTATTAAAGTGGGTAATGGTTGATGCAGACTCATGACTCTGCTCTTAAATGATCCCAGAATGAGGCAGGGCTACCAGGTGCTTGTAAGCTGCCCTGTGGATGCTGAAAACTGAACCTGGGTAAAACTACCTTCTTTTTTAATTTTATTTATTTTTGTATGTGTAATGAATGTATTGTCTCATGTAGGTCTGTGCACCCATGTGATGCAATGCTGCGGAGGTCAGAAGAGGGTGTCGGATTCCCCTGGAACGGGAGTTCCCTGGAATTGGATTACAGACGGTTTTGGCTGCCATGTGGGTGCTGGAATCGAACCGGGTCCTCTGCAAGACAGGTCAGTGCGCTTAACCGCTATTTTCCAGCCAAAACTGCCTTCTTTAATTGACTAATAGACAATAAACTGGTAAAAAGAGATTCTCTATTCAGAACCAAATATAATATAAAGTCTCCTTAAGCTGTGCATTTAAGCAAAATATATTAATACAGGAGAGCTCTGATATCAGCAATGGATTATTCTAACCAAGGAGATGTTGGCAGGGGATCCAAGCCCCACAAAAGTGAAAGGCTCCTGCCTCTAAACTGGGATACCGAAGAAGAGGGGCAATAAGGCCTGCTGCGTCAAAGACCTGATGTAAGCGTGGGAAGATGTAAGAGACAGCGAACTTGCAAGTGTACATTTGGTCTCTGGAATACCAGAGAGTGTTACCAAGGGCCACTAAACCAATAAAGCAAATATAGGGCCCCTTGAATCAAGCAAGACTCCTCCGTCAGCACCAGCTACACCTCACCTCCTTGAAATACTGTGCAGCATGGCAGCCATATGTCTGTATATCAAATCTAATTGGCTATTAGCTCTCTCCTGGAGGAATAACCATGGCTGATGCCACCACAGAGCTTACATCCTCTAGTTGTTAGGAGATGTTATAAGCCACAGTAAGACCCTGTCATATTTTTACAGAAAAAAATAGTATCATGGATTAACATCCACCAAACATTGTGTCTATACAAAGTAACCTACATAACAACAATATAATACTGTTTAAATACCTATATATCTAATTTCTTGTGCTTCATTAGTAAGGAATTGAAGTTATTCCTGGACAAAACTGTCAGCCCATGAAAGGAACAGCCAGAATTGATCAAGTCCAAAAAAGCTCACACGAGAAAGTAGACTTTTTCTTCTCGTCTTACCTGTGCCCCTTTCTAGCCTAGGGAACAATCTGTGGAGAGGGGCGTGGTAGAATGTAAGGGCTGCGATTGGGGGTGAATGGTAAAACTACAGTAATATAGACTGGACACATTTGATCAACTTGATTGTACATACAAGCCCCCCCCCCAGCTGGATGGTGGGACCCTTGGGCTGTGTGTGTTTGGGCATAGCTGCTTGCAAATTGGTTTTAACATGAAGGATGCTTGTACTCATAATAATAGTATTATTGTTAAAAAGAAAAAATAAAGAATAGAAAAAAAAGATAAGTAAAGTAAGGGAGAGGGAGGGAGGGAGGGAGGGAGGGAGGAAGGAAGGAAGGAAATTTTGCATCCGTATCAGGCTGTGCTTAAAGGCAGCTCAGGCTCAAGCTTTGGGATAACATGAAAAGAAAACATAATGAATATTTTCTCTTGAGCTCATCTGAATTGAATTTCTTTTGTTTACAGCTAATAAAGTCCCAACAAATATAACAGTTAGGCCTGTGTTCTTTCAAGGGCTATCTGCTTATTGGATACAGTTAGCCTAAGAGGATGGGAAGGG
This sequence comes from Rhizomys pruinosus, assembly GCA_009823505.1. NCBI lineage: Eukaryota > Metazoa > Chordata > Mammalia > Rodentia > Spalacidae > Rhizomys > Rhizomys pruinosus. The sequence continues at coordinate 822,860 of VZQC01013208.1, read as the reverse complement.
CAATACTCTCTTGTTCCCCATAAGTATTTCTTTAGCAAACTCCAGAAAGGCCATTCAAAATCCTTCAATACAAAATGCCTGTGGGTCGGGCTGGAGAGATAGCCTATAGCGATGAAGAGCCGGACTGCCTCTTGCAGAAGGACCCGGGTTCGATCCCCAGCACCCACATGGCAGCCAAGAACTGTCCCTGTACTCCAATTCCAGGAGAACTCCAGTTCCCGGGAAATCCGAGAACCCTCTTGCCTGACCCTCTGAGAGCATTGACATGACATGGGTGCACAAACTGCATGACGCATTGCAGACAATCAAGTAACATTCATACACATTGTTAAAAAAAAAGAAAAAAAAAAAAAAAAATGCCTGGGGCTGGAGAAATTCTCAGTGGTTAGCTGGTTGGAAGTCAATTGGCTCAGCAGGTAGGAGCACTGACGCTCTTCCAGAGAACCCAGGTTTAGGTAGTTCCCAGCACCCCACGCAGAGCAAACAAGTCCATCTGTAACTAACAGTTCTAGGGGTTCCAACCTTATCTTTTGACCTCAACTGGGCACTCTGCATGAGCATGGGTGCACTTACAGCGACCATGCAGGGCAATGCAGGTTGCAACACATAAAAAAATATAATGAGAGATTTTTTTTAAAAGGAGCCATCCGAGGCATAACGATGTTCTTGTAGAGGACCTGCGTTTTGTTTCCAGAATCTACATCTGGTGATGCACAACCACCTGTTACTTTAACTGCACCTCCAGGGGATCTGAGACCTTCTTCTGGCCTCTGTGGGCACCTGCACTCATGTGCACAGACACATGTACACATAATTAAAAATAAAATGTTTTAAGAAAATGGCTGAGAGTACATATTCCATGCACACACCCACAGATTTGGGGGGGGGGTCTTTTTGAGACAAGGGTCTCCCCTTTGTTCCCAGCTGGCCTGGAACTGCTATGTAAAACCAGGCTGGCCTTAACTCACAAAAATCTGCCTGCCCCTCTGCCTCCCGAGTGCTGGGGGATTAAAAGGTGTGGTGCCACCATACCTGGCACAGAGTTTTGGTTATTTTATTGTTTATTTATTATTATTTATTTATATTATTGTATATGAATGTACTGTCTGCATGTAGGTTTGTTTGTCCTGCATGCTAGGGTCAGAAGAGGGTGTCTTGGATTCCCCTGGAACTGGAGTCTGGACTTGGAGTTTACAGTCGGTTTTCAGCCGCCATGTGGGTGCTGGGGATCAAACCTGGTCCTCTGCAAGAGCAGTCGGTGCTCTTAACTGCTAGGCCATCTCTCCAGCCCACAAGATTTTTTTAAAGGACAGGTATACCAGCTGTCCTAGTTTGCTATGATCAAACACTCTGACCAAAATGCAGCTTGGGGAGAAGAGGGTTTATTTGGCCTACACTTTCAGATCACGTCCATCAGTAAAGAAAGTCAGGGCATGCCGGGCTTGGTGGCACATGCCTTTAATCCTAGCACTTGTGTGCAGAGGGGGTGGATCTCTGTGAGTTCAGAGACCTGCCTGTTCTAACATAGTGAGCTCCAGGCCAGCTGGGATTAAAAAGGAGACCCTGTCTCAAAAGATGAAAGAAGAGAAAGAAAGAAAGAAATAGAAAGAAAAAGAAAGAAAGAAGAAGAAAAAGAAAGAAAGAAAGAAGAAAAGAAAGTCAAGGGAAGGAAGAGAAGGAACAGCAAGAAAGAAGCAGAAAGAGAAATCAAAATCCGAGAGAAGCACTAAGAAAGAAAGGTAGCAGTCGATAACAAAAGACTGAACTGTAAGGAAGCCGTGGAGGAAGGCTGCTTAACAGCTTGCTTGAAGCCTCATGCTTTTCTATGGCGCAGGACCACTGGCCTAGGGATGGCCACACTCACAGTCGGGCTGGGCCCTCCCACACAAACCATCAAGACATCCTTACAGGTCTGACCACAGGGCAATCTCATCTAGACAATCCTTCAATCAAGACTCCCTCAAATGACTCTAGGCCAGGTCGAGCTAACAGCTACAAGTGAACTAAGGCGTCAGTCAACATTAGATAAGAAAGATGTCAGCGGGGCGTGGTGGCGCACGCCTTTAATCCTAGCACTTGGAGGCAGAGGCAGGCGGATCTTTGTGGGTTCAAAGCCAGCCTGGTCTACAGAGCGAGTTCCAGGACAGCTGGGGCTATGGGGAAACGCTGTCTCGAAAAAGACCAAAAAATAAATAAATAAATAAAATAAAGAAAGAAAGAAAAAAGAAAGATGTCAAGGCAAATGATTAAATTGCTCAAAGACGATCATTTGTATTTAATAAAAGATTCAGAATCAGATTTTAATTTACATTTATTGAGTGCTTGTTATATACTTGTGCTTGGTGTTCTACATGTATCATGTAATTGGGAGGTCATAATGGGTTTTATTTGTACTGAGTGATATAGTTAGTGAATACATAAAGTAAATAGTATAAAAACAAACAGATACAATAGCTCAAAGTTAAGTAACATGTGAATCTGAACAGTGTGACTGATGAGGCCGAGTTGGCAAACATATAAAGGTTTATAGTCTACAGACAAAGCAGATATTCATCTTAAATGCTCATGAAACAGGTATAAAAACTGGACATGTTCTTGGCCATGACAGAAACTTCCCAAAATGTGTGGACAGTGGGTCCATCACAGGCTACATTCACAGCACAGTCACATAAGGAAGAAAAACTACTTTCTTTTTCTTTTGTGTGCCTGTGGAAGGATGGATGTGTGTGTGGTTTGTGCACATAAGTGTGCAGGTGTGCACCCACGTGTGTGCACATAGACACCAGAGCAGAACATGGGGTATCATCCCCCCACCACTCTCTACCTTATTGCCTTAAGACAGGGTCTCTCACTGAACTGGAAGCTTGCCCCTTGGCTAAGCAGACTTGCCAGTGAGCTCCCTAGAGACTCCCCAGTGCTGAGGTTACAGACATGTGCCACCATGCCTGACTACTTATGTAGGGTGCTGGGTATTTGAACTCAGGCCCTTGTGCTTGCTGAGGATGGAATAATATATACTCTGGGCCATTTTCTTAAAAGCCCAGTGATCCATCTTCCATGTTTCCCAAAACATTCTTAAACAAAAGATAAACTAAATCACTGGACTTCGAAGTATTCAGTAGGAATATTTCAGAAGCAAGAATGTGAATTATCAAAGGTTAAGACATGGCCAAGGCTATATCCAGTACATTTTTGTTATGAACTATGTTGTTATTTCAACTATTAAGAGGACGTACATTAAGTATTCAGCTTAAACCTTGATACAAGAAATAAAAGCATTCAGAAATAAGTAATATATATATATATATATGAAGCAAAATAAATAAATCCAAGCACTAGTTCTTTGGAAGAACAATACTTAAAGACAAGGTAAATATTTGGAAACCCAAATGATCAGTAAGCCACATTCACAAGTTGAAAGAAGAAAGGTCAAAATGAAGAGAACCTTTTGGTTTAATTATAAAAATAGTGTGTATAATTAAGCTAATAATCCCAAAAGCTCTACACAATGTAGAATTCTGTAGAGGATAAAAGACTATTATAAATCATCAAAAGGAATCCCAAGAGTAAAAAGTACTTAAAAACTAACAACATGGAATTATCAGAGTAAGAACTATCAAGTAATAACTAATACCATGAGTTAAAATAACTCAAAATACTGTTCGAAAATTAGGTGAATTTTTCCCTTCACAGATCTTGGACCTGATCAGTGGTGAATTCATTGTTTAAAACATTTATTTTATTTTTACATTATGTGTATTCGTGTGTGTCTATACGGGAGTATGTTCACATAAGTTCAGTGCCCGCAGAGACCAACAGAGGGCGCCAGATCCCCCCCCCGACCTGGAGATGCATGGGTGCTGGGAATAGAACTCAGGTCTGATACAAGAGCAGCAAACACTCTTAACCTTAGCCATTGGGCCATGTCTCCAGCTCCCGGACTCTTTAAACTGCCAAAGACTTAATATTTCTTAAGCTACAAAAATTATCCAAAAGCATTAAAAAGGGTAAAATCCAGTCAGATCTTTGTACAATGCAAACTTAGCCATGAGACCAAGATTTCACAAAGATAGCACCAATCTAACATCTGAAGATAGAGATAAGATTCCTACATAAAATGGCAAGGAAAAATAAAAGGTCAACGTGCAGAATGAAACTGCAGAGTGCACAGCCCTAAATGGGACGTCTATATAATTGCACCTCTCCTCTCATGGTTTGGAGGTCATTATGAAAAAAAGGAGTAGAAAGACTGCCATAGCCAGAGGTGATAGATGAATACAAGGAAACTGTGCTGTCTGGGCCCCACAGGGTAGCTGCACACAGGAACCCACAGCACTTAATGACAGCATGCACAAGACCTGTGCAAATCCCAGCCAGCCAGGGGCCCAGCATGCATGGCGAGGTGCACAGGAAGACCCAGGCCTAGCTGAGGCTCTGACAGCAACTGATGGATGTTGGGAGAGGGCCAGTCAGTTTCCCTCAGCTGGTATGGTGCCTAGAAGGTTGATAAAGACTCCAAAAGACAGATCCACACCCAAGAGAACGTGGGAAACACAGATTAGACTTGATAGGCTTTTAAAAAATAACAAAAAAGCCGGGCGTGGCTGCGCACGCCTTTAATCCTAGCACTTGGGAGGCAGAGGCAGGTGGATCTTTGTGAGTTCAAGGCCAGCCTGGTCTACAGAGTGAGTTCCAGGACAGCTGGGGCTACAGGGAGACCCTGTCTCAAAAAGACCAAGTAATAATAATAATAATTATTATTATTATTATTATTATTATTATAACAACAAAGAAGGAAAAATAGGGGACAGGAAATCAGGTAGAGGGTAGGAAGGTGGAGGTGGATGGAGAGCATGAGGCCTGAATATGATAAATACATTGCATGAAATTCTCAAATACAAATATTTTTCTTTTTTTTATACTTTTTGTATTTTTACTAAGACCTCAAGTTTAAAATTAATACAATTTTTTTTGTTCTTTTCAAGACAGGGTCCTCCTGCAGCCCCAATTGTCCTGGAACTCACTCTGTAGACTAGGCTGGCCTTGAAATCACAGAGATCTGCCTCCTGAGTTCTGGGACTAAAGGTGTGCACCGCCACACCCAGCTTATACAAATATTTTTTAAACGAGTGAAATCTTGAGAATACAAAGATGGTGTGATGTTATGGAATTTACTACATCCAACTGACCCTAAGTTTCACTGTTTATTTGTTTCTTTCACCTTCTCTGAAGCAGTGTCCCTAATTTATAATGTCTTATGATTAATTCACATTTTTCTTTCTCAGTAGCATACAAAATTTCTCAGTGGTATATAAAATAATGTGTTTTGGAATCAATAATGTCCTCATTCCAATGAATTAAATCAATGCAAATACTTCATACTAAAAGGTTTTTTTTTTTTTTTAATGACTCATAAGCTGGAGAGATGGCTCAGCAGGAAAGATTACATACTGCTCTCGCAGGGGACCTCAGTTTCTAGCACTAATATGCGGCAGCTCCCATCTGCCTGGAGCTCCAGTTCTGTGGGACCCAGTGTCTGCTGCTGCCCCCTGCAGGGCCCTACACTCATGTGCATAGACCCACACAGACACACACATACAAATAATTAAAAATAGAATAAACCTTAAAAATAAATAAAACTCTTTAAAAAGTCATTTCAATGGATGTTTGAAAGGCATTTGATAATGTTTAATATACATTCCTGGTTTTTAATCAGGACAGATCTTTACGGTGACACAGGGCATGTATTTCAAAAGAACAGCTGCCATGTTAGTTAAATATGAAACATCATGGGCATTCCCGTTAAAACCAAGAACAAAAAGAGCACACACACTACCAAGACGATGGTGGTCTGCTGGGGGGCTTTTGACCACTCCATGAAGCCCTGCAAATGAAAAGGATAAAACATCAATATAGGAACGTAAATGGTCGCCCTCATTATTTTAAGGAATTCTTATGATTGGATTCTGTGGTTGGAGGAGAATGAGCATGGAAACAAAGACATTGGATGTAAAACCTTGAGACAGAAAAACTGCTCTTGCAGAGGACCTGGGTTCAATCCCCAGCACCCACATGGCTGCTGAGAACCGTCTTTAACTCCAGTTCCAGGGGAATCCGACATCCGCGGCATTGCACGACACGGGTGCACAAACCTACAAGCACATAGTACATTCTTACACATACAAAAATAAAATTTAAAAATTAAAAAAAAAAAAAGAAATACTAGATGTAGGGGCTGGAGAGACGGCCTAGCGGTTAAGAGCACCTACTGCTCTTGCAGAGGACCTGGGTTTGATCCCCAGCACCCACATGGTGGCTGAGAACCATCTTTAACTCCAGTTCCAGGGGAATTCACACCCTCTTCTGACCTCTTCAGCACTGCATGACACGGGTGCACAAACCTACATGCAGACAGTACATTCATACACATACAAGAATAAATAAAAATTTAAAAAAGAAAAGAAAAACTAGATGTAAGCACACAAAAGCAAGAAATGCACCCCATGTTTATGGGAGGAAACTTCAGTATAAAAGGATAAAAATGTCAAAATACCACGTGTAGAGGAAATCTGCTTTTAAATCTCTATTCTTTTTATTTCATATGTATGAATGTATTGCCAGCAGGTGTATAAGTGCACCTGTGTTGTGCAGTGCCTGTGGAGGTCAGAAGAAGGTGGGGTCAGATACCCTAGAACTGGAATCACAGATGGTTCTTAGCCACCATGCAGGTGCTGGGAACTGAACCCAGGTCCTCTGCAAGAGCAGTCAGTGCTCTTAACTGCTGAACCAGCCTGTACTTATATAGAAAATCTTAGTTTTGGCCAGTCTGGTCTGCAGAGCGAGCTCCAGGCCAGCTGGGACTAAAGGGAGACCCTGTCTCAAAAAGAAAATAAATAAATAAATAAATAAAGCTGGGCACGGTGGTGCATGCCTTTAATCCTAGCACCTGGGAGGCAGAGGCAGGCAGATCTCTGTGAGTTCAAGGCCAGCCTGGTCTACCCAGTGAGCTCCAGCCCAGCTGGGACTAAAGGGAGACCCTGTCTCAAAAAGACAAAAAAAAAAATCTTTGTTTTATTTAATTTATACTCCAAAAGCTATAGATCTATGGTTCTTGACCCTTAAATTCCCAACTATCTACTGACTATTTACCATCCTGAATACATATCTAATAGGAATCTTAAATTTTCTGTATGTGTGCAGTGTGGACACATGTGTATGCATGTTCACATGTATGTGTGCACCATGTACACAAGCATGTGAAGGCCTGAGTTGACATCAGAAGCCTTCCTCAGTTTCTCTTCACCTTTTTCACTGAGGCTGCGTCTCTCAATCGAACCCAGAGTTTGCAGATAAGGTCTGGGTCAGCCAGCTTGCTCTGGGGGTCCCATTCAGTCCTCAGAGAGCTGGAATTACATTCGGGCTGCCATGCCCACCTGGCATTTGTGTGGGTCCTGGGAATCCAAACTATGGTACTCACACCTGTCCAATGTTTTATCCACTGAACCATCTCCCCAACCTCATATCTTAAACTTCACATGCCCCAAACAAATACCCCGATGTAATGGGGTAATTTCAGCAGAGAAGACCACTCAGACACAAAATGGTGCCAAAAGAAAGCCTTTAGTCAGCTGACGACTACACATCAGACATTCAGTCTTGGGTGTGTAGCAAGAAGCTATAGCTGAGAGGTATTTTATACAGAAAAAAAAAATATCCAGGGTGGAAAGCTTAAATTCCCAGCTTAGGAGCAGAAAGCCCCTCTAACAATTCCTATTCTCTAAAGGCAAGCCAAGCATAAAGTACAAAAACCATGAATCCATGTTAGCAGAATGAGTTTCCAGGCAACCAGGTACACTCTGACCTATTCTCAACTCCTGCCCTGGCTCAGTTGTCTGCTCTAATATTTTGAGTTAAGTTTTGACTTAACTGGGGCTCGTTATATGGCATAGCTATGGGCGATCTTGAGGTGCCCCACCACACCAGTATCTGCCTCTCACTTCAAAAAAATGTGCTGGGGGCTGGAGAGATGGCCTAGCGGTTAAGAGAGGCAACTGCTCTTGCAGAGGACCTGGGTTCGATCCCCAAGACGGCTGAGAACCGTCTTTAATTCCAGTTCCAGGGTAATACGACACTCTCTTCTGACTTCTGCGGCTTTGCACAACATGGGTGTACAAACCTGCATGTAGACAGTACATTCATACACATAAAAAATAAATAAAAATTAAAAATTAATTTTAAAAAAATGTTCTGGTAGGACTGGAGAGGTCTGCTCAGCAGTTAAGAGCACTGACTGCTCTTTTGGAGGACCCGGATTCAATTCCTAGCATCCACATGGCAGCTAACAACAGTTTGTGACTCTACTTCCAGGGGAATCCAGTGCTTTCTTCTGACCTCCTCAGACATTGCATGACAGTTACAGGTGCAGTTATGCACATGCAGGCATGACACTCATACACATAAATAAGAACAATAATTTTTTGGTGTTTTTGAGACAGGGTCTCCTTGTAGCCCCAGCTGGCCTAGAACTGGCTCTGTAGACCAGGCTGGCCTTGAACTCACAGAGATCTGCCTGCCTCTGCCTCCTGAGTGCTGGGATTAAAGGCATGCACCACCCCACCCCGAGTAACAATAATTTTTTAAACTAAGGCAAGTAACAAGATAAGAAAGACTGTCTAAGGCAGTCGTGGTGGCGCACGCCTTTAATCCCAGCACTCAGGAGGCAGAGGCAGGCGGATCTCTGTGAGTTCAAGGCCAGCCTGGTCTACAAAGTGAGTTCCAGGTCAGCTGAGACTAAAGGGAGACCCTGTCTCAAAAAGACCAAAAAAAAAAAAAAAAAAGATGGTGTTTTGGGCCAGGGTGATGGGACTGGAGAAATGGAAGCGCTCAGCTACTGGGAATATTTTGAAGCCAAAGACAACAGCATTTATTAATGCCTTTCCTGCAGTGGGAGGAGACAAAAGTCAAAGATGGTGATGTAATTCAGAACTGGAGGGGCCTGAAGGAATAATGTGCACAGAACTATACCAGCATATCATTAGGAGTAGTATGTGTGTAAGTGCACCGATATCATGCTGTGTGCTAGGCAGTCAGAAGTGGGCATTGGATCCCCTGGAACTGGAGTTAAGGATGGTTGATAGCCACAAATAGATAGAAGATAGGTAGATAGATATATACATAGATAGATAGGTAGATAGATAGATAGATGATAGATAGATAAATAGATGATAGATACATAGCTGATAGATACATACATAGATACATAGATACATACATAGATAGATACATAGATACATAGATGATAGATTGATACATAGATACATAGATAGATGATAGATAGATACATAGATACATAGATACATAGACAGATACATAGATAGATAAATAGATACATAGATATAGAAATAATACATAGATATGTAAATAGGTGTTTGATTGACTGATGGATGAATGGATATATGGATGGATAGATGGATACATAGATAGATGTTAGATTAACTTATAGATACATAGATAATGATTAGATTGACTGATTGTTTGACAGACTGAAAATAAGAAAGACTGAATGCAAAAGTATATGCCTGTAAGCCCAGCACTCAGAAGTCAGAGGCAGGTAGATCTCTTGAGTTCAAGGCCAGCTGGGGCTACATAGTGAGTTCCAGGACAGACAGGGCTACAAAGCGAGATCCTGTTCCATATATTAATCAGGGTGTTGGTTACATGGATGTACCCATGTATCAACATGCTCTCTGATTTCTCCATTTTACTTGAAATGATTAGATTTGTAAAAATTTGAGACAATGTGAGGTGACACACTGAGCAACCTAGAGAAAGTTACTTAACCTCTCTGTGCTTTGCTTGCCCATCTGCAAATGGAATAATCACAGGTCCTAGCTGAAGGAGAACGAAATTAAAAAGTAGATGAAGCAGTCTCATGTGAGACTAGCTCATGGCCAGAGCCATGTATCCTGACTCTATTGTTACCAAAGACCTCTGGTCCTGTATAGCCTGTCATTTTTAGAAGGGAGATACCTGTAGGAAGAAGGATCTATCCATGCAAGCAGCTTGGCTGGGTTGGAACCTGAGTGATTCAAGGAATAAATGAAATCTATCACAGAGGATTCCCAATGTCACAGTTGACCTGGTTGGTACCTCCATGCCTCCTCACCGTTCTCAATGCTAATGGAAATGCGTCCCCAAAATTTCATGTCTTGGAAATTTAATCCTCAAATATATTATTAACAGGTTAAGATGTGAGACATTTGAGTGATTATTAGGGTTAGATGAGGCCACAGGGGTGGGTCCCCATGATCAATTTTCAAGGAGACAGAGAGAGAGAGAGAGAGAGAGAGAGAGAGAGAGAGGCCTGAGCCAGTACATTTGCTCTGTCTTACTGGGAAATCTTGACCATGTTGTAACACAGAAACAATGCTCTCAAAAACAAGACTGGTTTGTGTTGTGTCAGATTGGAATGCTGGGGCTCTTCCTTATCCCTGCTCTCTGCTCTCTGTGGAAACCAGCACCTTTATATTAGACACCCCGGCCTCAACAAACATGAGCTAAGTGCATTTGTTTTCTTTTTTTTTTTTTTTTTTTTNGGGTTTGTTGGTGGATAGGCAGGTGGGTGGATGATGAATAAGTGGATGGATGGATGGATGGATGGGTGGATGGATGGTAGATGGATGGACTAAGATGGATGAATGGGTGGATGGATGGATGGATGAGTGGATAGAGGGGTGGTTGGATGGATTGAGGTGAATGAATGAGTGGATGGATGGGTGGATGGATGGATGGATGGGTGGATGGATGGGTGGATAGATGGGTGGATGGATGGATGGTAGATGGATGGATGGATAGATGATGGATAAAGGGATGGATAGAGGGATGGATGGATGGATGGATGGATTGATGTGGACGAATGGCAGGTGGATGGATGGAGGGATGGATGGAGGGATGGATGGAGGGATAGATGGATGGGCAGACACATGGATGGGTGCATGGATAGATGGACAGATGGACACGTGGATGGATGGACAGACACATAAATGGATTAAGGTAAGTGAATGGGTGACTGAAGGGGATGGATGGATGGACAAGACAGACTGATACATGGACTAATTCATGAGTGTATGGCTAGATGGAGAGTGTGTGTACATGAAGTTATGGAGATCCTCCACTGTGTCTGACCACCATAAGAATTTGCATTATTTCCCACAAAAGATCTCTCCAAACTTCTGTTCAGCAAGGTAGGTCCATGCAGGCTGAGGAAGAAATGTGACCACTCACTGAGATCTCCAAGTGGCATTTGTGGAAAAGCAGAGAATCCCCACACGCACCTGTGAGACCTCGGACTCGTCATCTTCCTCCACTGAGCTCCACTCCTGGGACAGCCCAGTGTCTTGAGAAGACAGATCTAGGAGAGTGTGAGAGCAGAGGAGAAAGGAGCCATGAGCGAGCGACCAGAACGGGCTGTTTCCATGGACTCCGCCCCTTCTGTACTGATGATCTAACAAGCACACACACACACACACACACACACACACATACATATGAATACAACATATGCATGCATACACAAATACACAACATACACATACCCACATATATGCAGACAGAAATACACAACACCCTATACACACAAATATATAACATATACACATAAATAAATACACAACATACACACATATCCACACATAAATGCACAAGATACACATACACACATATGGCTTTTCCTATATAAACACCTCCCAACTGTAGCTATCGACTGAATGTCTGGTGTGTGGTCATCAGCTGACTAAAGACTTTCTGTTGGCTTCATTTTGTGTCTGAGTGGTCTTCTCTGGTGAGAAGACTACTACAGGGGCTGGAGAGATGGCTCAGTGGTTAAGAGCCCCGACTGCTCTTGCTGAGGACCTGGGTTCAATTCCCAGTACTCACATGACGGTTAAGAACTGTCCTTAAACCAGGCGTTGTGGTGCACACCTTTAATCCCAGCACTTGAGAGGCAGAGGCAGGCAGATCTCTGTGAGTTCAAGGCCAGCTGGGGCTGTAGGGAGACCCTGTTTCGAAAAGACAAAAAAAAGAAAAAAAGAAACATAAGCTCATGTAACTGTGTAAAAAAAAATGTATTTTAAAAAATCTTTTATTTTTTAAATTTTATTTTTTTTTTTTTTTATTTTTTTTGGTTTTAAAAAAAAAAAGGGAAAAAAAAGGGGGGAGACTACTACAATTTGACTAACACTATTTCTTTAATTTTATTTATTTATTATGTGTATGAATGTACTGTCTGCATGTAGGTTTGTGCACCCGTGTGGTGCAGAGGGTGTCGGATTCCCCTGGAACTGGAGTCAAAGATGGTTCTCAGCCGCCATGTGGGTGCTGGAGATCGAACCCGGGTCCTCTACAAGAGCAGTTGGCGCTCTTAACCACAAGGCCATCTCTCCAGCCAGACTAACACTATTACAGTGTGAGATTAAGATCAGCACAGCTGAGTCAATCAGCCAGATATGCAAATGAGGCCACCTAAGAACCAACCAGTTTCCCTGCCAGCTCCCTGCGACTTCAAAGAAAGTGTAAACAAAGGGAACAGTGTCAGTGTTTCCCAAGGTCATGTCAAGATAGGGACACAGAACTGTGAACCCATCCATGCTTGTTGCATTAATTAGGCGTTGGGGTGATTTGTTACACAGCAAAAGCTGACAGATTCAATGTTCCACAAGTATCGTCGAGTCCGAGTTACAGAAGGAAATGTTCATTTCTCCCTACCTCTACTGAGAACGGCCCTTCTGGCCTCCTCTCACAGGACCCCTCACCTTTCTCGTCGCTGTCACAGCCGGAGGCCCCTACGTCCACAGCCTCCCAGTCTTTAAGGAAGGCGGGGTGGGACGGCTTCTCCCAGGACCTGCTGTCTCGAGGAAGCAGCATCTTTGTCTTCTCTGGCTCCAGCAGCCCCCGAGTCTGCTCAGTTTTGAGGCTCTGCATCTCCCTGGGAGGAGGTTAGACTTCTAGAACAGGCTTCCCTTCTTCTCCTGTGTGGTTCCCAGGCACAGGATCCAGAACCTGAGGACTCACAGACACTTAGTCACTCAGCGAACAAGTTACCAAGTGACAGGCTAGACTCCAACTTATGATCCTCCTGACTCAGCCTCCTGAGTACCGAGATGACAGGTGAGCTCTACCCACTAGGCTAACCCACTTTTTGTTTTAGAGGAGTTCTTGAAGTAGAAAGAGAATTGCCGTGACAGCTGGGATCTACTTTAAAATAATTTTGCAGGAACTAGAGAGATGGCCTCGAGATTAAGAGCACTGGCTGCTCTTGCAGAGGACCCAGGTTCAGTTCCCAGCACCCACACAGCAGCTAACAACAGTGGTTAACTCCAGTTCCAAGGGATCTGACATCCTCTTCTAAGCGCCACAGGCATTGCATGACATGGGTGCACTTTCATACACACAGGTAAAACACGCATAAAATAAAATAAAAATTAATTAAAATTTTAAAAGATTTAAAATAATTTTGCAAAGACTACCCCCCCATCTCACTTGTATATTGTAATTTGAAACAACCTAGAATCAACCTGGGAAAAAAAGTCTCCATGGGGGAGTCTAGATTGGGTTGGCCTGGGGGCGTGTCTGGGGCGTGTCTTCAGTTAATTGACAGGGGAAGACCCAAAAGGCTGTGGGCAGCACCACTCCCAGCGCTGTGTAAATCCTATAGTTTATTTTCAGATTTTGTAACTTTGATTTATGTGTGGGGTGTACGTATGCATATTTTGGAACAATATAAAATCAAATGGGAACAAAAAAAGAGAGAAGAAAACCTATTCAAAGAACTGAGCAAAACAGTAAACCTGGGCACGGAAAAGGTCATAAAAGACTGAGAAAAAGATGCAAGACAGGACTTGTGTATGACAGAATCCATGAGGTCAAATGGGGGGGCATGAGGGCTGGGCATGGGTGGGGGAATGAGTCTAAATTTGATTAAGAAATGTTGTAGGAAATGTGCTCGATAAAAAAAAAAAGAATGACTGAAGCAGGGGCTGGAGAGATGGCCTAGTGGTTAAGAGCGCTGACTGCTCTTGCAGAGGACCCGGGTTCGATCCCCAGCACCCACATGGCAGCTAAGAACCGTCTTTAACTCCAGTTCCAGGGGAATCCGACACCGTCTTCTGACCTCCGTGGCACTGCGCGACATGGGTGCACAGACCTACATGCAGACAGTACATTCATACACATACAAAAATTAAAATTAAATTTAAAAAATGACTGAAGCAGTAGAGTTCTCCCCCCGCCCCAACAATAATCTTCTGCTTTGAAAAACTTTGAAAAGACTCAGAAGGGGAAACATGACATGTACGGCATACTACATGGACTTGGGAGGGCAGGGGGGCATGGAGGGGGTAATGAGTCTGGATTGAACTGAGAAGTGATGTATGAAATGTACAAAACGCCAATAAAAGATTTTTTTTTAAAGAATGGAGGAACCCCTTCTCCCTCTAAGTTTCTGGATGTCAGGATATTTTATCCTAGTAACAGAAACGAACCTAGAACACACGGAAAAGGTTAAAAAATAAACTGATGAAAGATTAGGACAGTTACCAGAACCTGGGAAGTATATGGGGAAGGAGGAAAGGATGAAAAATTAGCCCGGAAGTTCAGCTGGGTAGGGGGACTCCTTTCTGATGTTCTCTAGCACTGTAGTATAAATTCAGCTGACAACAGTTGTTAACCATTTCAGAACAACTAACAGGGTTATGAATGTTCTCACACAAAGAAAGAAGTCTCTGAGATGAGGGGTAACCATGCCCCTGATCTATCACTATACGCGTATTGCAGTGCATCACTGAGCTCCTTAAATATGTACGATGGTTATGCATCTATTAAAGACGAAACAAAGAGGAAATGGGGCCCAGTGAGTTAAAGCTGCTTGCCACCAAGCATGATGACCCGAGTTCAAAACCTGAGGCGACCCACATGAGGGACGGAGAAGAACGGACTTCTGCAAGTTGTTCTCTGACTTGTGCAAGTTCTTCTCTGATACCGTGGCACGTGTGCACACACACACATATACGCATAAATAAATAAAGTAATAAAGTAATAAAGCAATAAAGTAATAAAGTAATAAAGCAATAAATAAATAAATGAAGTAATAAAGTAATAAATAATTGTAAAAATTTTAAGTTTTCTCTAAGAAAAAGAAATAGACAAAAGAAAACACATAGGAAAATGAAGCCTATAGAATCTAGGATGTACTTCATTTAAAATTTGTTTTTATTTTATGTGTATGAGTGTTTCGTGTGCATGGATGTAAGTGTACCATGCGCATGTGGTACTGACTACATCCAGTGCCTGGAACTACATCCCATGGAACTGAAGTTAGGATGGTTGGTTGTTAGCCACCATGTGGGTGTTGGGAATGGACCTGGGCTTTCTTCCAGAGCAGCTAACCCTCTTAACTACTGACCCATCTCTCCTAAGTTTTTCATGATGTAAGTGTGATATGAGCTGAGGAGATGGCTTAGTCAAGAGAGTGCTTGCTGCATAAGCAAGAAGTGCTGAGCTTGATTCCCAGAACTCACTTAAAGCTGGGTGCTATGGCACACTTCCAATCGCAGTGCTGGGGCTATGAAGGTACGAAGCTCCCTGGGTCTGGCTGGCCAGTCAGCCTCATCAGATCAATGAGTGCCAGGCCAGGGACAGGCCCTCTCTCCAAAAGCAAGGTGGACGATACCCAAGGTTGGCCTCTGACTTTCACACACACAAATCCATGTGTGCACACATGCTGCATGCACACACACACACACACACAAAATATGGTATATAATTTATGCTAAATTATTTTTATTCATATTAAACAAATATATATTTATGTTAAATTATGTATAAAGGCTTATGCAGACCATGCTCTGTATTACCCATCATTGTTTAAAGATTTATTTCTGTATTTATTTTTAATTATGTGGGGCTGGAGAGATAGCCTAGTGGTTAAGAGCACCAACTGCTCTTGCAGAGGCCCCGGGTTTGATCCCCAGCACCCACATGGCGGCTAAGAACCATCTGTAACTCCAATTCCAGGAGAACTCCAGTTCCAGGGGAATCCGAGACCCTCTTCTGACCTCCGCGGCATTGCACGACACAGGCGCACAAACCTACATGCAGACAGTACATTCATACATATACAAAATAAAAATTTTAAAAAGTTCTTAAAAAATACTACATATTTTTAATTATGTATATGTGTGTATGGGTTTGTACAGATGAGTGCAGTACCTTTGGAGGTCAGGAGGGGGCGTTGGATCTCCCTTGAAGGGGGTATTGAGCCCCTGACTGTGGCTTCTGGTCCTCTGCAACAGCAATACACTGCTACACTGCTCTTAACAGCTTAGCCATCTCTCCATTCCTCTGGCCCCGCCCCCTAATCATTATTTATTGTGTCTCTCATGGAGACAGAGCTATCTGAAAGGCTTCTGAACCCCACATTCAAATGCATCATTTTCCCAGGCACCTCAGCTCTCTGTAACCCCAGTGCATTCTTCTTCTGGGTCCTCTATTCTTGGTCAGTATCGCACAAGCACCAACAGCAACATCTTCGAAGTGTCTTCGCCTCACGTCCATATGCAATCAATCAAAAGTCCACCTGCTCTTGCTTCAGAAAATCTCTTGCCCTCCTGGCCTGCTGTCCCAGGTTGCACCCTTTTCTGTGCTTTGTACATAAGATACAGCAGCTTCTGCCACAGTCTCCCTGTCTCCTGGGAAACATTCCACAACCTGCTTCCCAATCAATCCACTAGCTTCCGGTCAGCGAGTGGACTCGGTGGGCACAGGCACCTGGCTGCCAAGCCTAACGACCTGAGTTGGATCCCAGGATCTACCTGGTGGAAGGAGAGAACTGACTCCCACAAGCTGCCCTCTGACCCCTTTCTAACATCCAGAGAAACCCGGGCAAAGATTTTAGACACACTCAAGTATTCTCGTTCTCCACGTAACGCATTACGTCTCAGCTTGGTGCCTACATGTCCATTATTTGGTTTGTTGCTTTTAAATGGTTTTAATTTCATTTATTATTGCATGCACACGTGCGTATGTATGTGTGTATGTGTGCAGGTATGTGTGTGCCACAGCATGCATGTAGAAGTCAGAAGACAAGTTAGGCAATCTGTTCTCTCTTTCTACCAGGTGCTGTAGGAGTTGAACTCAGGTCACTGGTAACACGTTGTTTTGCCAGCTAGGCCATCTCACCAGCTTTTGTTTTGTTGTTTCAGACACCACCTGCAGAGCTCAGGGTGGCCTAGAACTCACTATGTACCCCAGGCTAGCCTCAGATTCCTGGTCCTCTTACCACTGCCTCCTGAATGCACCAGCACCATGCTTCGAAGCTGTGTCTTTACTTCATTCTAATGGAGGTCTCTCACTAAGGAAGGGAGAACAGCTTCAGGCTCCAGTAGGGAGCCCCAGTCAGAATGCTGGAATACTCTGACATCTGTTTTCTTTTACTGTGTTTATTCTCAATAATTGTAAAAATATTAATAATAATAATAATANGCTGGCCTGAACTCACAAAATTCGCCTGCCTCTGCCCCCAAGCACTAGGATTAAGGGTGGCCACCAGCCGGCGAGTTGATCTTATAAATTCTAAACATTGATCTGAAACTTTCTACTTCTTGCAAGAAGAGGCTCGTTATGCCAGGAAGTACATGATTTTCCCCAGGAAAAAGTACTTTCAGACGGGGAGAGCGCGGCGTGAACCTTACTGCTCTCAGAAGGCGTGAGTCCATACCTTAGCGCCTAACTAACAGAACGCAGACCACCGGAGCGCAGCGCCAGGAGGATGCAAGCGCCAATAAGCCACACCGACACAGTGACTCGCTTACCACTTAGCCACAACGAACTATAAAGAGAAAAAGAATGCGAGTGAGGTTAAAAAGAAGGGCAGATCGGTCGCGTTGTGGGATGAGGGGAGAGTGAAGGCAGGCTCGCATCCAGCTTCATCCTTGCATCCGCCCAGTGCCACGCAGCAGGAGCCGGTGGTCAGTGACCCGGGAACGGGAAGGAAGAGGGCTCACCCATGGGGCTGGGATCTCGACAATGCTGGGGGCAGCGGGCCAAGAGCAGCTGAACCTTGAGGCCAAAGCTTCCCGCCAGCGCCCGACGGTGGGTGCGCGACGCATCAACCCGACTCAATTGATACCGGTTGAACCCCAAACAAAGAGCCGAGAACTGATGGGAATGGACACGGCACGCAGGATAGTGCGGTGCAAAAACAAGACCGGGCTGGGAGATACAGGGGTGGGCCTTGAAAAACAGGACCAGTCAAGACGCAGGTGAACCGCAAGAGCAAACGCAAGAAGCCATGCACAGAGCCAACCAGGACGATCAAGAACGAGCTCTCGCATGGCACGAAGCCGCCACTGGGGACAGAAGCGGGAACGGACAGGCGTGTGGAAGCAGGGGGCCAGCACGGGGACAAACGAGCAGGAAACCAACAGCGACGGCGAGCCACGAAGATAAAGAGCTGCGGCGGCAGACATGCTGCAAGAGTTGCAGCCCAGGGAGCAGGGCCAGAGGCGGACGGGCAGAGAGTCACCCGAAGAGCTGCCAGCGACGCGAGGCAGCCCCAAGAACGAGAAAGAAAAGAAGACCGGAAACAAAACACCCCGGCAAAGAGCCCCCAGGCCGCCGCCTCCCCGGGGCCGCGAGCTTTTCCACAGACTCGCATCCCGATCGCGTCTCACGCTACGATTCGGGATCCTTTAGATTTTAATTGGTTCTCGAAGGTCGCTGTAACACTCCCGCCATTAAGGAAGTCACTTTAAAACACTATAAGAATGTAAAGAGATCTGATCATTTAATTTCAGTGAAATTATACAGAGTAAAATTACATCAGAGCAATTAGCCTATCCGCAGAATACAATACCTATGAAAGAATTTGCATGCGACCTGAGAGTAGTGGGAGATTCTGTGATTATGGACCAGCGCAAAACAGAAGAAGTTGGCGGAGCAAAGAAACTAGAAATTATATATGAGGGATCATGTGAAGTCAATTAGTATCCCCTATAGCCTCTCATTATAAGAACGAGCGATGAAGTGGCCGAAATAAAATATAATCAATTTTACATTTTTGTGAAAATGTTGTTAATATTACAGCTATTCTTCTTGTGTTCTGTAAATGCTATGTATACGAAAGGAACTCATGATCACATGACGATGAGTATCAGCAGTTCTCTACAATGGTGGAGGCATGCACACTTTAGAAGAGTCCCCCACCTTACACTTATACGACATGGACCCTCCAAATTCCTAAACATGAAGTGGATCCAGTGACAACTACGCCAACATACAGTCTCGGTGTAAGGGTGCATATATATGTGTCCCGTGTAAAGGTGCTCTATGCCCAGCCAAACGCCCGGGCTTAGATTTTCTTATTCACAAAACCAAGGCACGAGGCCAAGGCGCTTCCAATACTTGTTATTAGGAAGGGAGAACCTTCTGCACTGTTTCAGTCTTTTATCCTCGTGTATGGTTTGTTGTTGTTGTTGATATTTCCATCCTAAGGACTGATGATGATGATTATATAAGATACAGAACCAGGATAATAGTACTGAATATATCATATTTTTATATATTTAGTTAATAAAATATATATGTGCTCTGAGTATTTGACCGATTTTCTTCTTTTCGTTTCTCTTAGCAATTTTTACGTTACCAACCGTTTCTTTGTTTTTCTCCTTGTTATTTTGCATTGGCCTTCTTCCTCTTTATTTTCTCACTTTTTTTTTTTGTGTTTGCTAAAAGAGCCGGGAAGGAGCAGCCTGTGTGGCTGGTCATCGGTTTTTCTTGACAAAACCGCATGGGATTATCTGGAAAGTTGGCCTACCTTGGCAAGCCCAAACAACAGTCAATCTTGCCCTTGTGCTCACACTGGGGTCTTCCTCATGCGCACCAAGTGTGTGCCAAACTTAAGCCACACATCCATGTCTTGACGCTGTTCTGTACTGGCCTCCGAGTCGATGATAGACCTCGCGGCGGGTAGGCTCGGCCCAAATCGATCAGTCTAATGGCTGCGTGAAAGAGAGTGCATCAAAATCCTCGAGTGGCAGGATGCTCGAGTCGCACAAAGCCTAGGCCAGCGACAGTATCTCAGTTGTCCCTATCTGGCATTGAAGTTTGGAGGATTCTTGAGAGACATGAGGGCGCATTGAGTGTGAGTCTTCAGTCCATATGGAGGGTTAAAAAGAGATGTGTGTCAGGGTGGTCCCATTGTGGAGGAGAATGAGACACGAGAGGCGGTTGCTACCCACAGAGTAGCACGCATTGGAAACAATAAGAATGGTGAAGCAAGGGCAGCGACGATAAGGGGGCAAGTGCTCTCTTTTTTTGTTTTTTCTTCTTTGTACATTTATGGCATAATCAGGCTAAAGATACCCGTTAAGTCTTGTAACTAATTGTTCGCTGGAGGGTAGTACAATTTGCAGTGGTAAACCGCGTCTATTATTTGTAATAGAACTAAATTGTGTGTTTAATATTTAATAGTCCAATACAAAGATCTCATTCATGGAGATGTGTGGGGAGCCGCCGGATTCATCTGTAAAGTCATGCCTACTCCGGAAATTCAAGGCCAGTAGATTCATTGTTAACTTGCTCGTTTCTAAAATACTCTGTTTCGGCAATACTGCAGGTAGAAGACTTTATTAATCTTAGAGAAGTGTTACTAACTGTAACGTGAGTCGCTCCGTTAGATTACATATCGGTACGCTCTACTCTCGTTGAAATGCATTAATTTCAAAAAATCCGATGTTCGTATTCCTTCGAGTGATGCCAATTTGGATCTGTCTGAATGTGATGCAGGAAATGCACGGACTGATGGCATGATCCAATGGTTCATGCCGACCGTCGGACGAAGAGAATAGGTGGCAGGGTGTCCGATTGCTACCCGCCGTTGATAATTACATTAGCTGGATTCCCATCCGTACGCTATGACTCGTGGACCCCATGAGGGTACCCTGAATGATAGGAGTTAATTCATATCCTCAGGTGTGCTCCCAATCTAGCCAGCAAAGGTGATGGCACCATACATAAAAAACCATTTGCATAAATTAACTGTCTCAGACTTCTTGGAATACAAAAAAAAATGCTAATCCTAAAACCATCAATAAATAATAAAAGGTGTATGTAGAAAGAAATCAATGCGGGCTGGAGAGAGACTTGACCTAGTGGGGTAAAGAGACAGGCTGAAGCTCGCCTCATTTTCAAGAGCCACCCAGGCGTGCTGTCAATCCCCACAGCCCCCACGCATGGTGGGCTCGACGCACACACCATCTAGTAACTTCCAATTTCCAAGAGAAGAAACTCACGGAGTGCAGGCGCCAGGAAATCCGGACGACCCGCTTTACTGACATGTGTCCACCGCCGCATTGCAACGCCACGGGTCGCACAGGACAACCGTCATGCAGACAAGTACTTCATACACATAAATAAATAAAAAGTTTTTTTTTTAAAAAAGAAATCAAATGTGCTTGGATTTGTTAATTTTTGTGCTTTTTCTCTAGGTGCATATTGATTTTGTGAAGAAGGTGGTAATATATGATCGACTCGATATAATAAACCTTATACAGGTAAAATAATCTAGTTAATTTCACTAATTATGAGTCGGTATAAATGTTTATAACTTTATGATGTTATGGACGCACAGGCACTATCCTTTGAGACAATAATTATATGGAAGAAACCAACACCAGGAATAATTTAAAAGATAGGGAATATAGACGAAAATACCTCAGTTTTTCATAATATGAATGTGGACACCAAATATGTAGCTCGCGTAATTAGTGAGAAAAACCTATCCAGCGAAGAGACCCTAAGTGCCATGGTGGCTAAATGTGTTTGCTCTACAACCAAAAAGTAAAAGAAAGAAGGCCGGCATGGAAACATTACAGAGAACAAGATGAGGAAAGTCGCCATACTATGACGCAACATACATTTTTCCATAACTAAACTATCTGAATCAAGTGTAAAGCCATTAGTGAGATAAGGGAGCCATTGATTGGTATAATTCAACCTTTTTGTCATGTCAATGGATTATATCTATGGTTCCTGTAGTGGTTTTGCAAGAAGGCACTGTAGGTACACACCGTAGAGGACAAGAATTGAGAAGAACGTGTCTCCATGATCTAATCGTTTTGAGTGAAATAGGTTTTCGTGACTAGTGGTATGTGACGGGAGTGAGACGTTTGAATTGTGGCATCGATGAACGAGGGCGAGGCACCGATTATCACGACAGGTGGTATTGTAGGCCTGGGAAGTCTTCGAGGACCCAACCTCGGTTGAGTCCAAGTTCCCATTCATTAACCACGATGTTCCATCTGCAACTCTTCCAGAAACTTAAACTCAGGTGTCAGCGAAAGATGGAGGGCCGGCAGAGACAGTGCTGCCACTGTATTCTTCTTCCACCCATCACACTGCCTAGCCCGATTCGAAGTAGATGTGTGCTTCACTGCTTCTGTTCGAGGCCGCAAGGCAATTTGGACCAAGTGAACGGGACCTCCAGGGAGTAATATGGTGGCATCAAAGGAGAATGATATCGTATTGATTGGGTCATATCGGATACTTCGTTCAGTGAGTGATAGTTCACCATAGAAGCGATAACTTTTAGATGTTGCTTGCTCTCCTTGTTGGGGAGGGAGGGGGTTCGACTGGTCATTCCCCCAACCATCGCCACACAGTATGCCCACTCAACTCGGAGGAAGCCCAGATGCTAAGCAAAATAGGCGACATGGAGCTGGAAGCAGAAAGGCCAATGGAATGGAAAGGACAGTACTTACTGAGACCTTCTACAACTATGGGTTAGAAGTCGTTCCAGAGATGACTTGTCATTAACAAACCCAAACACCCATCTCAGGGTGTCGGACAACATGGCGTTGAGCATATGCACTGAGGGCTCTACCGATACGATCACTCAACCACACATATAGATAGGACCAAGTGTCCTACTAGACATGGCTACAGGCGAGGACGATTACCATGGCACGCCAGCAGTTTCCTTCAATGATGATCGCGGTTCATTATCTCCAGTGCAGAGGATGTGCTACAAGAGGAGCAACAAGAAACGTTGAGAGAGCCAATGCAGCCGACACCTCGGGCAAATAAGCAAATGGAGTAGGCCATTACTAAAGCGCGAAAGAATTGTTTTCTGGATAACTACAGGCACATGAATAGACCCAAGGTGCAGAAAACACATCCCTCTCCAGCAAAGTAGGTCTTGTGCTAAGACCCAACCCCGACAAAAGTTTCTCCCTGACAGGCACTTCTGCGTAGGAGACGTGGCAATGGTTAGCGGCCCAGTCCGCCTTGTTTTTTGCCCTGTTAGTTCGTGAGAGCCCTGGGGTGATGGAGTAATGAAAACTGTAGTCTTTGCGAACCCACCTATAAAAGTATTTTTGGAAAGGTTCAGATGCGGTCCCAGTCTTGTCCTGTCCAGGTATACTCAAAAATGTATTATGGTAGTTTAAAGAGGATACAGTGTAATGGTAAAACTAGATGGATGTAAACGGACAGATGAGCAACGCAGTCCGAGCTAGTCCTGTATCTAGCGGGAAATAACCACTGACCTAGTGACATGTCCACCAAGACCCACGTAAGAGTTATGACACAGACAAAGAACGGACAGATTCGAGAGATCTGATTACGTGAAGAATGAAACTAACCACCACAAGAGCAATGAGTGAACGAAACGAGGCAAGGCGACGCAGGCAAAGCCCAGACCTCTACGTACGATCCCTCTGATGATAGGATAGCTGGCCCGCAGAATTGTGATACAGAGAAATACGTAGGAGTCCCATTGCTTTCTGCCGCCCAGCCCTGCGCTATGCCACGTGGGTAATGATAACGAGCAATACCTGGCAGCAAAAACAAATTAAAAGTCAAGTATCCTTGGTGAGGTTTTAAAATCCTATTGCACTGGGTAAATGACGAACCTGGAGCATATTGTCGGTTCTGAGAGGGCGCAGATCTTCACTTCTCTGTCGTTCAAGTTGACCGGGCCAAAGATGATAGCTGATCTACTTGGATGGGATTATCTTGCATATTACTATTTGTCTCATCAAATATGTTATTATGTGATATTCCAGTTCCTTTACAACCGGTCGGACTCTGTTGACAAAGACCTGCTTGCGCGTTCTTCTCATAGACTTGTGCTGTGTACAACGCGAGTTCCTGTGATTTTATCCTAAGAGGCATTATTTTTAGGATAATATCCACTCTTAAGGATAGTGTAAATGTGTGATTGAGTCTCTCGCCTGGTCGTGTGAATTGACAAGCAATTAGAACCGCTGGCCTACTGGTACGGTAAGAAAACATAGCAGTTAAGCACCAAAGACAGTTGGTGGCAGAGATGTGATATAGGTGAAAATTTACTGGACAATTCAATTCAGGCCTCGGAAGATCAACAGTCCTCTAAGAGCTGACTCTGAAGCGCCCTGTGTAATTCAGTGCGAATGCCACACATCGGAGGAATAATTGGTTTCCTGAAGTAGAAATGACTTTCCTTCCTAAAAAACCCATATTAAGAAAACGACCGTTGGTGAACTCGATGGCCCTTTGGTTAACTTCATACAAATAGGACATTTTCCAGTACATTATAGACCAAGAATGTAATTCCACTTGCCCTTCCCTCGTCACCCAGGGTTGCATCGCCCCCATATCTGCCACCAAGTCGTGCAGTCTTTCAGGCCGTGTTTTTTTAGTGATGCTAATTGGGTGTATTTCAGTCAAACCGAGGTCAGTTTTCCAATTCAGTTCAGGCATTATGGTGATTCCCCGTATACACTCTTCCAGATTCCAACCCACCCCACCCTCTCAGATACAATTAATGGCTTCTGTCCATAACTGTCCTTGCACAGATCTTTTACTACTCGAGTATCTCTTTTTACACGTTGTTTAAGCAGAAAGTGATAACAATTATGAGTACAAAAGCAATCTGCATGTACAAACCAAATTTGCTGAAGCAGTTGTTCGAGTGTCCAAACCCACACAGCATCCTTATGGTTACCACAAGTCGCAAGGCTGAATAGGCGGGGCAACTTATAGTATGGTGTGACAATAGTAAGGATTCGGAAAAGGTTACTCAGCTCACAACGGTTGTACAGCCCAAATGGCAGGAGAAAAACAGCCGCCAAAAAATATGACGCCAGAGTCCGAAGTACAGGAAACAGCAGGGTGCCAGAGAGGGCATGACTAGTAATAGATTATCATCCACCTGTGCGGCCGTTGGAGCCCTAGGACATGCGCCACAAAAATCATGTCAATCGACAAGAGGGCGATGGCGCTAGAAGTGTAAGGGCTGTGATGTGGGGTGAATTGGTGAACCTAACGAATAATTAGGCCGTGGGAAGCTACGTCATGATGAAAGTTTACTGATATCAGAGACAGGGCTTTCTCTAAATCGCGTGATGTCTCATATCAGAAGGATTAATTGATTAGAATAAGAAATTTAACAGGATATACGAACGAGGAATAGTCCAGTCCTTATGTTTTTGTTGTGCCGATCCCAATTGTTTTACTCAAAAATGTATTCATTTAAATGAGTACGTGGTCATGATTATAGGATAATGGCTTACTACCTTATAGGTAAATGGTCAGGTAGGCTATATATATATATTCTCAGGAGTATTATGTCTTCCAGTTAATAAACTGTATTGTAATCCAAAATAAGGATTTAAGGACTTTGCGATTTATCTTATCATTTAATTTCATGTGATTAACTCGATAGAACGAATGAAATACATAGCATTCAAGATCCAGTACTAGCCCGATAAAGCTTACAATGTCTGAAATAAGTGGTAAGTTGACTTTCTAGGGCCCATTAAGAGAGTCGACATTGATTAAAGACCACACAAGTGCTCGTCGGATGAGAAAAAAGTTAATAAACAAGTAAGCGCTTGTTCCTATGCCTTTCAGACCTGGAAGCGATAAGTTGAAATTGCATAACGCCCAGGAGAAGTCACAACAACAAGTGAGAAGGAGTAATCCCTTCCTATTCTGTAGTTTTTTTTCCCCTTGGGGGGGTTACTTCGTTAGTATAATGGCTTCAAGGTGAGTCCATGGCCTATCTGATCATCAAATTCATGAGGCTCATCTTTCATTTCACAACTGTCGAGGTGAGAACTCCAAGAGGTGTAGAATGGATACACATTGTTTTTCGTTAGCCATGGAAAAAGAACAAGGCAGAAGCAACAACGTGGCCGGAGGTGTCACCGTAGGTTGCACGTATGACTTGGGGGCACCCATATATCAGGTTTGGTTCCAGGTCTTTGGTATTTTGAAGATATCTCCAATAATCATAGATGTGCATATATCATTGCAGTAAGAGGTCCTGTGGGACTCAATAATGATCCCCCTGGAGTGGTATGCTAGGCGTCAATGGTTTGGACATCGATCCTTATAAACTCATTAAGGGGATTCTGCAACATCACTGGCTTCGGCAATAAGGGGTTGCATAGTTTTACCTTCCCCAGCCTGTAGCGGATGAGTGCTTCCCTTTCATCGCAACAGATCTCTCACAGCAGTTATGGAATCTTTGTTGTCTTGATCCTTCAGGCCCGTCTGTTATACAGCACGCTGTAGGGTGATGCCTAATTTGTTGCATAGAATGGTCGTAAAATTAGAGAATTGCATTTGCTTAGTATATACCTTTAATGGGATTCGTGAAGTGCACTTTTAAAGGTGTGATTCTTACAGGCCTATCTATATAGACTAGTGCCCGCACTGCGTATGTGAAGTCTCTGTTCATCCTCTTTACTGACCAGTCGTTATAAGTGGGGTCATAGGGCTCTCGCTGATTAATCCTTCGTCCTATGGCAATTTTTGACTCAGGTGTGTATATAACATGAATGGATGTTCAGATGGCTGTATAGTGTGTTACCTCAGATTATACGAAGGCTGGGGAAGATTTCTTCCACATACGGTCCGAGGATATTGTGATCTCAGCGTTTCCTGTTGAGTGGTTTCTGTATCTTACTGGATACCCAGAGCAAACTTTTCGGTGTTGTATCGTCCCGGACATGTCACTGTTAGTGTGAAATTAACATGTCCGGGTCGTGGCGTGCTGTTGTTGATCTGACGCACAGGCATCGTGGTTGCCTCACTGCCTATGAAGCTGTGTTAAGGTTGGTAGCTATGAATGATTTTCTTCCAGATAATTGGACCTTCAGGGAGATAATCAGGCTGGTTTACACAATATGAGAGCTATTGATCCTATTGTAGGTTGATCTTATGTTGGTGCCATGTTGGTTAATAATGCCCTGGTAACAATATACTGTGATTGGTTACAATCTACAAACACAAAATGGTGAGTTCAGTGGGCTGGGTTAAATGCAGTCACCATGATGTGATGATAGAGTTCTATTTTCCTTCAGATGAGATTTGGTCTTGGCTCTTCAATCGAATATAGAAGAATCCGGTGCGGCTGTTACTCCATCGATGAGGTTGAACTTCAGTGGTTGTGAAGTTAGATCTGTCAGTGCTGGTGGTCTTCGTTGGGCAAAGGTGATGTCTGTTTTTTAGTAGCCAGTAACCCAAGGCTACCTCATATTAGGAGGGCAACAGGTCTGGCAATGATAATAATGGAGATGAGGAGGTGTGACGCAGAGAATTCGGTGGAGTAAACTAAGTGAAGTCCCCCTGAGTACTGCACTCTCTTCAGCTTTCGGGTTATGATGTGCCTATTACGTGAATTTGGAAGGATTAACTTGTGTCCTGAGGTTGTAGTGAAAAAACAGGAAAGCAGAATCGTGAGCTAGGCAGTGTGGGAACTTTATCAATTTGGAGCGATTGAGGCACTTGCAAGTGCGTGAGGCATTGATTGAATAATTGAAGGGTGTGCAGAATGCACCAATAAGGCTCTGGTACGCTGATAACAGTCTTCCCAAGCGTCTCGATTAATGCGATGGACCGGTTCTTCTTCATGCGTTTATGATTGAAGCTTGCGTATTTCTTTTCAGGGGTGGGTAATGTAGAAGTTTTTGTTGCAGAAGATCTGTGGTGTCGTATGGGCGATATTGTTTGTCCTAAAGCAGCGTATAAGTTTCATAGTTAATTCTATATTATTGTATCTATCATACTGGGATTTATATTATTTAGTGTATTTTTTGAGGCTTTGAATGTTGAGGTTGCGCGATAGGTCCCCTCTCCGTTACCTATTGGGCTGGAGCCACTTGCAAACCCTGACCAGCTTCAGAGCCAGGGGCCACTAAGAGCCCTCTAGACCCATAGAACAGATCGAACCTGAAGTCTCGCATCCAGTGCTTAGTTCGTGTAGAGAGAAGGACTAAGCTGATTATTTTGATAGTATAAATATTGTAGTCGCGGGCACTGTTACTGAGATCTCGTTATATATGACGTGGATAAGCAGAGGGTTCTGCGCTAGAGCGATCTCTTATAGGCATGCGGCTCTAAATGCCCTAAAATGATACTCAGAATACATTATCTGAAAAAAAATAGGTGAAGTGATATGGTACTTGACAATTGCATACTTCAAAAGTTGAAGTGAGTCTTTAATTTTGCCTTTCTTGCCTTATTGCCCGTAAGCAAGTGTTTGCCAAAGCTGCTATATAATCTTGGAAAAGAGGTAGTGGTGAGATAACCGGAAGCAGGACCAATCCATTGCATGCGTCCCATTGAAGGCAGGCAATGCAGTTCTAAGTGTGTTTACTGACGCCCTTAGCGATGAGTCTGCCCTGGCCTTGGCTGTGGGTTTTTATGAGGTATAATGGGAACTTTCATATATTAGATAAGCGCGAGGCCAATGTTCTGGTATTCCAAGAATACAAAGGTATTGACGTCTGAAAGCACATATGGAGAAAAACATGAAATGGAAGTTAGGCTAGGATGTTGTCAAAGCTGACTATTTTTTCAACAAGATTGGAGGTAATTGTGTGATTGTGTTTCAGTCCAGGTATGATGATGGCTTCGAGTGATCCAATTTGTTGAGGTTTACTATGATAGTCGAACCGCAATAACGTGCCTGTCTGGGTATGATTTCAAAAGCATATGGAGGCAGTGGATAGAGGTTGTTCTTGTTGATGTGATCAGATTGATGTGATTTGCCGAGATTGATTGTTGGAAAGAATGTATTGTAGACGGTTTATCATGTAATTGATAGAAAGATGGGAGGTCTTATAGTGGTGGTCGTTTTTGGTATGTCTTTGAGCGGCTGGATTATTCGAGGACTAGAGGTGTCATGCTGGAGTCGTAGGGAGGATTGTGGTGGGAGATGTTCCCATCGTGTGTGTCGTTATTGAGAGGAAAAACAAGAGAACCCAAGCTTTGGGAAGGGTAGAAAAGGTAGGATTGGGGTGTAAGAAAAAAGGATTCTCAATGTGCTTTAATTGAAGTTCTGGCACTGCCCAAACCGCTGTTTGCGCACTGGGACGTTAGATTCTTTAGTTGGGAGACAGTTTTTTCTATTTTTTTGCAGTTTGTTTCGCTCTTGAAATTGGATACTCGTTAGGCATTCCCCATAATCCTCAAATGATGTGATGGTGACGCTGTTTCGCTGGTCGATTTACTGTCATTGGTCGGAAGCTAAATTGTTGACTTTCCCAACAGGAGAATTTCAGATACTGAGTCCATTTCTCATTAAGTGTTGTCAAAGTACCTAGCTAGTGAGATGTAGGTTTTTTTTGTTTATTTCTACCACAGGGGAGAGGTTTGTTGGCCAGACAGGGATCTGGCAATGCCCCACAAATGGATTAGTAGGCTCCTTGCCTCCTAACTGGAACATCTGCACCCCGGGGAGAGACGGGCTATAAGGCTCTGCGTGGTGAGAACGCTGAATACAAAAACACACGATGGAAAAGATGTGTATGGTATGACCTTGCAGCTTCAGAAAAGATAATATAACAGATTGGCCTCTGGGACTGGCAGACAGAAGTTGTGATCCAGAGAGCCACTAAAAACCCATTGTCATAAACAAAAAAATTAAGGTCTCTGTTGGAGCGTCCCCGCGAAAGGAACTATACGCATACGCGAGTCATGGAGGCGCGTAGCTAACACGCCCTCGAATGCTGTCGCTGGGGTCTACAAGATGACTGTGCAAGCACCCAAAGGTAGCAGCCATAATAAGGGTGCATAGTAAATATCCTCCCCATCCCAAATTGTGAATTGGCTAGGTTGGCCTCCTCCTTGGAGAATAAGGCCACTCACTCGCCGCTGAGTGTCACAGAGGTTACATAACTCTTTAACCTGGTGGTGAGGGAGACCCCTAGGACTAATAGAACCACAGAAGGATCCGTGCCAACCTTGACCAGAAGAAAAGGTATCGACGATTTCATGTGGGAGGATTTGAACATACCATTCTCAAGAAAAATCATGTGAGCTGGTGATATCTTATTGATCCAATACCGTAGACGTATCCATAACAGTTAGTGGATCTGTTAAATACCCAATATATATGGATATGATTTGTGAGCGTCATTAACGTGAGATTGATGACCAAGTATACTCTAATGATACCGTGTAATACCTAAATATCGTTGAGACCATGCAACCTGGGGTTCATTAGTAGGGTATTGAAAGGTTATGCCTGGAACAAGCTGGCAGCCATGAAAGAAACAGCCAGAACTGACCTAAGGAGAACCAAAGCACAGGGGTCACGCGCCAGCAGGACATCAGCTCCAGAGAAAGTAGAGTGTTTTGCTTCTCATCCACCTGTGCCCCTTTTCTAAGCCTAGGGTTTTTTAAGTATTCTTATATGATTGTCTGGATCTTTTCTTTATCTGTTATGATGTTTCCCTTTTCATTGAAAATACTATTAATTTGGAATTGCACTTTCTTTCTTTTGGTAACTGGGCTAGAGGTCTTTTCAAAGAACGAGTTTTGGATTCATTTATTTCTTGTATAGTTTTCTTTGTTTCTATTTTATTGATTTCTGCTCTCATTTTTGTTATTTCTTCATGTCTCTTTGGGTTAATATCCATTTGTTGTTGTCTCTTAAGTGATTTTAGCTGCAGTGATAGATCATTTATTTGTTCTCCTTTTTTTTTTAATGTGGGCACTTAGGGCTGTAAATTTCCCTCTTAGGATGGCTTTTAAAATTTCCCACTGGGCCGGGCGTGGTGGTGCACACCTTTAATCCTAGCACTTGGGAGCCAAAGGCAGGTGGATCTATGTGAGTTCAAGGCCAGCCTGGTCTACAGAGTGAGTTTCAGGACAGCTGGGGCTACAGGGAGACCCTGTCTCAAAAAGACCAAAAATAAATAAATAAATAAATAAATAAAATAAAAACAAGCTGATTGAAGGGAGGGGGTGGGAGGGTCTGTTGGCTCAATGACTGAGAAAAACTATACGGTGCCATCTGCTAAAGCTGAGCAGAGACATACCCTTGGCAGCAGCTGTTCCTCTCAAAGGCACCTACACAACATAAATGGAAATCTGTGTCCACCTGTTTATGATGGCCATACGCCTCTGTCAACAGGAAAAACAAAGCTGTTTGGGAGCTGGGGAGATGGATTAGTGGCTGAAACGCCTGCTGAGCAAATATGAGGACCCGAGTTCAAATCCCAAGCATCCACGTAAAAAAATCAGGTATGGCAGGCAGTTGCATGACTGTAACCACTGGGTCTCCCTACCCTGGCAGGCTAGCCAAGACCGTGAGCTCCCGTCAGGCTCTATGAAGAGACCCTGCTTCAAAAAATAAGCGGGGCACTGGGCATAGTGGCACACGTCTTTAATCCCAGGGATTAAAGACTGGGAGGCAGAGGCAGGTAGATCTCTGTGAGATCTAGGCAAGCCTGGTCTACATAGCAAGTCCCAGGCCAACTATGGGTACAGGGACTTTACTGTCTCAAAAAGATAAAGATAAATAAATAAATAAATAAATAAATAAATAAATAAATAAATAATCCCAGGACCACCTGAAGCACAGCAAAGAGCTGGAACTAACCCAAGTGCCCCTCAACTGACGAGTAGATAGAGAAAATGTGCTACATCTACTCAATGGAGTTCTATACAGCAGTAAAGAAAGATGACATGATGAACTTTGCAGGTAAATGGATGGAACTAGAAGATATTATGTTAAGTGAAGTAACACAGTCCCAGAAAAACAAACGACGAATACTATCCCTCATCTGTGGATGCTAGTGCCAATTACCTAGTTGTAAGTATTTCTTTTTGGTTTTTTCCTTTTTCTGGTCTTTTTGAGGCAGGGTCTCCCTTTTAGTACCAGCTGTCCTGGAGCTCGCTCTGTAGACCAGGCTGGCCTTGAACTCACAGAGATCCACCCACCTCTATCTCCCAAGTGCTGGGATTAAAGGTGTGCGCCACCATGCCGGGCTGTATTTCTTGTGTAGGGTTCCTTGAGCTTCTGTCCAAGTATTTGGGAGTGATGTATATTGGAAAGAACAACAACAACAAACAACAGAAAAGACTGCATCAAAGAACTGACTGAAACAATAACAACACAAAGCTACTCATATTCATAGTCAAAGCTACTCACATATATATCTTTAAAGATATTAATAACTGGGATGGGCGAGATGGCTCAACACTTAATAGCAGCTGGTGCTCTTGTACAGGACCTGAGTTCAGTTCCCAGCACCTACACAGTGCAGATCATAACCAGCAGGATCTGATGCCCTGTTCTGGCCTCCTGG
This sequence comes from Rhizomys pruinosus, assembly GCA_009823505.1. Taxonomy (NCBI): domain Eukaryota; kingdom Metazoa; phylum Chordata; class Mammalia; order Rodentia; family Spalacidae; genus Rhizomys; species Rhizomys pruinosus. Next base: position 790,224 of record VZQC01013208.1, on the reverse strand, counting down.
ACCACCTGTGTTCAGATCCACAAATCTCCAAACATATACACATAAGTCAAAGTGAAAAATGAAAAAGAGTGTGAATCTATTAACCGGGCACTTAGGATGTAGCTCAGCTGGTGGAGAGTGGTGTAATGTGCACAAAGCCCAGGCTTCCCTCCCTAGCACCGCGTAAACAAGGAGCTCACACCTCTAATTCCAGCACTCAGCAGGTAGAGACAGAAGGATGACAACTGAAGTCATCTTCCACTGTAAACTGACTTCAAGGGGGCTGGAGAGATGGCTCAGTGGTTAAGAGCACCTGCTGATCTTGCAGAGGACCTGGGTTTGATTCCCAGCACCCACTTGGTGGCTAAGAACCAGCTTTAAGCTGGGTGTGGTGGCGCACGCCTTTAATCCTAGCATTTGGGAAGCAGAGGCAGGCTTAACTCTGTGAGTTCAAGGCTAGCCTAGTCTATAGAGTGAGTTCCAGACCAGCTGGGGCTATAGGGAGACCCTGTCTCAAAAAAAATAAAATAAAATAAAAATAAAGCAGTTTTTAAATATTTTTTAATTAATTTATTTATTTTTATGTGTATGAATGTACTGTCTGCATGTAGCTTTGTGCACCCATGTCCTGCAATGCTACGGAGGTCATAAGAGGGAGTCAGATTCCCCTGGAACTGGAGTTTAGGACAGTTCTCAGCTGCCATGTGGGTGCTGGGGATCGAACCCAGGTCCTCTTCAAGAGTAGTCGGCACTCTTAACCGCTAGGCCATCTCTCCAGCCCCGCAGTTAAAAAAAAAAAAACTGACTTCTAGATCCCGGCCTGGGCTACATGAAACCCTGCCTCAAAAAAACAAAACAGGGCTTAGCGTGGTGGTGCACATCAGCACTCAGGAGGCAGAAGCAGGTGGATCTCTGTGAGTTCCAGCCTGGTCTACATATCGAGTTTTAGGCCACCTGGGGCTACAGGAAGACAGTGTCTCAGAAATTATATAATATATATATATATATATATATATATATATATATACACAAACACANAAGTATTTCTTCTTTAGGGCTCCTTGAGCTTTTTTTCAAGTAGTTGGGAGTGATGTTATTGGAAAGAAAAACCAACACAAACAACAGAAAAGACTGCATCAAAGAAACTGACTGAAAAACAATAACAACACAAGCTACTCCATATTCATAGTCAAAGCTACTCACATATATATCTTTAAAGATATTAATAACTGGGATGGGCGAGATGGCTCAACACTTAATAGCACTGGCTGCTCTTGACGGACCTGCGTTCATTACCAGCCACCTACACAGTGCAGACTTCATAAACCAGCCAGGATCTGATAGCGTCTGGCCGCCTGGACACACCTGTGTTCAGCATCACAACTCTCCAAACACATACACATAAGTCAAAGTGAAAAATGAAAAAGAGTGTGAATCTATTAACCGGGCACTTAGGATGTAGCTCAGCTGGTGGAGCGCTGGATGGTAATGTTGCACAAAGCCAGGTTTCCCTCCCTAGAACCGCGAAACAGGCAAGCTCACCACCTTAATTCCAGCACTCAGCAGGTAGAGAACAGAAGGATGACCACCTGACGTCATCTTCCACTGTTAAACTGCTTCAAAGGGGGCTGGAGAGATGGCTCCGTTGTTAAGAGCACCTGGCTGATCTTGCAGCGGACCTGGGTTGCCATTCCCAGCACCCACTTGGTGGCTACGAACCATCTTTAAGCTGGTGCTTGTGGTGGCGCACGCCTTTGATCCTAGCATTTGGAAGCAGAGGCAGGCTTAACTCTGTGAGTGCAAGGCTAAGCCAGTCTATCGAGTGAGTTCCAGACCAGCTGGGGCTATAGGGAGACACTGTCTCAAAAAAAATTAAAAATAAAAAATAAAAATAAAGCCGTTTTTAAATATTTTTTAATTAATTTATTTATTTTTATGTGTATGAGTACTGTCCGCATGTAAGCTTTGGTGCACCCATGTACTGCAATGCTACTGAGAGTCAAAAGAGGGAGTCAGCTTTCCCCTGGAACTGAGTTTAGGGACCAGTTCTCAGCTGCCATGTGGGTTGCTTGGGGATCAAACCCATGTCCTGTTCAACGATAGTCGGGACTCTTAATGCTAGGCATCCTCTCCAGCCCCGCAGTGAAAACAAAAAAAAAACTGACTTTAGATCCCGGCCTGGGCATCATGAAACCCTGCCTCAAAAAACAAAACAGGCTTAGCGTGGTGGTGCACCCCAGCACTCAGGTGGAAGAAGCAGATGGATCTCTGTGAGGTTCCGGCTGGTCTCATAGTAAGTTTTAGGCCACCTGGGGCTACAGGATACAGTGTTCAGAAATTATATTAATATATATATATTCTATAATAATCTACATTATAGAGAGAGCGAGAGAGGAGAAGAGAGAGAGAGAGATCAGAGAGAGAGGGATAAGCTCAAGCAGTTAAGCACCCTGGCTGCTTTGGCAGAAGGCCTGGGCTCACCGTTACCCAGATACTACCTGGCAGCTAATAACCCTCTTTAACTCCAGTTCCCAGCATGTCTATGGCAGCTAACGACCCTCTTTAACTCCAGTTCCAAGGAAATACAACACTCTTCTGACCTCCAAGACAATGGATGACACATGACATGGGTGCACAAAAAAAAAAAAAAAAAAAAAAAAAAAAAAACACATAAAATAAAATTTTGTTGTTTTTTTTTTTTTTTTGTCTTTTAGAGACAGGGTCTCCCTGTAGCTCCTGCTGTCCTGGAACTCATTCTGTAGACCAGGCTGGCCTTGAACTCACAAAGATCCGCCTGCCTCTGCCTCCCAAGTGCTAGGATTAAAGGCGTGCACCACCACGCCTGGCCCAAAATAAAAGTTTTTAAAAGTGAAATAAACAAAGCATCCCAGTCTAGATATCCATCAATAAGGAGTTGGGGAAATAGATTGCAGTTCACACAATGGAGGAGAGTGTGGATTAATCTAAAATAGATACTTCTATGTATGTAAACTCTGTGTACCTATGTTATATGTACACAGGCACACACTCATTCATTGGTGTCCCTGGGGATTGGTTGTCAGGCCCCCTAGAAAAAAAATCATCTTCCAGTCCATAAGTACACTGGAGGCCCCTATGACCTCTCTAGCCACTGAGTTTTGCCCAGGTTTCCAGAACCAGGAATGAATTCCCTCCTATGGAGCAGCTCTCAAATCCAATCACAAAACAGTTGATTACTCCCTAACAGCCAGGCCACTATTGCACCAGTGGACATGTGTTGCAAGCAGGTCCAGTGCTGGGTAAGATCAATGATGTCTTTTATCCCCCAACTTCCTACATAATGCCTTCCAGCACGTGAAAGCCAGCCAGCAGGGACAGAGTCTCATGGTCAGTTCCAGATTGATTTCTCTAACATCGTTAATATTTTATATGATCTACACATGCCCTCCAAGACACTTTTTTAAAGTATGTATGTATATTAGTGTGTCTCTGGTGCAGTACAGGTGTACATATATCATACATATAACATGCATATCACAGCACACATGCCACAGTCTGCATGTGGAGGTCAGAGGACAATTTTCAGGAGCCCATTCTCTCCTTCCATTGTGGGCTGGGGACTGAACTCAGGTCATCAGACTGAGGGGCAAAAACATTTATGTCCTAAGCTATCTTGCTGCCAGCAATGTAGGACTGAAACTTTGCTTTACCAGGCCTAGATGATTGACAGATGACAGATGATAGATACATAGAACTTGTAAGACCTGTCCCGAAAAACTTCCGAGAATTACCTGATCTCTCTGTGGGCATTTCAGTTGTCTCTGTGAGTTATCTGTAGCTCCAGAAGGTCCAGGATATTACAATGTTTTCTTGCCTCGCCTATCTCTCCAAAGTTCCAGGACCAGATAGCCCCTTCCCTTGAGGCATTGAGCAGAATGTCACACCTCTAGTTTACCTGTTGCACAAACAGGAGATCTGCATCCCCCCCTCCTCCCCCCATAGGAGCCAAGGTGGCTCGCCCTTCCCCTCTCTCCTGCCCCCACTGCCTTGCCCAGAGCACAGTAGCCTTCAATATATAAATACATCACTGGGATGAATAAAACTGAGTTACTTTCCTCCTGGCTCACTGTGTGTGTGAGTCTGTTCATTTTCCATGGGTAATCTCCTAAGGTTCCCCTTCCCCTCTCCTTGCCAGGAACTAAGACTAGAGGTGGTCTGCCTACAGGCAGGGGACAGCCTTGAAGCTTGCAGGGAGATAAGAACAGCATGTGGAAATGTGGTCACGAGTGACTCAAAGACTATAAACTACTAGCACAGCAACATACTTTAAATTGTCCCTAAGAAGGGGCTGAGGATATAGCTTCAGTGCTTGAGAAGAGTGCATCAAGCTCTGGGTTCCCTGGGTTCCCTGGGTTCCACGCTGAGCACGGCATGAGCTGGGCATAAAGGCACGCACCTGTAATCTCAGCACTAGGGAGGTGGGACCAGGAAAATCCATACTTCAAGATCATCCTTGGCTAATAACAGTTCAAGGCCAGCCTGGGATACATCAGACCCTGTATTATTAAAACATCTCTAAGAGACTGAAAAGAATGAGCACAAAGTAAGTTCTAAGTAAATACTTGTTATTGTATAGTATTGTTTAGGAAAAATGGCAAAGAAAATGTCTGTGTGCTCCATACACATGCAGACCTTTCAGGCTATTTATCACCTATGTGTGATTGAATCTACAGATGTGGGCCTTGTGAGTGTGAGGGGTGAACAGTGTGCATGTGTTTTATATGTACATGGATAGATGATAAGGAGCTAGATAGGTGATACACAGAGGACAATAGATAGATGATAGGTAATAGATGACAAGAGATGACAGATAATACACAGATGACAGATAAATGATAGGTAATAGATGATAATAGATACATGACAGATAATAGACAACAATAGATAGATGATACAAAGATGACAGATAGATGACTGATGACAGATAGATACATAGATACATAGATGACAGATGATAGATAATATGACAATAGATAGATGACAGATAGATGATACATAGATGACAGATAGATGATTAATGATTGACAGATAATAGATGACAATAATAGATAACAGATAGATGATACATAGATGACAGATAATAGATAACAGATAGATGATACATAGATGACAGATAATAGATAACAGATAGATAAACGATGGACAGATAGATGATGGATATACAGATGACAAAAATAGATAGATGATATATAATTTACAGATGATAGATAGATAGATAAATGATAAATAATAGATAAAAGATAGATGATAGATGATTGATAAGTAGGTAGATGACTGATAGATGATGGACAGATGGTGGACAAGAGATAGATAGATAGATAGATAGATAGATAGATAGATAGATAGATAGATAATAGATATGATAGGTAGATGATAGATGACAGGTAATAGATAACCGATAGACAAATGATGGATATATAGATGATGGATAGACAGATGATACATAGATGATAGATGATAGAAAGATAGAGAGCTGGGCGTGGTGGTGCACACCTTTAATCCTAGCACTTGGGAGGCAGAAGCAGGCGGATCTTTGTGAGTTCAAGGCCAGCCTGGTTTACAGAATGAGTTCCAGGCCAGCTGGGGCTACAGGGAGACCCTGTCTCGAAAAGATTAAAAAAAAAGATAGAGAAAATAGATATAGATATGACAGATATATGGTAGATAATATAGATTGATACATATATAGTTAAATGATAACTATAGATAAGATATGACTGATTGATGATAAATGGTTGATAGATGACAGATGATAGATAGGTGATAGATGATAGATGATAATAATAGATAGATAATAGATAGATGATAGATGATAATAATAATAGATAGATGATAGATAGATACATAGATAGATAATAGATGACAGATAACAGAGGATGGTGAGATAATAGAAAATAGAACAGACAAATGATGGTGAGTGATTAGTGAAACTGGAGTGTATGTGTGGGTTTTACTGATGAGGAATCTGTAGATGGACAGACAGATAAACTGGAGTGTATATGTGGGTTTTACTCATGAACAACAGGCCAAAGGATTCACAGGTGGAAGTCAGAGTCCTGGATATGCCAGATGTAAGGAATTTCACCTTGCCTGGAGGTGTGTCCACATGGGTGAACACATCTGCACAGACTCACCAAGCTCCACTTTCAGTGGACAGTTAAGAGCACTGGCTGCTCTTCCAGACATCCTAGGTTCAGCTCCTGGCACCTACATGTAGACTAAACCATCCATAACTCCAGTTCCAGGGTATCTGATCCCCTCTTCTGGCCTCCATGGGCATTGCATGGACAGGCGCACTTACATGCAGGAAACACTCATACGCATAAAATAAAAATAAATATTTCTCAAATAAATGAGGGGCCAGAGAGACCGCTCAGCGGGTAAGAGCACTGTCTGCTCTTGCAGAGGACCCGGGTTCGATTCCCAGCACCTACATGGCGGCTAAGAACCGTCTTTAACTCCAGTTCCAGGGGAGTCCGATGCTCTCTTCTGACCTCCGCAGCATTGCATGACACGGATGCACCAACCTACATGTGGGCAGTACACTCATACACATAAGTAAAAAAAAAATAATAATAATAATAATAATAATAAAAATTTAAAAATAAAAAAATAATGAAGGAATAAAAAAGAAAAAAAAATATGAAGGATGAAAATAGGGGGAAAGAGCAGACTCAGGTGTCCTCTTACACACCTGTGCGTCTTATCTTCCAACATCACCTGAGTGTATTGGTCTCCTCTGCATTGCTTTTTTTGGTCATTTGGGGGACAGGATTTTCCTTGTATCACCCGCTGGCCTGGAACTCACTATGTAGACCAGGCTGGCCTTGAAATTACAGAGATCCACCTGCCTCTGCCTCTGGAGTGCTGAGATTAAAGGCGTGCACCACCACACCTGGCCTCCTCAGCATTTTAAAAATGCCAATTTCAAGACTATACTTTCAGGGATCATTTCTATAGTATGTTACTAGAGAAGTTTCTCTGACTGTGTAGAGTACCAAAAACCACGAGGAGGAGACATAGCATTCTCTCCTGAGCGTGAAGCCGGCTCTAGGTGTTGCTTTACTGCAACTGCCACTCGCCATTGATGATCGTTCTTCTCTCTCTCTCCAGAGAGTAGAGGGAGAGAATGCAGTCTGAGTGGGAAAAAAAAAAAATGCCAATTTCAAGTGTTTAAAAAGAAGATGCCCCATAAGTCAAATAGCAAGGTCAGACCTGGGTTAGCCCTTAGGGCTGCAGTCTGCAACCTCAGTGAGGGTTGGGGTGGAAGGGACAGTGTGAAGTGAGAAAAGACTGCCAGCGTGGGCAGATAATAAATAGTGCTGGGGACATAGCTCAGGGGCAGAGTGCTTGTCCAGCATGTGTGAGGCTCAGGGTTCAATCCCAGCACTGTGTAAAATAGACACGGGGGTGCACTCCAGTAATCCCAGCACTTAGAAGGTGGAGGCGGGAGGGTCAGGTGTTCAAGGTCACCCTCAGCAATATAGCAAGTTTGAGGCCCACCCTGAGATACAAAAATATGAATATGTATATACAGTGGCAGGCAGGAGGAGGGTAGACAGGAGTGTGAGTATGCCAGGGATTACGTTTTGTTTATTGCTTTGTTTTACTTTCTTCTGTAAAATTATTTTATTTATTGTTTTTTTTTTTTTTTTGCCTGGCATGGTGGTGCACACCTTTAATCCTAGCACTTGGAAGGCAGAGACAAGAAGATCTCTGTGAGTTCAAGGCCAGTCTGTTCTACATAGTAAGTTCCAGCCCAGCTGGGGCTATGGGAGACCCTGTTTCAAAAAGACTAATAATAGGGGCTGGAGAGATGGCTCAGGGGTTAAGAGCGCTGACTGCTCTTGCAGAGGACCCGGGTTCGATTCCCAGCACCCATTTGGCGGCTAAGAACCATCTTTAACTCCAGTTCCAGGGGAATCCGACGCCCTCTTCTGACCTCCGAGGCATTGCACGACACTGGTGCACAAACCTACATGCAGACGGTACACTCATACACATTAAAAAAAAGACATAGCCAGGCATGGTGGCGCATGCCTTTAATCCTAGCACTTGGGAGGCAGAGGCAGGTGGATCTCTGTGAGTTCAAGGCCAGCCTGGTCTACAGAGTGAGTTCCAGGACAGCTGGGGCTATAGGGAGACCCTTTCTCCAAATAGAATTAAAAATAATAATAATAATAATAATAATAATAATAATAAATTTTTTGTCTTTTCAAAGAGAGGGTTAGATTCCCTGCAACTGGTATTAAAGACAGTTGTTAGCTTCCATGTGAGTGTTGGGAACCAAACCTGGTCCTCTGATCAGCAGCCAGTGTGCTTAACCACTGAGCCATCTTTCCAGCCCCCTTTTGCTTTACTTTCAATAAGTTTAGGCTGAGAAGCAGGAGGCAGGAGACAGCACGAAGGCTCAGCAGGTGCCCCCAAACCTGACCAGGCATGTTCAGTCCCACGTGGGGGAGGGAGAAAACTGACACCCACGAACTGTCCGCTGAACTCCGTGCCCCACCGCCCACAAATAAAAGTTATTTTTTTAATTAGCCAAAGCAACGGCACAGAGAGGAACCGGGTTAAGATTAGAAGTAATTGATTGCAACTGGTGGGGGAGGGCGTAGGAACCGGGACCTGGAGATTCACAGCTCACAGCTCACAGCCCCTGAGGGTAAATGTTCAGAGGCGGCCACAGCCAGCCCGCCAAGGTAATCACAGCGCTCTAGGCGGTTATGTTCCTTGGAGAGTTCAGACCACAGGGCCACAGGAAAAGCTCGCCTAACTCCAAGTGAAGAACAGCTCAGGTTCCACCTCACAGAAAGAAGGTCAAGCATCTCCACCACAGCAGCAGAGCTCCGGAGAGTTGGGGCGCTCCCCTCCCCCGACCCAGCTGTGTGACTTCACCGCCTGTGGTCCTGGCCTGTTGCAGGAAGTCTTACATACACAGCCCGGGACAGACAAAAACGTATGCATGCATGCGCAGCTGCACACGCGGCTAAATTCGCAGACGCTGCGAACCCAACCCAGAGACTCGGGGACGCCCCCCGCGAGACAAGCACGCACGTGCACACACCCTCGAGGGAACACACGCTTCTGAATGCGTGTTCCCTGCAGGGTCGCTTCTTCCCAACGCTGAAGCACTCCTGCGGTGGACACACCCCGGTTAGCAGAAAAGCAGACCCTCCCTGAACAGACCCTCCTCCCCGTCCAGCCCTCTCCTACCAGATGGGCTTGGGGAAGACCCCATCCCCAGACCACCACCACCCCAACCGAGAGTGGCTCTTCTCACCCACCAGCCCGGGACACAAGCGCTCGCGCGCGCGCGCGCACACACACACACACACACACACACACACGCGCGCGCGCGCACACACACACACACACAGTCACACTTGCACGAGCCTCCCCGGATCACTGCCCACGCCCCCAGCCCGATCTCCCGCCCCCTTCCCGCCCGCGGGGGTCCCTCTAAGGACTCACCCTCCCCAACCAGACCCTGCCGGGCACTGCGGAGCTGGCGTTGCAGGGACTGCGGCTGCGCACTCTGCTGCGCGGAGGCTGCGGGTGGGAGGTGGAAGGTGGGGGGAAGAAAAGGAAGGCGGTTTTGTTCCTTCCTCACCGCATCCTCCTCCCACAGAGGCCTGGATTTAGTGGGAACTGGAGAGGGTTTGGCGGGTTGACTAGGGTTGCAGGAGAAAGTCCAGCCAAAATGGGTGAGCCTTCGCTCCAACCCCAGCTCATGGGCACTTAGTTTATGTCATAGCACAAACTAAGGACACTGCACAGGCCCCTTTAACGTTCTCTGCTCTGAAAAGCAGGGCCGAGTATAAGCAGGAACAGGAAGGAGTCAGGGGCAAGGTGGTCCTGAGGCCGCATCACCTGCGCTTAATATTCCTGCACCTCAGTTTCTCATTCTGTTAAGTAGGAACAATAGTAACCACCCCACCCCCAGGATTGCCATGAAGGTAAAAATAAGAAAATGGACAGTTGTTGTTTTGTTGTTTTTGTTGTTTCTCTGAGGCTGGGTCTCCCATATCCCAGGCCGGTTTAACCAAACTCACTATTTGCCCAATCACGACCTTGAATTTCTAATGCCCCTGTCTCCACCTCCCTAGTGCTGAGATTACAGGCATTCACCACCGTGGCCTGTTAACATGTACAGTTCTTGGAAAGTGTCCGACAGCTGTCAGTGGAGCTAGGGAGATAGTTAAGAGCACTTGCTGCTCTTGGAGAAGGCCAGTGTTCCATTCCCAGCAACAACATGGTGGTTAACAACCTTTTGTAACTTCAGTTCCAGGGAATCTGCTGCCCTCTTCTGGCCTCTGTGGGCACTGCACAACATGGGTGCACTTTTTTTTTTTTTTTTTGGGTCTTTTCGAGACAGGGTCTCCCTTTAGCCCCAGCTGTCCTGGAACTCGCTCTGTAGACCAGGCTGGCCTTGAACTCACAAAGATCCGACTGCCTCTGCCTCCCAAGTGCTAGGATTAAAGGCGTGCGCCACCACGCCCGGTTTTCATACAAGCAGGGAATACACTCATAGACATAAAATAAAATTGTTTTATGGATAAAAAATAGCGGTCAGTGTTATTATTAGCTCCATGATAATTCAAACTTTACAACCCAGAAACCACTGCTAAGTTGCTCTCAGGAAAGCTACATCAATTTTTTGTTGATTTTCTTGCAAATTTCATACAGTACATCTTGATCTTATTTAGACCCCCTTTCCAGTCTGCAGGCGCTGGAGAAATGGCTCAGCGGTTAAGAGCGCCGACTGCTCTTGTAGAGGACCCGGGTTCGATTCCCAGCACCCACATGGCAGCTAAGAACTGTCTTTAACTCCAGTTCCAGGGGAATCCAACGCCCTCTTCTGACTTCCATGGCATTGCATGACTCGGTGCACCAACCTACGTGCAGACAGTACACTCATACACATAAAAAATAATAAATAAAAAGCATTTAAAAAGACAGTATGAGAGTTAATACTATCAACCTGACAGGATCTGGAATCACTGGGTCTTCTAGTGTCCGTTGCTGTGATTAAAAACACTCCCACCCAAAGCAACACACGGGAGGAAAGGGTTTATCTGGTTTACACTTCCATCTTCGAGGGAGGGCAAGGCAGGAACTCGCAGGAGCTTGAAGCAGAGGCCATGGAAGGACGCTGCTTGCTGCCTGGCTTAAAGCCTCCCACTTAGCTCGCTTTATTTTTTTTATTTTTTTTTTATGTGTATGAGTGTACTGTCTGCACGTAGGTTTGTGCACCCCTGTAGTCCAATGACGCAGAGGTCAAAAGAAGGTGTCGGATTCCCCTGGAACTGGAGTTAAAGACGGTTCTCAGCTGCCATGTGGGTGGGTGCTGGGGATCAAACCCCAGTCTTCTGCAAGAGCAGTCCATCTCTCCAGCCCTTAGCTAGCTTTTTTATAAGCCCAGGACCACCTGCCCACGGAATGGTACTGCCCACAGTGGGCTGGGCCATCCTTTATCAGTTAACAGTCCAGACATGCCCACAGGCCAGTCTCCCTTAAGGGTCTCCTCTCAAATGACTCTAGGTGTGGCAAATTGACAGTTGAAGATGAGCAGGAAGTGTAAGAAACAAGTCTACTGTAAGGGAGGCCCACATTGATCTCCACCCTGTTAGGCCCCAATGTTATTCTGTTGTTATTACTAACCCTAGGGACCATGTATACTGACTAAGTTAGTCGCTTCTATGAGAGAAAGATTGGGGGCAATTCAGCTGATGACCTTAAGAACACATTGTGTCCTACTTGATCCACGCTGCTTAAACGGCCAATATAATGATGTAAACCAGGGCACTTCTCTAGGTTAGACAGGAGAGACCAAGATTGGCCTCTCAAGTAACAAGAGAAATGGGGGAATGAAGGGCAAAGTTAAAAACCTATTCTGCTGACCATACCAAAGTCTCCATCCTAGACAAAGGGCAGAACTGCCACCTATCGTAAAAGTTCTGCAGGAAGACTGTGTGAAGATCAAGCTTTTGAGATAACTGTTACCGGGACCAGATAAGCATCTTCCCACAAGCTGCAGGAAGACTGTGTAGGGATCAAGATAGACATGGTTTTTTTGTTTTGTTTTGTTTTGTTTTGTTTTGTTTTTGGTCTTTTCAAGACAGGTCTCCCTGTAGCCCCAGCTGTCCTGGAACTCACTCTGTAGACCAAACTGGCCTTGAATTCACAAAGATCCGCCTGCCTCTGCCTCCTAAGTGCTAGGATTAAAGGCGTGCGCCACCACGCCCAGCTAGACATGATTTTTGAAATAACTGTTGCAGGTAGTCAATGCAAAGGCCAGATAAGTATATTCTCACAACCCAACAATCCTGGGAAACATACCATGAATTCTGTCCCCCTTCACCCCCACCCCCGCCCTCAGGGCTCTTACAAACCCACCAATCCTGTAACGCCAAGGCTTGGAAACGCCCCTGCTTGCGATCTTTCCCTTTAAATCGAGTGCTTGTATGGAGCCTAGGGCTCTTCCTAGTCCTGCTCGCGCTCAGGTTCAGGAACAGCCCAGGCTATAAGCATGCTAAGAAAAAGATTTCTGCCCTTGAGTCAGTGTCTGTCTCCTGGGGTCTTGAGGGTCTTGCATTCCGAGAGCATCAACCACTACCTGTCTGTGTGATTATCTAGATTATTGCACATTCATAAAACAGGAAAGAGTGGTGTGGTTCAACCCCCATGGGTGGGATGGGGTATCAATACCACAGGAAAAGAGGGCTGAGCACCAGGCATGAATTGTTCTCTGACCTTCTGAACAAAAGATATTACTGTGGCCGGCGTGTGTGGTGCATGCCCTTTAATCCTAGCACTTTGGGAGGCAGAGGCAAGGAGCTCTTTGTGAGTTCATAGGCCAGCTGGTCTACAAGAGTGAGTTCTAGGACAGTGGGGTACAGGGAGACCCTGTCCAAAAAGACCATTAAAAAATTATAAATAAATAAATAAAAATAAATAACTACAAATAAATAATCAATCAATAAACATGATGGGAGAATTTACTACTATTATTCTGCTAAAGGACAGTATTAAACTGACTCCTGATGACTTAATATCCATAGATTAGGGCATCCTTATTAGACACTCTTTGGGGAGCAATAGATAGCCAGTTAATGTCAGGAATCACAGAACCCCACCCCTAACCCAGACTCTAGGCAGAGAAGAGATATTTTCTGCAGAGAGAAAAAAAAAAACCTAAGCAGCAAGACCTCCTCTTTGTGGGCCTGTAGTTTAGGCAGGAGCTAAAAGATTTTCTCTGCCTCAGGAACAACCAGGACAGAGGGGGATACAAAAAAAATAAAAAAAAACTAAAGTGTTAATCCATGATCTTGACATGAAAGACTCCTTGTCAGAGGCTGTCAGAAAAGAGAAAAAGATTTTCCCTGACCCAAAAGTTTCAGCAGACAGTCTTAGAGTTGCATGGTGGGTAAACCCTAAGGCCGCCTTGCATCACTAGTTCTCAACTTCCCTTATAGCCCGTTTAAAAACCCTGACTGCCAACCACTTCACTGCCTGCCGGCTCACCCCTTCCCAGGGAGCTAGCCCCCTGGGAAGTAAAGCTTGTTCCACATTTTGGGGTGTCCTGCTTCCTTTTGCTTGTGGCAGCTGAGGTCACACTCACACACATTAACAGTTAACACAGAGACCCACCTTGGTCACGGGGCAACAATAATACGAGCGGACTGGAGAGTGCCAGCTTCTAAACTGGGATCACCGATTGCATTATCGCCTCTTCTCCCGTGCTGGGTCATTGCAGAAGAGGGGGGGCAGAAAGAGCCTGAGGCTGTAGATGAGTACAGGAAGCGTTTTCTAGACACAGTGGAGCAGTTACACCCATGAACTCACAGAGGTTGTGTGAGATAGCATGCACGAGAGACCTGAGAAAGCTCAAGGCAGACAACATCCCAGCATGGAGGAGATGGTGGGATGGAGTCCTGCCATTCACTGAGCAGCGATTGGCAATTGATAGCTTCTGGGTCAGGGAGAGTCCATTCACCCTTGGTAGGTTGAATGCACTTTAGTAGATGGACAGTACAAATTGGACTAGAGTTAAAAAAAAAAAAAAAAAAAAGAAAGAAAGAGGACCCTGTTAGGCAGGGCCTGGGTTTAGAGATCTAAACATGGCACTTACCACCCTTCTCTTCCCGTCAAAAGCCTACCTCATCTCAGGCCGCTGATGCAACTTCCCTTCCTGATGAGAGCACAGCCTAACACCATATAAGGTTACATTCCAGCTTCATGCCGATGAACACTAAAGACCCACTTTGTCCCCTCCCACTGCACCAGTTTTGCCCTTACAAGGACATGCTTTGTCTCACCACCATTACCTCATCTTCCTCTCCCTAGAACTTATAAAAAAGCCCTCATCCCCAGCCTGAGCAGCCACTCCCCTGGCCTCCCTCTCTGCGAGCAGTGGACCTGCCCGGGAGCATGTCCTAATAAACCTCCTTTTATACTTTGTTAATTTGGTTTCATCTGGCCTGTTTTGCATCAGGAAAAAAACCTTTCATCTTGGTGCTGAAACCCGGGAGGAGTTGAGCCCCTCAACTCGGTGTGCTTAGCCCCCAACCCTGAGGGCCACTCCTCGTCAACCCCGATGTGTCCAGCTTTAGACTGGGTAAGTCCACCCTTTTGGCCATTGCCTTTCCGGGCCTCTGGGCTCTCCGGGTTTCTGTCCTCCGAAGTCGCGCGCCAGGACAAACCCTCTGTTTCCGGGAACTTTGGTGGACCGGGAGACGTCCCTTCCCCAAAGGCACCCTCTGTCCGGCCTCAGATCATTACAGGGGACGCTCTGTTCCAGTCTCTGGTCCCCGTCTGGCCTCTGATCACAGCTGGGGACGCTCTGCCCTGATCTTTGGCTTCCAGCACAGGCATGGGATGGGCAACTCCGAGTTGAAACCTGGTCAGCAAACAACCCCTTGGCTGTTTGCTACAAAATCTGTCTAAACTGGGGCTCTCCCAGTCCTTATGCCCTAAGCACCTCAAGTTTTTCTGTTCTGTTGCATGGCCACAGTCATACTCTGTGACTTGGAAATTTTTTGCCTGCCTATGGGCAAAGCCTCAGAGCCGCCCTGTTTACAAGGTTTGTAGGACCTCCGCCCCCGCCCCCAGCTTTGTAGCCACTGCTCAGTGCCTCCGGTTCTCCTGGCCAGGGCTCTGGCCCCTCCTGATACTCACGGGAAGCCATGGAGGCTGAGTCTTCCTTCCTCAGTGAACCACTGAGTCCCTGGCTCCCCCTCCCGCCCCCTGCTGTCTCATTTCTGCTCCGCCATTCCCGTGCCTGATTCAAATCGTCATGGTAGCCATGTTTATATAATCACGTGACATGGATACACAGGTCACCATTTTTATCTGAGCACATGGCATGAATGCATTTACCAGGTAGATTAACAAATTAATCTCAAAAGGTCCACTATTGGACTTCTACAATTTTATCACCGTGTTTTCATCTGTTTCCAATTGAAATCATTTTTTTCCATTTTAGCTTTTGTATGGGTATGTTTTCACAGGATTGCTGCTTAAGCTACTAGCTTTTAATAAACGCGTTTGGTTTTGTTTTTATTATTGTTTCATTAAATTAGCAGGTAAACCCCACACCTGTTAGACACAGGCGAACTGTGCCATGAGCCAGATCTGCTGTCTCTGCACCCGTCCCACTTACACTAACTCACCGTTTTGCAAGCTTTTGCTGCTGTGAGCCAGGCTTCTGTGGTTAAAGCTGCCCCCCCCCTTGCAGTTTATGTGATTAAGTCATGCATGTGTCTGTCCAAGCTGTCTCTATGTGTACTGTTTTCATGTGTGTTAACTGTTTCATGTATAAGTCTGTNAAAAAAAAAAAAAAAGTACATGCTTTGTCTCGCCATCATTACCTCATCTTCCTCTCCCCAGAACTTATAAAAACCCTCATCCCCAGCCTGAGCAAGTGACTCCCCTGGTCTCCCTCTCTGAGACCAGTGGACCTGCTCGGGAGCGTGTCCTAATAAACCTCCCTTTATACTTTGTTAATCTGGTTTATCTGGCCTATTTTGTGTCAGGGAAAAAAGCCTTTCATCTTGGTTCCGAAGCCCGGGAGGAGTTGAGCCCCTCAACTCGGTGGCCTTAGCCCCCAAACCCTGAGGGCCGCTCCTCTACAACCCCGACTGACCAGCTCTAGACTCGGTAAGTCCACCTTTTTTTGCCGTTGCCTTTCCTGGCCTCTGGGCTCTCTGGGTTTCTGTCCTCCGAAGTCGCGGGCGCCAGGACAAACCCTCTGTTTGCTGGAACTTTGGTGGAACGGGAGACGTCCCTTCCCCAAAGGCACCTTATGTCCGGCCTCAGATCGTTACAGGGGATGCTCTGTTCTGGTCTCTGGCCCCCGTCTGGGGATGCTCTGCCCTGATCCTTGGCTTCCGGCACAGGCATGGGATGGGCAACTCCGAGTGACTTGGAAAATTTTTGCCAGCGCATGGGCAAGGCTTCAGAGCCACCCTATTACAAGGTTTTTAGGACCTCTGCTCCCACCCCCAGCTTTGTAGCCATTGCTCAGCAGCTCCCGTTCTCCTGGCCAGGGCTCCGGCCCCTCCTGATACTCATAGGAAGCCATGGAGGCTGAGTCTTCATTCCTCAGTGAGCTGCTGAGTCCCTGGCTCCCGCTCACGCCCCCTGCTGTCTCTCATACCCCCCCACCACCTCTGATTTCCGCTCCACCATTCCCGAGCCTGACTCAAATTGACACGGTAGCTATTTTTATATAATCACGTGACATGGATGCACAGTCGCCATCTTTATCTGAGCATGTGGCATGAATGCATTTACCAGGCAGATTAGCAAATTTATCCCAAAATTTATCCCACTACTGGAGTTCTACAATTTTATCACCGTGTTTTCATCTGTTTCCAATTAAAATCATTTTTTTCCATTTTAGCTTTTGTATGGGTATAGTAATGTTTTCACAGGATTGCTGCTTAAGCTACTGGCTTTTAACAAACGCGTTTTGTTTTTGTTTTTATTGTTTCATTAAATTAGCAGGTAAACCCCACACCTGTTAGACACAGGCGAGCCGTGCTGTGAGCCAGATCTGCTGTCTCTGCACCCGTCCCACTTACACTAACTAGCCCTTTTGCGAGCTTTGCTACTGTGAGCCAGGCTCCTGTGGTTAAAGCTGCCCCCCCTTGCAGTTTCACTGTGATAACTTAAATCACATATTTATGTGATTAAGTCATGCATGTATCCAACCTGTCCCTGTGTATACTGTTTTCATGTGTGTTAACTGTTTCATGTATAAATCTGTCATGTAGTGTCAAAAAAGTGGCCACTTCTAGGTTATATTGTACACAAAACCTATTATATTCAAAGGCCAAAATGAACCTGGGTTCCTTAAATTATCTGTTTAAGAGTAAATTTGATCTCCAAATTATATAGGGTGTTTCTTCCAAACTGACTGTTGTAATGTATTTTTACTGTATGTGCCGCTACCCTGGCTGTTACCCCCAACACTGTATGTCCTATCTGCTTCCTCCCTCATTCTAGGTTCCTGAATACCGTCTCCTGTACCCAACTTCATGCTTTTGATATTGTCAATTGCTGAATTATCTTTGTTTAGCACTGCCTCAGTGGGACTGAATGTCTCCTCCCCATCCCTTAGCTTCTTCTTTGATAAAACTGTATGTAATTCTGTTTTATAAAATGTTTGGTAACAGCATGATAGAGAAACTGCATTGGCCAGGTTGGACATCTCAGCCTTGAATGCAAAGAAACTGGTTGTGGCTGCATGCTGTAAATGACCTCTACAATGTCTGAATGAAAGCATCTCCATGTATGTGCTTCTGGTCAGTACAACTTTTATAAACTTCCCTCACCAAAATTAATTATTAGATCCTTATTCCACAGCTGGAAATTCTCAGAACTGTGTGACGTGCAGAGAGTACGATTAGGTTCTGCTTCCGGGGATCACATGGGACAGTCCAAATGAAATGAGTTTTGGTGAGCTTGATTTAAGACTATTTCCTGTCTGTAGAAGACATGTGAAATTACCTCCCCTCCCCATTTTTTTTTCTTTTCCTTCTGCATTTCAGAATTTATTAAGGACAACCATACTTAAAGCTTGCCTTGACCCTGCTTCCCCAACAGTGGCCATGGTCTTGGCTTCTCACTTTATCTCTCAGTCTTTTCCAGATATCAGAAAAAAATTAAAAAGGCTGAGGATGGTCCCCAGACTCCTGTGCAGGATTTGATGAGAATGGCTTTTAAGGTATTTAATGGCTGAGAGGAGGCAGCTGAGTTCTCCCGACAGGCTCTGCTACAACAAAATGCCAAGCCCTGGTAGCTGCCCTGAGGCAAACAGCATTCCCACAGTGGGACACGTGGGGCTCTGTCAAGCCCCATCCCTTAGGGGCCCACATCCATTCTGCCAGGAGCCTGTGAAGTGTGGCAAAGAAGGTCACTGGGCTATAAACTGCCCAAACCCTAAGCCATCCACTATGCTGTGCTCTCTGTGTCAGAGCTCTGCCAGCAACCAGGCCATTCAAATTCTGAGTGCCTGGATGTGGGCTTGTCCTCTGCACCATGCCACAGTGGTCCAGCCCCATTGCTCTGGGCACCCCAATCCCCTCCAGCCTCAGAATTCCTTGGCCTGGTGGAGGACTGATGGCTGGCAGCCAGTTTCAGAGACTCCCATTCACCCTTGTCCAGCCCAGGCTAATGCTCCAGGTAGTGGGTAAGTCCATCTCCTTCCTGTTGGACAGCTGGGCTACCTTTCTCTACTGACCTCACACTCTGGCCTTAGAGCTCCCTCATCAATTTCATCAATTTCTGTCACGGGAGTGGGCAGGACCCCCTCTTTCCTGAGAAGAACTCTACCCCCTGTGTCCTCACAAGTCATTTTTTCACCTGTTCCTTCTTAATCACATCTGTCTGTCCAGTGCCCCTCCTGGGCCATGACATCTTTAGTTGCTTCTCCCACCCTGGTTGTCCAGCCCCTGCTCTCACTGATCCTGCTGACCCTCAGATCTGGGACAGTCCCACTCTAGTAATCACTTCTCACCACCCGCCAGCCCTGATATGCCTCAAGAACCCTGCCTCTTTTCCTTCCAGGACTCAGTTTCCTATTTCTGAAACTCACTGACATGGGCTCAAGCCTACCATTACCTGCCTCCTATCTCCACTAACTAACCATGCAACACTCCCATTCTTCCAGTTCATAAGCCCTCTGGCACCTACCATCTAGTTCAGGACCTCCATCCTAACCCCTAAACCTCAGTCTCCCATTTCACTGTCTGTGCCTTCTTTACTTCTGTGCCCTTTGTACTTCCTTTTGCCTTCACATGGGACCCGAAAACTAGGTCTGCAGCCAAGCCTTGGCCTGCAATCTCTCCTCCTCTGACTCTGGTCCTAGTGCCCTTCCAGTACTCTCAGGTCAGATCGAGTCAACAGCATATGAGACCTACAGCTCCAGAGACAGCAGACCACATCTTCTCTTCTCTAGGAGTGTGGGCTTCTCCTGTCACTGGATCCCTAATTTTGCTGTCACAGTTGAACCCTTGTACCAGGCAGCTAAGGAGACCCCACGGGGCCTCTCTTCCATCCCACCATTGTCCATGTCTCTCTCCTTAGGACGCCCTCCTGGCTGCCCCTGCTTCTCCTTAGGATCCCTCCTGGTCGCCCCTGCTTCTCCTTAGGATCCCTCCTGGCCACCCCTGCTTCTCCTTAGGACGTCCTCCTGGCCGCCCCTACTTCTCCTTAGGATGCCCTCCTGGCCGCCCCCACTTCTCCTTAGGATCCCTCCTGGCCACCCCTACTTCTCCTTAGGACGCCCTCCTGGCCGCCCCTGCTTCTCCTTAGGATCCCTCCTGGCCACCCCTGCTTCTCCTTAGGATCCCTCCTGGCTGCCCCTACTTCCCCTTAGGATCCCTCCTGGCTGCCCCTACTTCTCCTTAGGATCCCTCCTGGCCGCCCCTACTTCTCCTTAAGATC
>VZQC01013208.1:733056-766964 GCA_009823505.1 Rhizomys pruinosus | reverse complement strand
CCCCAGCACCCACATGGCGGCTAAGAACCGTCTGTAACTCCAATTCCAGGAGAACTCCAGTTCCAGGGGAATCCGAGACCCTCTTCTGACCTCCGCGGCATTGCACGACACGGGTGCACAGACCTGCATGCAGACAGTACATTCATACACATACAAAAATAAATAAATAAAAAATTAAAAAAAAAAAACTTTATCTCCTAAGTCTCTTGATCCCAGGTGGACTGGACCCCACATCATCATCCTTACTATGCCGTCAGCAGCCAAACTTCTAGGCCAGCCACACTGGTATCATTTATCCAGACTCAAGAGAGCCCCAACCCAGGATGGATGGTCCATCAAACAGCTGGGACCCATGACTCTCAGGCCTGAATGGTCAGGTATGGCAGCCCTCACCCTCTGTACCTTTGCCCTCATCTCCCTCTTTTCCTGGATCATCGTTTTCCTCTGCTGTACCTGGTGCCACAGGTACCAGACTCTGACACCCCTGCCTGGTTGCCCCTTGTCTTTTTATTTGTCTCAGTTTTCACCTGACGAGGTGATGCTGTACCAGGTTTGACATACTGCTGGCATGTCCATGCTCGGGATACCTGGACGGATGAAACTGGTGAGCCCACATTTAGACCTTGTCCTCCAACCAAGACCATCCAACAGTAAGAGGATCCTCTCCAACCTCAACCGGGAGATTCCTTCTGATCTCAGCTTCTTGCAGGAACACATCCAGGAAGTGGCTGTTAACCAGATGCTTCTACAATCTTACTCTCCATTGCCTACGTGCCCCCTACTCCCAACTACTCCCCTTCCCCAACGTCACCCCTTTCAGCAGGAAGTAGTAAGAGCTGAGTTGGCACCCATATACCCAAAGAGGTCGGGATGTTAGGCAGGGCCTGGCTTGGAGATCTAAAGACGGCACCTACCACCCTTCTCTTCTGGTCAAAAGCCTGCCTCATCTCAAGCAGCTGATGCAACTTCCCTTCCTGATGAGAGCATAGAGCATAGTCCAGCTTCATGATGAACACTAAAGACCCACTTTGTCCCCTCCCACTGCACCAGGTTTGCCCTTACAAGTACATGCTTTATCTCACCATCATTACCTCATCTTCCTCTCCCCAGAACTTATAAAAACCCTCATCCCCAGCCCGAGCACGTGACTCCCCTGGCCTCCCTCTCTGAGACCAGTGGACTCAAAGTATAAAAGGAGGTTTATTAGGACGCCCAGGAGTGCATCCTAATAAACCTCCTTTTATACTTTGTTAATCTGGCCTGTTTTGTGTCAGGGAAAAAAGCCTTTCAGACCCCTGAACACAGAGGAGTGTATACAAACACATCAAAACAAAACCACCACAAGACAGAAGGGAAAGAGGAAGCCGCGGACATTACAAAGCAATTTTGAAGTGAAAAATGAAGTGAGTCCTGTAGCAAGAGCTGATTTTCTCTGGAAGAGGCTGCTGTGATAATGAGTTTAGCACTGGGCGGGGTCTGGTGAGCTGTCTTGCAGCAGAAAGCCTGGGAAGTTTCCAGGGCTGGATTGGAGAAGTGAGTGCCACCCGCAGGACGCCTCAGTTTGCCTGGTAGATTCTGGTGCTAGGATTTTGCTGCTTAAGGAGCATGGGAAGGGAAGGGAAGACCAATGGCCATTTACCCAAGGAATTTTGAGTCAACTGGCTTGTAGTGGACAGAACATAGCCAACGGGGCAGGGGAACAGAGACGAGAACCAAGAAAGAATTTGGGGGTGAGTGAAAGCTGCTGAGAAAGGCCATTGGGATTGGCAGGAGGTCCTGAGACTGAAGACGCTCCAAGGGCAGCGGGACACTGATGACGAAAGAAGGACGCATGTGTTTCCTGAGCATCGTCAACCCAGTATGCCAGACAACTAACACACTGGCTCATTTAGACTGCACCTTCCGATTTTTTTTTGTAATATATTTTAAATTTTTATGTGCATGAATGTACTGTCTGCATGCAGGTCTGTGCACCCGTGTCATGCAATGCAATGGAAGACAGAAGAGGGTGTTGGATT
The DNA here is from genome assembly GCA_009823505.1 of Rhizomys pruinosus. Classification (NCBI taxonomy): domain Eukaryota; kingdom Metazoa; phylum Chordata; class Mammalia; order Rodentia; family Spalacidae; genus Rhizomys; species Rhizomys pruinosus. The sequence goes on along the minus strand of VZQC01013208.1, from coordinate 764,946 downwards.
CCCCTGGAACTGGAGTTAAAGATGGTTCTCAGCCTCCATGTGGGTGCTGGGGGGTCTATCCCGGGTCCTCTGCAAGAGCAGTTGGCGCTCTTAACTGCTAGGCCATCTCTCCAGCCTGCACCTTCCAATTTTTTTTAAAGATTTTATTTAAAAATTTTTTAAAATTTATTCTTTATGTGTATGAATGTACTGTCTGCATGCAGGTCTGTGCACCTGTGTCATGTAATGCTACGGAGGTCAGAAGCGGGTGTCAGATTCCCCTGGAACTGGACTTAAAGATGGTTCTCAGCCACCATGTGGGTGATGGGGATCGAGCCCACGTCCTCTGCAAGAGGACTCTTAACCACTAGGCCATCTCTCAGCCCCTACCTTCCAATTTTTTAAGAATGCACTACTAGCCAGGCATGGTGGCACTTGCCTTTAGTCCTAGCTCTTGGGAGGCAGAGGCAGGTGGATCTGAGTTCAAGGCCAGCCTGTTCTACAGAATGAGTTCCAGGACAGCTGGGGCCACAGGAAGACCCTGTCTCAAAAAGACCAATAAATAAATAAATAAATAAATAAATAAATAAATAAATAAATAATGCACTATCGATATTTACAAAAGAAACAGGTTCTGAGGTCAGTAGCTTGCACTAGATCACACTAAACAAGCAGTAGACCACTTTCAAATCACACAAGTTAAATTAGAAACAGTGGAATTTTAGGCAATGTACATATGTCTACATATGTAGATGCTGGTGGAGTTGTCCATATCTGGAGAATGTCTAGAAGTGCTCAGACGGGCACACACAGTCTGTGTGGGTGGCATGTGCTTCAGGACAGAGATAAAAACTAGATCCTGCTTCCCGGTGAGAAATCATAGGAAAATGAGTTGTCTCAACTCACAGGCTCCATGTTTGGTTTTTGAGACAGTCTGCTAAGAGCAGGGTGGGTGCGAAGTCTCAGTCTTCCTGCCTCCACCTCCCAAGGGCTGATACGACACGTGAAGTGAAATCACCACACCCAATTTCCTACTTAAAGGTGTTGTCTTCAAGGGAAACCAAGCTTCAATTTAAGGACATACCTGGGAATTGTGGGGTGTCACTCTGAGTTTGCAAGAGGGACATATAGGAGGTTCTAGGGCTGTGAGGGCTCTAGGCTTCACCAGGGGTAAAACCCTCCCCAGAGAGCCAGCAACTGACCCAGTGGTAAAGGCACCGCTGCCAACCCTGATGACCTCAGCTCAATCCTCAGGATCCCTATGGTGGAAGAACTGACTCCCAGAAGCTGTCCTTTAACCCACACACCCATGCACTTCCTCTCTCAAGGGATCTATCAATACGCTAAGCCTACAATTCACCTCTACCCTTTATTGACGGCTAGAAGGGTTTTGTTACAATGAAAATCCCAAGAGCCTGTAGGCCAGAAGTGACTGTTGTGTGACTAGTCCTTCCCAAGGGCATAGCTCCATCTATCTATCAGAAGAGTCACCATTCGGAGACAAAGTGACACTGGGTGGGAGACCTTGATGGCTAGCTACTGTCAGGTGTGAGATATCCATTTATTTGATTAACTCTTCAAAATTATCCTAAGGCAAGATAGTTGTGAGCTTCTCTGACACGTGGGGAAACTAAGTTGACCAATGCAGCTGAAACCCAATCCCCATCAGCCAGCTGTTCCCACCCCAGCAAGCTAAGTCCCTGTTTCTCACAAGGATACTGTAAGGTCTGTTCACTGATTGCTTCCCCAATGCCTTTTACCGTTTCCTTCACATAGAAAAACAGGTCATGACTCTCCTACATAGAAAGACCCACAGCTGGTCATAAAATTTTTTGTTATAAAACATTTAATATTAACCTACAATACAATGTAAACTTTTATGAAAAAATTTTGAAGTACACTAGATTTCTTCAGGAAATTGTCAGGTACTACTCAGGTTCTCAGGTGCAGTAGTAGCTGAGGTACTGCATCTTTTGTGGATGGCCCTTCCGTTGCTGCGTTCCTCACAGGCGGTTGTCAGGAGCTATTCGCCTTCTGGGCCAGCATTCCTTCTCAGTCCTTTGTGTTGGCCTTGGCACCATTAGCAATTTTATAACTGCTCAGTTGAAGAGTTTAGGTTTTTTAAAGAGACAGGAATTCTGCCTTTTACCTGCTCTCCTGGTGGAAGCGAGCGAGGAGAAAAAGCAGACAACTGAAGAAGGGGAAGGAAAGATGGGGGACACTGAGGCTGCAAAACTACCCAAACTCAAGCATCTATGCCTGGTCATTTCCCGTGGTCGTTCAGTGGACTCTGTAAGTTCAGTTTGGTAACATGGAACAGAACTTGAAACGCGTTTTTGCTTATCATGAATGACGGCCCTTTGCAAACAACTGTTGGAATATTTCTGAGGCAATTTAAACAAAAGGAAATGCTCACAGAGCACTGATTTTCAGCGCCTTTCCCCTGGCAGTTCATTGAGCTCACGGAGGGCAGCATTGGCATTAAGTGACAAATGCCCACTGGCAGCCCACTCGGGTCTACGGAAAGCAGAACTGCTTCAAAGGGGCAGGAGCGCCCGGTGAGGTTCCACACACTGGGGTGGAGGCAGGGTCAGTGCAAGGCCAGCCTGGGCTATGCAGCAAGTCTGAGGCCAGCCTGGGCTATGCAGCAAGTCTGAGGCCAGCCTGGGCTATGTAGCAAGTCTGAGGCCAGCTGGGCCATGGGAACCTATCTCAAAAAACTGGGAGACTACAAAGGGGAAAGGGGCAGGGCTGCAGCCTCCTATAAGCGCAAGGATGCCTGAAGGTTGCAGTAACAGAGGGGCCTTGTTTTCATATTCTGGCATCTGGTATCCTCTGCTTTATCAAAAGGCAAGGGGCATAAAAAGTCCACATTACAGAATGGGATAATTAAGGGGGGAAAGACAAATCACACCCGACCCAGGCAGGTGTGGTGAGGACACTGCCACATGCGCACTCGACCTAACAAAGGCCCTTAGCGCCCCTCTGTGCCCCAAGACAACGATGGAAACTGCGAACAGGGAGGGAGTCTCTAAGTAGAAAAATTCCTCTCCATGGTTGTGAGAGGCAGACTACAGCCTGCCTCATGTTCCTTCACTGCAAGGAATTCTGGCATGCAGGTGTGGATTCCCACCCACATGGGCAGGAAGCCAGTGGGACACTGCTAGGTAGCCAGAGCAGAGCTAACACTGCCTAGAGGTGGTGGTGTTCTAGACTGCTGTGCTAAGGCCACTGAGAAATTTTCTGGCTTTCCAAGTGACTTCCAGGAACCACCTCCCTCTACCCTATCAAGCTTGCTGCACAAAGGACAGCTGGGGAGGCCTGTAGTTTCTGTTAAGCATGAGGGCACCTCGAGGTGACCAATCTAACTGTCCTTCCTCATGCCTGGAATGCCCTGCCCTCATCTATTTGGAGCAGCTGTCAGTGCTCTGGCACGTGTTAGTACGCAGCCTGACCATGCATCCATCACTATCAAGCCAGCCACATGAGACATTCAGAGCAGAGTTTAAATAAACAACAGCTCCCATTACTTTAACATGGCAAGAGACTTAAAAACTAGCTGTGGCAAGTGGCTTCATCAGAAAGTGAAATGTGCCTTCTAACAGCTTACACAGGCTGGGTGTTGTTTTGAAAAGAAACTGCTTTTTATCCTTTTTTTTTTGAGACAGGGTCTTGCCTGGAATTGTACACCAGGTTGGCCTCAAACATACCCTGATCCCGCTGCCTCTCATGTGCTGGGAGGGACAGGAAGGGATGCACACCTGCTTCTTCCAGCATAGCAGCCCACTAGTCCTTCGGAAAGGGACCACACTTGGAGCAGCATGCACACACAGGAACAGAGTGGTTGTCCTCTGTGCAGACCTTCACTGCTACCTGGTACAGATTCCAAGGAGCAGTAGTGTGTAAGGTGAGTGTACACATCACACACTGGTGTGACCTATATACAGGTAATGTGTGTGTACACCACACACTGGTGTGACCTATATACACAGCCTTCATGGGCCCACACATCCAGATTTCCTCAGTGCTCTGAATGGGATACATACACAGCAAGAACTGGACCAAAACCAATGACCTCTCTGGGAACTTGAGAGGGGCAATTGGCAGAAAGAAACACAAGCTCGCCCGGGGCACCTTTATTACACTATAGTGGGCTAAGGAGCCCAGGGCATTGGCTCTTTATCAAATAAAGGAAAAAATACACCTATGTCAGCTTCATTCCTTTGGTCATTATCATTACAAAGCAACAGAAACAATGAAGTTATTTATAAACTGCGGGCAGTCAAGGAACATCTCTGTTCTGTGCTTTCTCCCTCCTCTTCCTCCAGAGGTGGGAAAAGCAAGTCCTCAGGAGACGCTGCTGTAGCTGGTTGGTGGAAGTAGTTTGTTTTTCTTTTCTATAAAAGCAAGAATGAGCGAGAAGTAGTGGGAATGTCTCCTTCCCCGCGTGGGACGATGGACGGCTGGAGCTGGAGAGTCCACTTGTTGGAAGGCATGTGGTGAGGCTGTGGGAGGGAGGGCGAGCTTGTAGAGCAGGTATGTTCACCGCTAACCTTGCACACACACAGAGGTTGTGATTCTTGCAGGCAGCATGGTTTCTGATCCTTCCTTAGGATGCAGCAGTCTTTTAAAAAAATATTGTATTATAATAATAATATGAATTTATCTCTCTTTTGTTTTGTTTTCTCTTTTTTTCCATTTCTTATAGGGATTGGATGGGAGGAGGGAGGAAGAAAAAGTGTCATTCATCTGTTAGGTCCTGAACAAAGAGAACTTCTGTGTGGCTGAGTCCTGCTTCCTGCAGTGTGGGGGGGTTGGGCCATTCCTCTGAGGGAACACAGGGCAGTACCCGTCTTGGAAAATTGGCTTCGATCTGAAACTTCTCAGGGCTTTCCTTCAAGGAGAATAAGAAGTCGTGGATTACCTGCAGATGTCAAACAAAGAATAGCAGTGAGAAGACAGCAGGGCACTGTGAAGTTGGGGGTCCCAGGTGATGGGGAGTAGGCACAAGGCCATGGGACCCTATTGCTGTTTCCCTGGGTAACAGTGTGGCGGCCTTTTCAAGAGTTCTCACGAGCCCACTGCTAGCCCCTCTCTACATTTTTTTCTTTGAAAAATTTCTCTGGGTAAAAGCTAAACAATTCACTCAGAAATAATCACAAAGTTACAGAAAAGCTGGAAGTAGAGGTACATAAAGTATTTTCCCCTTGAGTTAGGTTAATTGGGGTACCAATTTGGTATCACTGCTCTAGAATAAGTAAGTTATTTTGTTAATACTTTATAAGCCTCAAAATCAGAAAACTTAACTGATACATTATATACAATCATCCCTCAATACCATGAGGGAAGGTTTCAAGATACTCCTCCCATGCTAAAATGCAGAGACATTCTGGTCCTTTATATTAGTATGGTATTTGACATAATCCATACATTCCTGCTGTAATCTATGGAAACACCATGTAAATTATCACTGTACTGTACTATTGTTTTTGGCCTAGAACTCAAGAGACATCTCCCTTCCTCTGCCAACTGAGGGCTGGGACTTTATAAAGGCAGTGTGGCCACCACCACACCCAGCCTGCTATACCACAATGTTTAGGGACAAGTGATAAGAAATAATGATGCAAATTATATATATATAAAATGATTTTAGAGCCGGGTGTAGTGTAGTGTAGGAGACCCTGTCTCGAAAAGACCAAAAAAAAAAAAAAAAAAAAAAAAAAAAAGATTTTAGTTGGTGCTGTTGTTTTAGAGACCAGGTATCCCTGTTGCCCCAGCCAGCCTGGAGCTCTCTATGTAGATTAGACTGGTCATAATCTCACAGAGAACCACCTGCCTCTGCCTCCTAAGTGCTGGGATTAAAAGACATGCATCAAGCCCAGCCTCCTCTAATTATTTTTTTTATTTATAATTGATTATATACACAAACTCGGAACTCACGAACATAAAGGGGCAACCTGTTACCTGTTATCTGCTATTATCTGGGCTCCATTCAAGTTACATCAGTTGTCTCTTTTTAGCAAAACCGATCTGGTATGGAACCGTGTTACATTCATTTGTCACATCTCTTTTGTTTACTCCATTAGCCTAGGACAATGCCTGTTACTTGAACCTTTCAAATGAAGGTGCCAGGAATGGAGAGACAGTTAAGAGCACTGGCTGCTCTTGTAGAGGACCTGGGTTCAGTTCCCAGCACCCACATGGCGGCTAACAACTCTCCATTACTCCAGCTCCAAGGGATTCAACACCCTCTTGGGACCTCCACAGGCACTGCACAGGTGCACTTACAAACATGCAGGCACGGGGCTGGAGAGAATGGCCTAGCGGTTAAGAGCGCTGACCGCTCTTACAGAGGACCCGGGTTCGATCCCCAGCACCCACATGGCGGCCGAAAACCGTCTGAAACTCCAATTCCAGGAGAACTCCAGTTCCAGGGGAATCTGAGACCCTCTCTGACCTCCGTGGCATTGCACGAAACGGGTGCACAAACCTGCATGCAGACAGTACATTCATACACATACAGAAATAAAATATTTAAATAAAAAAAAAAAAAAAGCAGACAGTACATTCATACACATACAGAAATAAAATATTTAAATAAAAAAAAAAAACATGCAGGCACATACAATCATACACATAAAAAAAAAAAAAAAGTGTCGAGCCTGGTGGTGCATAGCTTTAATCCTAGCACTCAGGAGGCAGAGGTAGGGAGATCTCTGTGAGTTCAAGGCCAGCCTGGTCTACATAGTGAGTTCTAGGACAGCTGGGGCTACAAGGAAACCATGTCTCAAAAAGACCAAAATTAAAACAAAAAACACCAAAATGAAGGTGCCCTCTGCTCCTGAGCCCATCTGGTGGAGCACTTTCCACCTTGGCCTTCACTTTGGTCACCTTACTCAACTGATGCCTGCAAAGGTTCTGCACAACAGGTGATTTCTCTAACCCATGTTATTAAAAAAAAAAAAAAAGGCATTTACTTTATGTACAGCAATACAATTTACATATTAAATAACACCATGGTAGAATTATTTGATACAGTTTTAAACAGAAGAAAAAGAAAATGGAAAAATTTCAGCTTACAATTTTTTTTTGGTCTATTTGAGATAGGGTCTCCCTGTAGCCCCAGCTGGCCTGGAATTCACTTTGTAGACCAGGCTGGCCTTGAACTCACAGAGATCCACCTGCCTCTGCCTCCCAAGTGCTAGGATTAAAGGTGTGTACTACCACACCCGGCTTTAAGATGGGTCTTAGCCATCATGTGGGTGCTGGGAATCGAACCTGGTCCTCTGGAAGAGCAGTCAGTGCTCTTAATGGCTGAGCCATCTCTCCAGCCTCTCAGCTTACAAATTTAACAACAGCAAAATCACTTTTTCTAAGTGGGTTAGTAAGGAAAATGTATTTAGTGTCTAGTTATGTCTAATTCCATTTTCACAATAGTCAATGGAACTAAAAAGTCTAACTTTTACCATCACTGTCTGAGAGGAATGATAATGCATTGGTCAGAGTGCAGAAATGGCCTTGCTACTTTAATACCAACACCAAAAACTTGAAGTCACACATTAACTGGTGGTATTTTGTAGGGAAGTACCCTAAAACTATGAAGGTATTTAGTTCCTCAAACTTTTTTTTTATATTTATCATTTTTGTTTTATGTGTATGTTATGCCTGCATGTGTGTAAGTGAACCATGCTGTGCAATGCCCAAGGTCAGAAGAGGGACTGGAGTCACCGATGGACGCTAGCTACCATGTGGGAATCAAGCCAGGGTCCGTACTCAGTGCTCTTGACATGGAGCCATCTCTCCAGCCCCAGTTGCTCAAACTTTTAAATTTACTTATATTAATGCAGATTCCCAACTTTCTATTTCATACAATAGGTTATGTTATAATCAACAGTTATTTAACATTCAAGTTCTCGGATGGACTCAAGATTGAATGGCTAGGTTCCACGTCTTTCTCACCATCACTCTCTAAACAATGACCTGAGTTTTGCACAACTTGTTTGAGGTTTTTCTAGGCCAGTTGTTTAACTTTCCCTGGCCCAGCTATGCAATCAGCCATTTTTCTTGAGGACAGCTATTTTTTAATTGATTAATTAATTTTTACTTTTGGAGACAAGGTCTCACTGTAGCCCCAGCTAGCCTGGAACTATGTAGACCAGGCTGGCCCTGAACTCATGGAAATCCACCTGCCTCTTTTTCCTGAGTGCTAGGATAAAAAGCACACAGCACCACCCTGGCCCCTTTTACTACTGTGAATGAGTTCATGTAATCCAAGCTGGCCTTAAACACTGATGTGGGCCACCCTGTTTGGTCTTTTAAATTTTTTAAATTTATTTTTATGTGTATGATTACTTTGGCTGCATGTATGTGCATGAATCCATATTGTACAGTGCCTGCAGAGAACAGAAGAGGGTGTCAGATTACCTGAAATTGGAGTTATAACTGGATGATTGTTAGCCTTCATGTGGGTGCTAGGATTCAAGCCCAGGTCCCCTGCAGAGCAGCGAGTGCTCTCAAGTGCTGAGCCATCATCTCTCCAGCCCCAGCCTTTAATTTTTTTCTTTTTTCTTTTTAGTTTTTTTTGGTCTTTTCAAGACAGGGTCTCCCTGTAGCCCCAGCTGTCCTGGAACTCACTGTGTAGACCAGGCTGGCCTTGAACTCACAAAGATCTACCTGCCTCTGCCTCCCGCGTGCTAGGATTAAAGGCGTGTGCCACCAGGCCTGGCCTTACTTTTTTTTAAAACATGGATTCTGTGGTGTGTGGGGGGGCATGTTTGCCGTAGCATGCATGGAAGCCAAAAGTCTGTCAGAGACTGTTCTCTCCTACCACGTTCCAGGGACTAAACCTGACGGCAACTGTTTACCCTTGAGCAATCTCATTTGGCCCTTATTTAAATTTTGTTGCTTTTGTTTTGAGACAGGGTCTCTCTGTAACCCCAGGTGGCCTGAACTTACTATGTAGACCAGGTTGGCCTTAGATCAATCTCACAGAGATCCACCTGCCTGAGCCTTTTAAGTGTACGGATTAAAGGCATACACCACCATGCCTGGCCCTTTTTATTTTTGTGAGAGTGTGTGTAGTCTAGGCTGGCCTTAAATGCCTGAATCTTCTGTTTCTACTCCCAAGTGTGGGGATTTAGGGCATGCACCACTACTGCAGGTACAATTCCTTCTTTCAGTCTTGGAAATGGAGTCCAGGGCCTCAAACACATACCTTGTAAGTATGTACTCTACATTGAGCTAAATCCTGAGTACTGCCTGGTTCTTACTAGACAGTGCTATCAAAAAGCCAAGATCTGGATGTTAGGAATACTCATTCTGACTAGGGAGTCACTGCCTCTGAATACAGGCATACCCTTTGGGCCCCATCCCTCATTCAGTCTTATGTCTAACAGACTTTCAGAGATACGTGGTAAAGGTCACTGCTAACCAGTTCAACCCTTGTATCACCAGGCTGGCCTTGAACTCACAGAGATCTGCCTGCCTCTGGCTACCGAGTGCTGAGATTAAAGGTGTGTGCCACCATGCCCATCCCCACATCTAGCTTTTTACATGTGTTCTGGGGTACAGACTCAGGTCCTTACTATCAACTGAATTCTCTACCCAGCTCTAGACATTTTTGTTTTGTTGGTTTAGCAGCCCCAGTCTGGCCTTGATCTCAGAGAGACCCACCTGCTGCTGGGGCTCAAAGTATGTAGCACCCACCATGTCCAGCTGTGAATTTTTATTTATTAAAAAAAAAAAAAAAAAAGGGTGGGCTGGAGAGATGGCCAGCGGTTAGAGCACCGACTGCTCTTACAGAGGACCCGGGTTCAGATCCAGCACCACATGTGGCAACTGTAACTCCAGTAGCGTCGAACTCCAGTTCCAGGGGAATCGACACCCTCTTTTGACCTCCGCGCATTGCACGACACGGGTGCACAAACTTCATGCAGGCAGTACATTCAACACATAACATAAAATAAAAAAAAAAAAAAAAAAAAAAAGATTATGGGCCCAGATTTGGTGGGTAAAATACTTGTCATTTAAGTCCCAAACCCGAGACTGAAGTCAGGTAAAGATAAGAGGAGAAAACCCACTCTCCAAAATACCCTCTGACTTGGCACAACTACCCACACATACACATCACACACACACAATAATCATTTTTTTTTTTTTTTAATTAGGGATGGGGTTGCAGAGATGGTTCATAGTTAAGAGCATGCACTACTTTGGTGGAGTTCATTTCCTGGTATCTACACTGGGCAGCTCACAACTGCCTGTAAACGTCAGCTTCAGGGGGTCCAAGACTGTTTGTGGTCTCTGCAGGTAGCACATGCATGTATGTACAGACATTCATACACATAAAAAAACCAGAGGGTCCTGGGCTGGAGAGATGGCCTAGCGGTTAAGAGCGCCGACCGCTCTTACAGAGGACCCAGGTTCGACCCCCAGCACCCACATGGCGGCCGAGAACCTTCTGAAACTCCAATTCCAGGGGAATCTGACACAGGTGCACAAACCTGCATGCAGACTGTACATTCACACACATACAGAAATAAATAAAATTTAAAAAAAAATAAAAAAAAAAAACAACAACATAGGGTCCTGAGAGATGGCTCAGCAGTTACAAGTACTTGCCAGTCTTGCAGAGCAGCATTTCCCAGCACTTGAACCAGGAGCCCACTTCACGAACACCTCACAGCTGCCTGCAGCTTCAGTTCCAAGGGATCTCATGCCCTTTCCTGGCCTCTTTGGTCACCAGGAAGAAATGGGGCACACATATATATTTGCAAGCAGGAACATTCATACACGCTGTTTTTGAGACAGGGTCTCCCTGTAGCCCCAGCTGGCCTAGAACTAGCCCTGTAGACCAGGCTGGCCTTGAAGTCAGAGATCCGCCTGCTTCTGCCTCCCAAGTGCTGGGATTAAAGGTGTGCGCCACCACGCCTGGCCAAAATAGATTTTTATTTTTGGTCTTTTCAAGACAGGGTCTCCCTGTAGCCCCAGCTGTCCTGGAACTCACTCTGTAGACCAGGCTGGCCCTGAACTCACAAAGATCCGCCTGCCTCTGCCTCCCAAGTGCTAGGATTAAAGGCGTGCGCCACCACGCCCGGCCCCAAAATAGATTTTTTAAATAATGAAATTAAAATAAGCCTACGAGGCTTTTTTTTTTAATTTAAAAAAATTTTTTATGTGTATGAATGTACTGTCTGGATGTAGGTTTGTGCACCCGTGTCGTGCAGTGCCACGGAGGTCAGAAGAGGGTGTCAGATTGCCCTGGAACTGGAGTTAAAGACGGTTCTCAGCCACCATGTGGGTGCTGGGGATCGAACCCAGGTCCTCTGCAAGAGCAGTGGGCGCCCTCAACCAGTAGGCCATCTCTCCAGCCCTATGAGGCTTATTTTAAGAATGTGTGCTGCTCTTGTAGTAGATCCAGGTTGGGTTCCCTGCACCCACATGGTGGCCTTCTAGATTCAGGTAATCCAATCCTCCCTTTTCTGTCCTGAGGACACCTATACACATGTAGCACATATTCACACACTCAAGTCGAGACCAGAGTTTGGTTCCCAGGACCCATACTGGGTGGCTTACCTGCAACTCCAGCTCCAGGAGATCCAGTACCTCTGGTCTCTGCATGTGCTTGTGCACACAATTTAAAAACCATAAAAGTTGTTTAAAATCTAGATTTAATGGGGCAGAGACAGGAGAATCACCTAAAAGCTTATAAGTCAGATAACTTGGGAGTACACAGTGCAGCAACAGAAATAAGAGAGGCCCTGCTTCAAGAACCAGCTCCTAAAATGTGCATTCTTTTTAAAAAAAAATTATTTATTTATTATTTATTTATTTATATGAATGTACTGTCCGCATGTAGGTTTGTGCACCCGTGTCGTGCAATACCGCAGAGGTCAGAAGAGGGTGTCGGATTTCCCTGGAACTGGAGTTCTCCTGGAATTGGAGTTACAGACGGTTCTCAGCCACCATGTGGGTGCTGGGAACTGAACCCGGGTTCTCTGCAAGAGCAGTAGGCGCTCTTAACCGGTAGGCCATCCCTCCAGCCCCTAAAATGTGTATTCTAACCACACACTCTAAAATATAATTTTTGTTTTATAAAAAAAGTATGTATACTGAATGTTTCATCTGCTTGTGTATAAATCCACCACAAATGTGTGCAGTGACAAGAACTCAAAAGAGGGCACTGATCCCTGCCTGAAGTTATAGGCAACTGTGAGCCTCCATGTGGGTACCTGGGTCTTCTATAAGAACATCAAATCCTCTTAATTGTTGAGCTGTGTCTCCAACCCCTACTTAATTAAACACTTTAATTTATTTGTATGTATTATCTAGGTCTGTATGCACACATGCCATAGCAGGCCAGAAGAAGGACTGCATCTCTTAGAGCTGGAATTACAAGCAGTTACAAGTCATCCTCTGGTCTTATGCAAGAAAAACAAGGGCCATCTCTCTAGCTCCATAAATATAAAATTTTTTCTTTTTTTACAACAAAAACTTCTGGAGCTAGAGCAATGGCTCAGCAGTCAAGGACACTTGTTGCTCTCGCAGCCTTCTGTACTGACCTGTATCTTACTCTTTTGTATAATCCTGTGTCTAGCTCACAATGCAACATATCTTCAATTTAAAGTTACATAAGGGGGGGGCTGGAGAGATGGCTCAGCAGTTAAGAGCACCGACTGCTCTTGCAGAGGACCCATGTTCGATTCCCAGTACCCACATGGTAACTAAGTACCATCTTTAACTCTAGTTCCAGGGGAATGTGACACCCTCTTCTGACCTCTGTGGCATTGCATGACACAGTTGCACAAACCTACATGCAGACAGTACATTCATACACATACAAAAATAAAAAAAAAAAAGTTAAATAGATTAAAAAAAAAAAGAAGTAACATCTTTAATTCGAAGTTGCCCAGGGAATCTAACACCCTCTTCTGACTCCACAGCATTGCACAACACGGTGCACCTACTACGCAGACAGTACACTCTACACGTAAAAAAAGAAAAAAAAAAAAAAGATCCTGTTTTCTGGCCATGGTGGTACCAGCCTTTAATCCTAGCACTTGGAAGGCAGAGGCAGGCGAGGATCTTTGTGAGTTAAGGCCAGTCTGGTCTACAAAGCAAATTCCAGGATAGCTGGGGCTAACGGGAGACCTGTTTCTCAAAAAAAGAAAAAAGAAAAAATCCTGTCTAAAGAGTTGGAGGGGGGAGGAAGGGAGGGAAGGAAAGGAGGGAGGAAGGGAGGAGAGAGCCTTCAATATCTGCATTTGGGAGACTTCCATGTTCTCATCTATCATTGACTTCTGAATCCCACAAAACCCCTTGCTCTATAGAGAAATCTGAGTCTCCAGTGACTTAGAAGCACTGTGTGTGTGTCTGTGTGTGTGTGTGTGTGTGTGTGTGAGAGAGAGAGAGAGAGAGAAAAAAAAAAAAAAAAAAAAAAATTTTTTTTTCTTTTTTGTCTTTTCGAGACAGGGTCTCCCTGTAGTCGCTCAGCTGTCCTGGAACTCACTCCTTAGAACCAGGCTTGGCCTGTAAACTACAAAGATCCGCCTGCCTCTGCCTTCCTAAGTGCTAGGGATTAAGAGCGCTGCGCACCACGCCTGCAAGTATTGGGATTAAGGAAACTAAAAACTGCTTTTGAAGCCAGGCGTGTGGCAAATGCCTTTAATCCTAGCACTTGGGAGGCAGAGGCAGGCGGATCTTTGTGAGTTCAAGGCCAGCCTGGTCTACAGAGGGAACTCCAGGACAGCTGGGGCTTGAGCTAACAATCAGAACTGAAGGAAGCATCAGTAGTTCACTGCACCATTCCTGGATCCACTGATGTTTTCTTCTCTGTTCATCAGAGCTGCAGATACATTAACAAGTCTTTGAACAATCTATAAGCCCAGATCTACCTGCTTAGGTATTCCTTACCGTTAGAGACTGTGAAAAATGGAATCGCCTCTCTACTCGAGAATCATTGGGTAACTTGAAAACGATCTTAACACTTCCGGGGTCATCAGGGGAAGGCTCAGGAGGCAGGCATTCCAACTTCCTTCCTTTTCCTCCTGTAAGTTCTAGAGAAACAAAGCAAAGGTGAGGAGAAGCTAAACAAGAAACCGGGAACAGCAGCCATGCAAAACTAGTGAGAAATCACTGAAGATGCAGGCCTAGGGACTAGAGTTCTATCCCCAGAAATAAAACTAAATAACAGTACACACCTTTAATCCTAGCACTTGGGAGGCAGAGGCAGAGGCAGAGGCAAGTGGATCTTTGTGAGTTCAAAGGCCAGCCTGGTCTACAGAGTGAATTCCAGAACAGTTGGGGCAAGGGAGACCCTGTCTCGAAAGACAAAAAAAAAAAAAAAAAAAAAAAAGAAACCTAAATAACAGCAACCTCCTAAAACAACCATTTGGCAAGAAACAATTCTATTGCATCAGGTGTATTTCTAACTGTTTCGGTGCTTAACTATTCGAAAGGGAAAAAAAGAAAAGAAATAGCTGAAAGACAGTGGCAAGTGGTAACAGAGTGAACCAAGGCCATGACAACAGTCAGCCAGCACGGAGCTGAGGACAAACAGGAGAGAGGCGCCAGCCACAATCCAATGCAACTCCTTCCTTTCATACACAAGCAAAGACCAAAATGACAAGGTCTGGGCAGTCTGGGGGTTACAGAGCAGAGGCCATCCATTACCTGCCGCCTTCTCTCCTCTGCCAGCTTCTGTTGTTGCACTTCCTCCTCCTTTCGCCGTTTCCGCTCTCGTTCCTCTCGCTTCTTCCTTTCTTTCTCCTGGTCAGCCCTGAGAGAGGCCAAGTAGGCTTCATCCTGTTGTTGTCTTAGCACTTGGGTCTGATTCCTTTCTTCCCTGTGGATAGATCAAAAACATAATCTCAAACACCAATTTCACGAAGCTCTGCTTGCCTGTCTATATTCATTCCCTCTCTCCTATCTCCCTGGGGATAGAACCCAGGGCCTCCTGCGCCCAGGCAAGTGCACTTTCTAAGCAGGTGCTTCTCTCCCCCATTCCCCTTGTCTTGCAAGTTGGCTTCTAATTTGAGAGCTTCCTGCTTTAGCCTCCCAAGTGCTGAGATTAGAGATGCGTCTACTGTGCCTAGATCCTGATTTCTCTCTCTCTCTTCTTTTTTTTTTGGTCTTTTTGAGACAGGGTCTCCCTGTAGTCCCAGCTGTCCTGGAACTCACTCTGTAGACCAGGCTGGCCTTGAACTCACAAAGATCCGCCTGCCTCTGCCTCCCAAGTGCTAGGATTAAAGGTATGTGCCACCACGCCTGGCTTTTTTTGGTCTTTTTGAGACAGGTCTTCCTTTAGTCCCAGCTGGCCTGGAACTCACTATGTAGACCAGGCTGGCCTTGAACTCACAGAGATCCGTCTGCCTCTTCCTTCCCTGTGCTAGGATTAAAGGCATGCACCAACCACACCTGGCTTTTTTTTACATTTTTCTGAGACAAGGTGTCATGTATCTACCCAGGCTGGTCTCAGACTCTCTATGTAGCCAGGAATGGATGACATTGAATTTCTGAGCCCATTCCAAAGTGTTGAGATTACAAGTGCATATCACCATATGCAGTTTATATGGTGCTGATGATAGAGCCCTGGGCCTCATGCATGCCAGGGCAGCACTTTACCAACTCAGCTACATTCCCTGTCAAGTTATTTTTCCTATACTGAAGATGGTGGGGAAGGGTAAAAATGTTGGCCACTAAGGCATTTCCAAGGCAGAGCATGGCAGAATCTAAATGAGCCACTTATTTCCTCAGTTTACTTTTGGCACAAAACAGAAATGGCAAGCTTTATGTGGGATCTGAGGATCAAAATTAGGTCATTCATTAGACTTTGCAACAAGTGTCCTTACTTGTTGAATCATCTTGACACTGTTTTTTTTTTGTTTGTTTGTTTTTGTTTTTTTTTGGTCTTTTCGAGACAGGGTCTCCAGCTGTCCTGGAACTCACTCTGTAGACCAGGCTGGCCTTGAACTCACAAAGATCCACCTGCCTCTGCCTCTGCCTCCCAAGTGCTAGGATTAAAGGCGTGCGCTACCATGCCCGGCAGACTCTTATTTTTCTTTAACACAAGATCTCTCAATGAACCTGGAGCTGACCGGCAAGCAAGTCTCAGATATCCTCCTGTTGCCACTGACCCTCAGCAACTGGACCACAGCTGCATGCACCTGCACCTGGTTTTTACATTGGTGATGGGAGCCTGAACTCAGGTCCTCAAGCTTGTGCAGAAAGGGATTTATGGACTAGCCATCTCCACAACCCTCTTACCCAATGAAGGAATTTATGGACTGAGCCATCTCGACAACCCCTCTTAGGCAATGAAGGCCCAATGAGATACCAGAAGAACAAACAATTTAGAGAATTTCTAGATTGTTAAAACCAGTCAAACTAAGTGCTTCTAAATATGCTAAGCTGTTTGGGCAAATTAATCAAAATAGAGGTTGTAAGAGCCTTGGTTTAGTTTTAGAAATAAGCAAAACAACCTTAGGGGTGCAACTGACACCTAAAATGAGTAGAATCTGATGCTACCTCCAGGTAGACAGGGTCAGAACTGAACTGACCAGCAAGACACATAGCTGCTGTCTTCTGCTGCAGAACTAATTGCTTGCTTGATGGTGGGCCAAACCACTCATGCATCTGCTGCCAGAAGTCACCTGTGTTGTGAGAGTATGGCAGGAGAAACTGACCTTGAGTCTGTTTTCTACTTTTATGTTTAGAGTATGTAGATGGGGGCATCTATAAAATTAAAAAGAAACATAGCAGAATATTAAAAGAACCAAAGACTTAATTACGAGTTCTTTTAAATTTCTTCTTTGACTTTTCCATTTCAAATTTTCTGTAATTACTATACATAGTTATGTAATGGGGGAGGAGTTATAACCAGGTCCATTGTTTTCACATTTCTTTTTTTTTTGGTATTTTTTTTTTTTTAAATTTTTATTTATTTCTGTATGTGTATCAATGTACTGTCTGCCTGCAGGTCTGTGCACCCGTGTCGTGCAATGCCGCGGAGGTCAGAAGAGGGTCTCGGATTCCCCTGGAGCTGGAGTTCTCCTGGAATTGGAGTTTCAGACGGTTCTTGGCCGCCATGTGGGTGCTGGGAATCGAACCCGGGTCCTCTGTAAGAGCGGTCGGCGCTCTTAACCGCTAGGCCATCTCTCCAGCCCCCTTTTTTTTGGTATTTTTGAGATAAGGTCTCCCTTTACTCCCAGCTGGCCTAGAGCTCACTCTGTAGACCAGGCTTTAAAAACTTTTTTTTTTAAAGTTATTTTTATGGGGCTGGAGAGACTATTCAGCAGTTAAAAGCAAGGGCTGCTCTTGCAGAGTTAAATTCCCAGCACCCACGTGGTGGCCAAACAACCATTTGTAACTCCAGTTCCAGGAGAATCCAATACACTCTTCTGACCTCGGAGGGCATTGTATGACACAGGTGGATTTACATACATACAGCCCATATACTCATATACATTAAAATTAAAAACAGTAAATAAGCCGGTTGTAATGGCATATGCCTTTAATCTCAGGACTTGGGAGGCAGAGGCAGACAGATCTCTGTGAGTTCGAGGACAGACTGGTCTACCTAGTGAGTTCCAGGACAGTTGGGATTATAGGGAGACCCTGTCTCAAAAAGACAAAAAAATAAGAAAAAAAAAATTATTTAGGAAAAAAAATATTATTAAAAAAATTTTTTTTTTTCTGGTGTTGAGACAGGATGTCCCTGTAGCTCCATCTGGCTTGGCTTGGAACTCACTATGTAGACCAGGCTGGCCTTGAACTCACAGAGATTGCCTGCCTCTGCCTCCCAGGTGCTGGGATTAAAGGTGTGTACCACCACACCTGGTTTTTTAAAATTTTATATGTATGTTTTCCTATATGTATATTAAGTGCAACCGTCCACGCAACGCCTGAGGAAGCCAGAAGAAGGTGACAGATTCCCTGAAGCTAGAATTGCAGCCATGTGGGTGCTGGGAACCGACCCCGGGGCCTCTGCAGAGCAGCCAGTGCTTTTCTTTTTTTTGTCTTTTCGAGACAGGGTCTCCCTGTAGCCCCAGCTGTCCTGGAACTCACTGTAGACCAGGCTGGCAGCCAGTGCTCTTAACCTCAGCAAAGGCTTTTAAAGTTGCTTAAGACAGAAAAAAAGTGGAGCCCCCAGTCAGCCCTCAAAACATACTTGTATATTCTTTTCAGAAAGGAACTTTCCAATACCTTTCTAGGCGTTCTGACACCAGGTACGTCTGGTTTGCATCCATAATAAACGTCAGCTGGTTAATGAGGTCATCAGGTTGAATGAGGCCTTCTAGCCGCCCTACCACAGTCATCCGCCGATCCTTCAACATAATCATGGCCAGGAATGGATAGGTGTTCTCTCGTAAAGCCTGTGAAACTGACAGAAAGACTCAAAAGATCAAGGGCAGGACTTGGGGATGAAACACATCAACTATCAACACTTTCCATATTGAGAGACAGACTGCTCTGGTCCTGGATGGGAGTGGGCAAGTGCTACTTTGCCTTTTCTTCTTCTTTTTTTTTTTTTTTTTAAATATTACTGGTTTCTCTTAAGAATTTTCTTGAGCAAGCCAGTAAAAAGCATTCCTCCATGGCCTGTGCTTCAGCTACTGCCTCCAGGTTCCTGCCCCGAGTTCCTACCATGGGCTCCCTGAGTGATGAACTGTGACCCAGGAGATATGAGCTGAATAAACCCTTTCCCCCAAGTTGGTGTCGGTCAGAGTGTTTTGTCACAGCAATGGAAAAAATCAGCTGTAACAAGATACCAGCATCATTGTAGTGAAATCTTCTGGAAGAATATTTTCAGGGTCAGCACAAAGAAGTTATCTTCTGAAAGGGGCCCGAGCCTCCCATATCAAGCCAGAAGCAGGACTTGGTAATGTGGAAGAGTCTCCTTTATGGTTCTGGTTTTGAAATGTGAAGGGGTCACAGACAGCAGCTGAAGCTTGGCACTGTGAGAGGCCAGGAAAGGCCACTGGTGAAAGTGCACCCTTGGTTGCAGTGAAGACCCCAGGACTGCAGGGGTCACGAAGATAAGCTGAGGCTTTGCACCAGGAAGGTCAGAAGAGACCATTGGTGAAGGTGCTGCCTCAGTTTCAGAGACCTCAGCTCTTTGGAGACGCAAGGACCATGGGATGACCACCAAGAGCAGCAGCAGGTGTGGAATGAGTTGGCCTGGGCCTGCGAGAGGAGCTGTGTGCGCTGTGGACGGCAGTGTCAGAGAAGTGGAGCTGCTGAGAAACCCTTTGAAGCCCAGAAGATTGTGACTGAATCCCAGATGTCCAGCTTTGAGGAGGACTTAGGTTTTGCTTAGGTGTGCCTTATTCTTCCCTTTGAAAGTAGATAGTACTTGTTTTGGATTTTACATGAGCCCAAAGTTAAGAGACTTTTAACAAACTGGGAACTTTTAAGTGTTTGGACATTTTTAAGAACTGTGGGGCTTTTAAAGTTGTACTGTCTTATGTTGTGATTCATGTTAACATCATATCTTGGGGACAAGAAATATAAAGGTGATGGTTTAAAAGTGATGTGTTTTGGGGCTGGAGAGATGGCCTAGCGGTTAAGAGCGCCAACTGCTCTTACAGAGGACCTGGGTTCGATCCCCAGCACCCACATGGCGGCTGCGAACCGTCTGTAACTCCAATTCCAGGAGAACTCCAGTTCCAAGGGAATCTGACACCCTCTTCTGACCTCTGCGGCATTGCATGACCCTGGTGCACAAACCTACATGCAGACAGTACATTCATACACATACAAAAATAAATAAAAATTTAAAAAAGTGATGTGTTTTGTGTGTCAAGTTGACAAGGGGTCAATTGTGCTAGATAGCTTTAGTGTCGGCTTGACAAACCTGGGTTGAGGGAGCTTCAATTGGGGAATTGGCTCCATTGGATTGGCCTTTGACCACATCTGTGGAGTATTGTCTTGATTGTTGAGTTATGTGGGAGGACCCAGCTAACTGTGGGTGGTATCACCCCACCCAAAAAATAAAAATTTAAAAAAACTGGTCTGTAAAGAAATGAACATTAAAAAAAAAAAAAGCAAACATTTACCACAATGACGCTTCATCTGCTTCTCTTATGTCATGAATGTCATGAAAGAAATTTTATAACCTTAACAAAAAGTATCCTTTGTGTTATTTACTTCCAAGCTCCCACAGAATCTTTTTTTTTTTTGGGGGGGGGTCTTTTTGAGACAGGGTCTCCCTGTAGCCCCAGCTGGCTTGGAACTCACTCCATACACCAGGCTGGCCTTGAACTCACGAAGATCCGCCTGCCTCTGCCTCCTGAGTGCTAAGATTAAAGGCAGGCACCACCACGCCCGGCCCCACAGAATCTTTTGAGAATAGCAAAATAAGCCGGGCATGGTGGCGCATGCCTTTAATCCTAGCACTTGGGAGGCAGAGACAAGTGGATCTCTATGAGTTCTAGGCCAGCCTGGTCTACAGAGTGAGCCCCAGGACAGCTGGGATTAAAGGGAGACCCTGTCTCAAAAAAAAAAAAAAGACAATAGCAAAATATAGGCTGCTGAACTTGCCAGATGTTTACAAAACAATTAGGAGTATAGATTAAGAGTCTGGGGTTGGAGAGATGACTCAGCAGTTAAGAGCATTGAATGTTCTTGCAGAGGATGTGGGTTTGATTCCCAGCATTGACATCGCAGTTAACAACTGTCCATAACTCCAGTTCCAGGAGATCTGACACCCTCTTCTGATCTCCAAGGGTACAGACTGCATGACACAGGTTCAGTCACACACATACATTCATACACATAAAATACTTTTTTAAAAAAGATTCTAAGATGGGAGGCTGGAGAGATGACTCAGTGGTTAAGAGTACTGGCTACTCTTGCAGAGGACCCAGGTTTGGTGCCTAACAACCAACCAACTCCAGTTCCAAGGGACTCCAGCACCCTCTTCTGACCTCTATTGGCATGACATATGTGCACTTACAAAGGCATGCAGGGAATACACTCATACACATAAAATAAATTTTTTCTGGTCTTCTTGAGTTAGTCTCCCTGTAGCCCCAAATAGCCTGGGACTCACTCTGTAGACCAGGCTGGCTTTGAACTCAGAGACCCTCCTGCCTCTGCCTCCCGAGTGCTGGGCTTAAATTAAAGGTGCACACCACCACTCCCGGCAAAATATATTTTTTTAAGTTTCTAAGATTGGGAGGGAGGGACACCTGCTGCGTGTTTGGTTCTCAGCAGCAGGCAAGATGCACACAAGGGGCCACAAAATGACTGCATTTTCTTCACTGGACAGCTCAGTATTTTCTGACAATTACTAAAAATACTTATTTTTAAGAGTTATGATTATAAGAGAGTGAACTTTCTGAATCCACTATCACTAAAGGTTCTCAGAAAGCGGACGCATTATTCAAGAAGCTCTGTTAAAATGACTAATACAGAATACACTCCTAAGTAAAAAGCCTGGAAAAAGATTAACGGCAAGCTGCTGGCCAGGACTGATTTAAAAATCCAACAGTCTCTAGCTGACCTAGTCGAGTTCTGAAACTTGCTAGTTGAATCATCTTGGACCCCTCTTCCCTTCCCCCTTCCTTCCCCCTTGCCTCTTCCCCCTCCCCCCCTCTCCTCTTTTTGGACTTTTTGAGACAGGGTTTTCCTATAGCCCCAGCTGTCCTGGAACTCATTATGTAGACCAGGCTGGCCTTGAACCCACAGAGATTTCCCTGCCTCTGCCTCCCAAGTTGTCAGCATTAAAGGCATGCACCACCATGCCCTGCTTGGACCCCTCTTAAACTGAGAATGTTTCCCAAATCACAAACCTTCATCCCTTAGGTCTATTGACCAAATTAAATGACATAAAAACTACAAGTACTGCCGGGCGTGGTGGCGCACGCCTTTAATCCTAGCACTTGGGAGGCAGAGGCAGGCGGATCTTTGTGAGTTCAAGTGAGTTCCAGGATAGCTGGGACTACAGGGAGACCCTGTCTCGAAAAGACCAAAAATAAATAAATAAATAAATACAAGTACTACATAATTGTCTACCTCAGAACAAGTCACCCAAGAAATGGCATAGCATGTCTTTCCAGACTTTTCCAATGACATTCTAACACTCTGAATGAGGCAAAAGAAACATAACTTACCCCTGTACCCCTCAGGTTTGTTTGTAGAACAAGCCCAGAAGAGCATCCTGCCATTTATTAGTGAAATAACTTCAGGTGCACAGAGTGTATTGCTGTGGAATGAGATGGAAACATTAAGAACAATTTTTCAACTATAAACTGTTAGCAAAAGGTAAGAAAAGAAAAAATGACTCCTCCACTTACCGACAGAACTCATCAGAGTCCTGGTGATCATCTCCATGAAGGTAAACTAGAAGAAAGCGAAGCTCCCGCTTGGCATCGTTAAGTGCCTGTGAGAAACAGAAGACCACCTGTTGATGCCTGAGCTAATCTTAGCTAAGTGTCCAGATGGCACAGCTATATATTAAAGAACAGCAGCAGCAGCAGCAACAACAACAGCAACAAGGAAAAGGAAAAACAACAACGACAAAAAAAACACATATATTCCCCGGACTTCTGCCTTTCCACCACTGGCATTTTTCTCCCTATAAGAAGTCCCCCCGGGCCGCGGTTCCGCGCGGCGCCTCGCCTCGGCCGGCGCCTAGCAGCCGACTTAGAACTGGTGCGGACCAGGGGAATCCGACTGTTTAATTAAAACAAAGCATCGCGAAGGCCCGCGGCGGGTGTTGACGCGATGTGATTTCTGCCCAGTGCTCTGAATGTCAAAGTGAAGAATTAAAAAAAAAAAAAAAAAAAAAAGAAAAAAAAGTCCAAGCTAGTAAGCTTTAATGGAAAAGGTTTTAGTGTTGTTAGAATTTACGCTGTAGCAGGCAAACGAGCACAGACAAGCTGGCACCAACAGGTTCTCAGCAGGTCACAGAAAGCTCAGCTGTTTTCATGGATTCAAGATAAAACCAGAAGAAGCTGACCACGTGGAAAGCCACTTCACAGCTTCCTAATTCTTGTCAATTGAAAAACAAACAAACAAACAAACAAACACTGCAAAGATGAGCCTGATCCAGCAGGAACCCAAGCAAGAGTGAAGGACCAGGGCACCCAAAGCAATCTGAAGATCTGAGACAAAACAAGTGTCCTAGAGTCTGTGTCCAAGTGTACATGCTGTGCTCCACAGTAATTCACTTTAATTACTATTTCCTGAGTGGCCAATGCTGGTCTACCCTCAAAATCACAGCAGAGAGGTGCTTCTCTTCCCTGTCCCTGCAATCTGCAGCTCTGAGAAGAGGCCCTAAATGCTACATAGCAGGCATGTAGGTTTATGGGGGGTGGGCAGCAGCCAGCAAGAAGACTGACCATGAGAAAAAGCAGAAGCAAGGGTGACCTTTTTCTTTTCCTTCCCTAGATAAGATTCAGGAACCCTGGAGGCTCCAGGATAGAACTACTTTTAACACATACCTATGGCATTAACTCTATTTTTTCCTGACATATGTGCCTAATACCCAGTTTTGCTTCCCTGAGGGGTGACAGTGAAAGGTCTTTGTGGCTCAGGTTGAATGAAATGAGCCACCCTGAGTCTATGTCTGCATTCTATTCCATTTTGTTATGTGATCAAAACAATTTTGGTTTTGCTTCCAGGAGTGTAGTGTTGCTAGTGGAGAGACCATATGGACACAAATAACTATAAAGAGGAATGTAAAAGTAATATAAATGTAAAAATAGTGATGGAAGAACAAAAAAAGAAAGTCAATATTTTAGAGTGCAAAGTAGGGCAGGACAGGGAACAAATGAAATGGTTAGGAGAGGGTATGACACGAGCTGGTTGAAGGATGGGCAAGATTCTAATTAGCCAAAATGTGATAAAGGCATTCCAGGTAGAACAGCAACAGTAAAAGCACTGAGGTAGGAGTGTTCAGGGAGGGGTGCAGCTGGAACCTCAGGTATGAAGAAACAAGTTATGCAAAAGAAAGTTGGAATTAGATCAAGGAGGGCCTAGAGAAAAGGTTTGGTCTTTTAAAAATTTTCTCCTGTAACCAATGAAGAGCTATGTAAGTCTTTTCAGTAAAAGAACAACAAGATCAGAACTAAGCTACACTCTCTTCTGAGGACAGAATCATACTGGTAAGTTGGCATCTATTTGGTTTGTGGCACTGACCTGGCTGTACGTTCCCTGGTAGAAGACAGGGTGTGCCCTCCCATATTTCTCTTCAAAAGAGTGCATAAATGAAACAATGTCCCCAACAGGGTCAGTGACCCGGCTGCGAGGGTCAGGCCGTATAAAACGAAGAGCAAACCTGGGGAGGAAGGAATAAATATCACATGAATTGGCTTACTGTAGTGCATATGGCATGGGCCACTTTGTACAGATTCTTGCAATAGAGCCAGAGGCATGGCAGCAAAGGGAAGTGAGCCACAAGTGGCCATCAAACCTGACAGTAGAATCTGGCTCAAAAGCCACAAAGCTGCCAAGTATCGTTCAAGAAGAATGCAAATTACTAGGACTATAAATTCCAACACTGGGCTAAATAATCAGTGCTTTTCGCAGCAAAACAGGGCTAGAAGGTTGGGAAAGGAAGATAATGGTCCTAGACACAGTCTAATACAGCAGCCACCAGGTTCTTGTGGCTATTATAAATGCAAATGCGTTACATTAAATACAGTTAAGAATTCAGAGCCACATTTCAAGTGTTCAATAGCCACATGTGGTCAGTAACTTCTATATTAAACATTACAAAGAATGTGTGCATTACCAAAAAAGTTCTGTTGGGGTATACACTGCTCTGGGACAGACATCTCTTTCTGGTTGTTCTATCTGCCTCTCTCCCTTCAGTTCTCTTGTAATTCTGGATTTTTAATTTATAACCCCAAGCTACTAAATTATCAACAGGGACTTCAAACCTGAACTCAGAGTCATGATTTACTTGCTCTTCAAAGGGGCAACTAACTTGTGAATGTGTTCCCGGTGATGGCAGCTGGGAAGGGAATCATAAATGGACCCAGTTTAGAGTCCCAGCAGCTATTTTAACGATGAATTACCTAACGGTCACTCACACTTCACTCTGAGAGCCCACCCATTCATGCTTGGACAGCACCCTTTTCTATGCTTTGGGCTTCCACAGAAGGCACAGGGCAGAGGCTGACGTGGTACATTCATCATTGAGCTGCCTGGATGACAGCGCTGCATTAAGATTAGTAAACATGCCATGCAGATTTTCCTAATGAGAACAAACAATATTCACTGACTTCAAGAATTTTCAGCATAGAAAAGGGTGACTAAATTCTGAGACTTTCCTTACCAAATATTGGGCTGATTCTTAGTGCCTTAACAAGTTCCCCAAATGTATACAATGATACTTGGAATTTTTCAAGTTCTCAAACCAAATTCATCAAAACAAATAGTCCAAGAAAATTAAAAACAAAATGTAAGAAGTTGTATTTATAGGAAAATAGAAGTGCTTCAAAGACTGATACTTTATATTCTCTGAAATTAGTTATTTCAGGATAATCCCTTAATGTACTCAAATTTTAGAAAAGGGAGTAACTCTTGTTTCTCATTATATTTCCACAGCCAACACAATTTAAGTTAGATATGTCAACTTGGTTTTCATTATGATTCTGGAAGATATTAAGATTTCACATACCAATCCCTGAAGAAAACAGATGGAAAATGTGGTGCCCATTAAGAACTGCGTGCAAAGATTAAGCAAGAGACCAAGGACAAAGTTACTATTTTAACCCTGGACTTCTTTCTACAGCTTCTAGGTCCTTAACTCCCAGCCTTTACTGTTCAGAGCAGAGAAAAAGCTACCTCCTATTTGGAGGGAAGTGCACATTTGATTTTACATAGATTGTATTTCTAGTTCCATCCCCTGGCCTGGATGCTCATAAATGTTGTACCTCTGGCTCGACTTGTAACTTTTTGTTGTTGTTGTTGTTGTTGAGAGAGGGTCTCACAATGTAGCCCTGGCTGACTTGGAATTCTCTATGTAGATCAGCCTGCCTCTGCCAACACATTCAGCCTTGGCTTGGAACTCTTTATGTAGTCCAAGCAGGCTTTAAATTAAGAATCCTCCTGCCTTACTTTGAATAGAAAAATACAGGTATATGCTAAAATACCTGGCCTCCCATAAACATTTCAGTTACTCATAAGGTCCAGGCATTGCTCCAGACCATATTCCTGGCTAAGTCTGATCTGACAGGAACTCAGGCTTCACTCAACATTTCCTAGCCCTGGACACTGTAGCTTCCAATGATAAAGTTTTTGATGGAACACAAAGAAAGGTAGACATGAAGGTATGAAGTAGGTGTATATGCAAAGGTTACAGTGTCAGCAACCTAAGGGTTGCCACGGCAGAGGGAAATGTATCAAATACTGTCTTACAAAAATAACAATGATTTATGGCAAACTGGGTAACCTCAGAGCAGGAAAACCAACTGGGACTAGTCAGGCAACTGGGAGGTGGTTTAGGGTAAAAGTTCCAAGGATCGTGAAGTTAGGAGATAATGGTGGTTAGATAGGAAAGGGTATGGTGATTAACTAGGCAATGTAGAGGTGACAAACATGGTAGGGAAAGGAAAAGACCAACAGACCAATAAACAAAGGCAGATTTGATTCTCACACATAGTCGGTACTAATTTAAAGCCATTCTACTCTATAACGTCTGCCATATCCAATAATTAAAACTTTTTTTTACACTATGGTAAAAGGCTGGGCAGGAAGACTAATTAATAAGGCAAATGGATTGGCAAATCAAAATTGACTGAGCATTAAACTTATTCTGGTCTAAGTTTGAGTTCCAAAGGCCACTTTTTGTTAGTAGTATATAAATACAGAGGTACATACCTAAATATGTCAAGTATCGTGTAATAGGTAAACCGGAATGGAAGCATTATCAAATAATAACCCCATCCAAGCAGCCCCTGAAATTTCAAAAACAAAGTTAGAGACCACATTCCCCTCAATGTCCATACTTCAGAAAACAGCTAGGTGAGGTTTTCTAGCTCCACCCTCCTGGGATTCCCTACTGTAAAGTACAGTGCCCTCTTCCTGGCAATCCATGGAAATGCTATCTATCTCTCTATCTCTCTATCTATCTCTCTATCATCTATTCCTCCCTCCCTCCCTCTCTCCCTCCTTCCCTCTCTCTCTATATAGTTTTAAAATTTATATCTGTGAGTGTTATGCCTGCATGTAGGTAAGTGTACCTGTGTCATGCAATGCCCACAGTGATCAGAATGTATTGGATCCCCTGGAACTGGAGTTTTGGACAGTTGTTAGCTGCTATGTGGGTGCTGGGAGTTGAACCTGGTCTTCTGCAAGAACAGCCAGTGCTCTTAACCACCCTGTTAATCTAATCCTAATCATATTATTTTTTCCACACAATTAAAAAGTACTTTCTGAGGCAGGTGGGGTCAGGAGGCAGAGGCAGGCAGATCTCTATGAATTCAAGGCCAGCCTGTTCTACAGAATGAGTTCCA
Source organism: Rhizomys pruinosus (assembly GCA_009823505.1). Taxonomy (NCBI): domain Eukaryota; kingdom Metazoa; phylum Chordata; class Mammalia; order Rodentia; family Spalacidae; genus Rhizomys; species Rhizomys pruinosus. Next base: position 737,503 of record VZQC01013208.1, on the reverse strand, counting down.
GGTCAGCTGGGGTTACAGGAAGACCCTGTCTCAAAACAAACAAACAAACAAACAAACAACTTTCTGGGGGAAATACAATAAAGCATAATAAAAGTAATTTAAAACTTTCTGGAGCTGGGGGTGGTGGCATATGATTTTTTTTTTTTTTTTGTCTTTTTGAGACAGGGTCTCCCCTTTAGTTCCAGCTGGTTTGGAGCTCACTATACAGTCCAGGCGAGTGCTGGGATTAAAGGCATGTGCCACCATGGTGGCATATGCTTCTAATCTCAGCACTCAGGAGGCAGACACAGAGGCAGGCCATGTCTGTGAGATTGAGGCCCACCTGGTCTACATGGAGACCCTGTCTCACACACACACACACACACACACACACACACACACACACACACACACACACCCTTTCTATGTATGAGCAATTTGCCTGCATATATATGTAAGTGTACCACATGCATGCAATGCCCAAGAAGCCAGAGAGGGTGTCAGATTTCCTTAACTTGGGTTATAGATGTTAACCACTATGTGGGTGCTGAGAACCTCTGTAAGAGCAGGCAGTGTTCTTAACTGCTGAGCCATCTCTCCAGCCCCCTTTCCACATAATTTTGGTCATAATCTCCTTAACACTTTCCTGAATAGAGATAGCTACTTATATTTGCTGTCAAATTCAATTTCAAGTTCACCTTCCACTTAAGTATCCATTCTTCCCTTCTTTTTGTCTTTTAGAGACAGGGTCTCCCTGTAGCTGCAGATATCCTGGAACTCACTCTGTAGACCAGGCTGCCCTTGAACTCACAAAGATCTGCCTGCCTCTGCCTCCCAAGTGCTAGGATTAAAGGTGTGCGCCACCATGCCTGGCCCTTCTTAATATTTAACATAACAACACAGTACACAGGAATACCAGAAAGGTAAGAATTATTACCCTTGGACACTTGGATTCAAACAACAAGTCTACTATCACATGACAAATATTCATTATAGCTACTAATGTTAGTAATAACACTAATATTTATTGCTGTTGTATACATACTGGGTTTTATAATTTACAAAACTGATTAATATCAAATTATGTCAATATGAGACACCTGTGATCATAGTCAGGGACCGCTAGAGCTTCATGACTGATAACAGGGCCTCAAACACAAAGTCCAACACACTGGGAATATAAACCACTCCCTGAGTTAGAGATATTGCTCTAGGAATCTCTCTTTCTCTCTCTCTCTCTCTCTCTCTCTCTCTCTCTCTCTCTCTCTCTCCTCTCTCTCTCTCTCTCTCAATGAATCTCACTAGATAGTGACATGGCTTAGACAGTGTGCAGCAACAGAATTTCAGCAGGTCCCCCTACCAGGCAGAGTGGGCACTCATCTACTTGAATACCCCCAAACAGCTACAGTTGTGTTTCTGCCCCTTTATGTATGGTTTCATTTTCTACAGTTTCAGTTACCCATAGTTAGCTAAGTCCAACACATTAAATGGAAAAATTTAAAAATAAACAACCCATGGGGCTGGAGAGATGGCCTAGCGATCAAGAGCACCGGTTAAGAGCACCGACTGCTCTTGCAGAGGACCCGGGTTTGATCCCCAGAACCCACATGGTGGCTGAGAACCATCTGTAACTCCAATTCCAGGAGAACTCCAGTTCCAGGGGAATCTGACACCCTCTTCTGACCTCCGCGGCATTGCATGACATGGGTGCGCAAACCTACATGCAGACAGTACATTCATACAAATAAATAAATAAATAAATAAATAAATAAATAAATAAATAAATAAAATTAAAAAAAACAAATTCTAAACTACAAATTGTTCTCCACAGTGTGCTGAAATCTCGTGCCACACTGTTGTAGCCCACTCATAATGTGAATCATCTCTTTGTCTGACATTCCTTATATGATACCTGCCCATGAATCTCTTAGCAGCCATCTTAGCAGATCTGTCAAGGCATCACTTGTGTTTAAGAATAATCTTTTTTTAAACCCTAATGAATGAAATTATTAAAAGGGGGGGTATTCTAGCTACAAAATAACTTGCCCTTGGTTGTGGTCTTGAGACAACATAGCTGTAGATCCTGTGATCAGCAGTATTAACCTGTAGGGGTCGGGATGGAGGTGGGTTGAAAACACTCGGCACACCCTCTTGCTCATTCAGCCTGTCCTGGACAGCAGCCTGAGAAGGAGAACAGAAGAGCAGGAGTCTCAGTGACACTCAGATTAACCAGGAGAGGGAAGACAGGTGATCACTACTCAAAGGGTCCTGATGGATACACTCTGAAGGACCTTTCATCCTTCTGTACTAAGAAGTAATGAGAATTCACACATGGTAGAAGAGAACTTGTCTTGAACTCACACTAACATAGCAAATATATGCTAATATTAGTATACATTACTTAGGATGGCTAAAACATACCTGTGCTTTACCATACAATCCCAAGAAAAGTGGTCAACAGAAAACAATATGGACAATGCCCAAGAGCTGTGCAGTTGGGCAGTACTTATGGTTACTAGCTGATGGAACATTTTGGCATAGAGAAATATAGGTGTGAATCCTCGCTCCACAGCAAAGACAAGTAACTCAACTTCGAAGCCTCAGATTCCTTGTGTGAAAATGAAGTAAACTTAATGGTTAGAATTAATCTGAAAAACCAAAACCAAAACAAAAACAAGATATTTTTTAGTAAAGCAAACATAGATTTATTAAGGGAGAGTGAGCAAGAACTCTTGGGACTGGGAGAGGCATGAAGGAACACCCTAATCTGAAATTTCAAATAGCATCCTCAGGGATGAGGATGTAGCTCAGCTCGTAGAGCACTTGTATGTATGAGGCCCTGGGTTCTATCCCCAGAACTACATAAACTGGTGCTGTAATCCTGGTACCCAGGAAGTAGAGGCAGGAGGAGTCAAAGTTCAAGGTCATTATGGGCTAAGTAGGGAGTTCCAGTCCAGCCTTGGCCAGACTCTGTCTCAAAAGCAGTAAACAAAACCAAGAAAAAAAAATTAAATATTTGGGTAAAACCCTTCATTCTTCCTAAGCACTTCCTCTGAAAACGATTATAGATATTGGGCTCTTTACACTTTTGGCTGTTATCAGTAATGATGCAACAAAGGTTATGGTACAAGTTATTGTGTGGTTATATTTTCATGTCTCCTAGATGTAGAACTTGCTGGGTCGTATAACTGTGTGTTTAACCTTCTGAAGAACTGCCACTGTTTTCAAAGTGATTGTACGTTTTTTACATACCCAACAATAGTTTATAAAGGCCCCCAAATTCCCCATATCTTCATCAGCAGTTGTTGTTGGCTTTTAGATCGTAATTATCCCAGTGGGAGGGAAATAATGTCTCATTATGGTTTTGATTTGTATTTCCCAATAACTAAAATGAGGTTTTAGTATCAGGTTTGTTTTTGGTTTTTTTTTTTTGTCTTTTTGAGACAAGGTCTCCCTGGAGCCTCAGGCTGTCCTGGAACTCACTCCGTAGACCAGGCTGGCCTTGAACTCACAGAGATCTGCCTGCCTCTGCCTCAGACCAGGCTGGCCTTGAACTCACAGAGATCTACCTGCCTCTGCCTCCCAAGTGCTGGGATTAAAGGCATGCACCACCATACCCGGCTAGTACCAGTTTTTATATTATATTTATTTTATATTTTAGTATCAATATCTTGTTTTACATTCTTGATTTTGTGTCTCATATACATATACCACCACACACCATATTCCATTTTTCTTTTATAAACTATTGTTGGGTATGTAAAAATGGTACAATCACTTTGAAAACACTGAGAGCCCAATATCTGTCAACAGTGATGAACAGGTAAAGACGATCTGATAGTGCTGTAGTATGTGTATTTGTGTCCCTGAGAAATTCCTGTACCAAAACCTAGTAACAGGCTGGGAGATGGTTCAGTGGATAAGTACTTGCTGTGCAAGTGTGAGGAATTTGGACCTCCAGCACCACAAAGAAGCTGACAGTGCATGGTGTTTCCCCTCAAGTGCTCAGGGAGCAGTGATAGAGGACTGTGGGAGGCAAGCTGGCTCAACCAGGGAGAGACCCTGCTCAGTAAATAAGGTGGTAAGTGATTGAGGAAGCACCCAATGGCAATCTCTAACACACACACACACACACACACACACACACACACACCATATACTTCACATACAAAACCCCTAATTGCTGGGAGAGGTGGCACATGCCTTTATTTTTTTTTTAATTTTATTTATTTATTTATTTTTGTATGTGTATGAATGTACTGTCTGCATGTAGCTTGGTGCACCCATGTCATGCAATGCCTCGGAGGTCAGAAGAGGGTGTTGGATTCCCCTGGAACTGGAGTCAAAGACCGTTCTCAGCCGCCATGTGGGTGCTGGGGATCGAACCTGGGTCCTCTGCAAGAGCAGTTGGCTCTCTTAACCGCTAGGCCATCTCTCCAGCCCTGGCACATGCCTTTAATCCCAGCAC
>VZQC01013208.1:688613-730976 GCA_009823505.1 Rhizomys pruinosus | reverse complement strand
AAATAAATAAATAAATAAATAAATAAATAAATAAATAAGAAACTGTTAGGCTTGCTATGTTGGGGAAGCAGTACTGAGAAACTGTGGCATAAGTGAAGGACTAGAATTTTCTTCATATATCACCTTAGGCTTTCTTCAGATCTAATATTATTTTAAAATATAGTACGTACTTTTATGGGCAAGTAAAATAGACTAATGTACAAATAAAGGCTATATACATATACAGTACAATCTCATTTGTGTAAGAAAATTACATATAGATCTGTACAGTCAGAATGAATACAGAATCTGCAGGGAGACACATTAAAGGCTAACAAAGTGATCGGTGCATGCACATTTGTATATGGGTACTTTGGCAATAAGCCTGTACTGAGTTACATTTTTTATATTAAAGTATGGTCAACATTATACTAATAATTGCAAACCAAAAATAAAGCATGTGTGGCAGTATTAATCTAATTCTAAGCAAAAATATCGTATTAAGAAAAGCTATTACACTGGAGTGGTGGCCCACACCTTTAATCCCAGCACTCAGGAGGTAGAGGCAGGATGATCTTTGTGAGTACAAGGCCAGATTAGCCTACATAGCAAGTTCCAGGACAGCTGGGGCTACAAGGAGACCATGTCTCAAAAAGATTAAAAGCTATTACAAAAAAATTCTAGCCGGGCGTGGTGGCGCATGCCTTTAATCCTAGCACTTGGGAGGCAGAGGCAGGTGGATCTTTGTGAGTTCAAGGCCAGCCTGGTCTAGAGTGAGTTCCAGGACAGCTGGGGCTACAGGGAGACCCTGTCTCAAAAAGACCAAAAAAAAAAAAAAAAACCCAAAAAAATTCTAATAGCTGCATGTCCATGCCAAATAAAACTGTGATGCTAGGAGCTGGAGAGATGGCTCAGTAGGTACAGTACTTCACGTGCAAACTTGAGGACTTGATTCAGATACTCAGCACTCACATGCCTGGAACCACAGCCCTGCAGAGGCAGACAAAGGAAAAGTCCCCAGGGCTTGCTGACCAGCCAGCCAATCAGCTCAGTCAGTGAATCTGGGTTCAGTGAGACTTGGCTGTCTCAAAACAAAATACACAAAAAACACACACATACATGCATGCTCACCCACTCACATATGTGCACAAAACAACACAACACCACTCTCAACAAAAACTACTGTCATACTTTATTAAGAAAGTTCCAGCCAGTGCAAGCCTTTAATCCCAGCACTTGGGAGGCAAAGGCAGGCGGATCTCTGTGAGATCAAGGCCAGCCTGGTCTACAGGGTGAGTTTAAGGGCAGCTGGGGCTAAATGGAGACCCTGTCTTAAAAAGCCTGGGGGGTGGGGAAGTTCCCCCTCAGTCAGGTGTGGTGGTCCACAGCACTGTGTAATCTCAGCATTGTGGAGGCAGAAGCAGGTAGATTGTGAGTTCAAGACCAGCCTGGTCTATGAGTTCCAGGCCAGGCAGGGCTATATAAGGAGACACTGTCTCAACCCCTCCCCCCAAACCAAAACACAAACAAAAAATAAAGTACTTCCTCCAAATACACATAAAGTTTATTAATCTATTTTATTTGCATTTGTGCTTTTCTTTTCTTTTTCTTTTCTTTTTCAGTCCCAGCTGGCCTGGAGCTCAGACCAGGCTGGCCTTCAATTCACAGAGCTCTGCCTGCCTCTGCCACCCGTGTGCTAGGATTAAAGGCATGTGCTACCACACCTGGCTTGTGCTTACATTGTAAAAAATGTAAGCACCTCTTTGATTTAGTACTTACATAGTTAATATTGGAAAGATGTATTTGTATTGGCATACTAAACAGTTTACAGAAGGAAGTCTGAAAGGATACATATTGAAACATCAAATATGTTTCCTACAAAGTGTGATTATCAAAAATTTTCTTATGTTTTAAACTTTGTACAGAGATAGTTCAATTTTGTAACAGGAATAAACAAAAACAAAAACAAAAAAAACACCTAAGACTTTTACTATTGGGAAATAAATATTTAAAGCTATGTAAGTTATATCAAGTAATTTCATCGAATAAATAGGACTAAAAAAGAATTGGCAAGTATAATAAATCTTTATCTCACAAAGAATATAATTGCTGGCAAACACCTATTTCTCAATCGTGTTACTTATAAGAGAGAAGGAGAAGGGGAGTGCAGGAGAGGACATGCAAACACCTCATAGACAACTTTTCCATTTTATCCATATTTGATTAAAAGAAATCTGAAACTGTATTACAAAACATTTTGGCTTTAGGAGCTGAAGTGTAGGAACACTTACTTTCATTCCTCCCTGCGCGCCCCCCCCCCCCCTTTTTTTTTGTCTTTGAGATAGGGTCTCCCTGTAGCCTCAGCTGGCCTGGAACTCTCTATGCAGACCAAACTAGCCTTGAACTCGGCCTGCCTCTGTCTCCCAAGTGCTGGAATTAAAGGCATGTACCATGATACCTGGCCCTTTTTTTCTTTGAGACAGGGTCTTGGTATGTAGTTCCAAATTGAACCTGTGTTCTTCTTACCTCAGCCTCTCAAGTGCTGGCATTACAGACGTGTGTCAACATGCCTGGCTTACCTCCCCACACCCCGGAATATCTGTTTTTCTGCCTGAATTATTTAATTAAAAATATATTTATTCCTGACATTATGTCTAACCACAGTATTTATTTTATGGGAATGCTTCTTAGTACTTCTTTTTTTTTTTGGTCTTTTTGAGACAGGGTCTCCCTGTAGCCCCAGCTGTCCTGGAACTTGCTCTGTAGACCAGGCTGGCCTTGAACTCACAAAGATCCACCTGCTTCTGCTTCCCAAGTGCTAGGATTAAAGGCATGCGCTACCACACCCAGCCTTTCTTAGTATTTTTTTTTTTAATTTTATTTATTTTTGTATGTGTATGACTGTACTGTCTGCATGTAGGTCTGTGCACCCGTGTCATGCAATGACGCGGAGGTCAGAAGAGGGTCTCGGATTCCTCCGGAACTGGAGTTGTCCTGGAATTGGGATGGTTCTTAGCCGCCATGTGGGTGCTGGGGATGAAACCCGGGTCCTCTGCAAGAGCAGTCGGTGCTCTTAACCGCTAGGCCATCTCTCCAGCCCCTTCTTAGTATTTCTTATACAAGGCTGCTTGAGCTTTTGTCCAAGCCTTTTCTTTTTTTTTTTTTTTTAATTTTATTTATTTTCTATGTGTATGAATATACTGTCTGCATGTAGGTTTGTGCACCCGTGTCGTGCAATGCTGCAGGAGGTCAGAAGAGGGTGTCGGATTCCCCTGGAACTGGAGTTCTCCTGGAATTGGAGTTTCAGACGGTTCTCGGCCACCATGTGGGTGCTGGGGACAGGTCCTCTGTAAGAGTGGCCGGCGCTCTTAACCGCTAGGCCATCTCTCCAGCCCCATAATATAGTTTTATAATAAAACTATTTGAATTGAATTGTTAAAACTTTCCATTTCTAATGATAAAATAAATGGAAATGTTTACCTTATTTTGCTCAATTAATTATTCAGATCAAAGTGGTAAAGACAACATGAAATTTAATAATTATTTTGGTCTTTTGAAACAGGGTCTCCCTGTAGCCCTAGCTGTCCTGGAGGCTGACCTTGAACTAACAGAGATCTGACTGCCTCAGCCTGCTTCCCAAGTGCTAGGACTAAAGGCGTGCATCACCACGCCCAGCTGAAATTTAACTTTCTTTTCTTTGGAGGGGGTCTTTTTGAGACAATGTCTCCCTGTAGCCCCCACTGGCCTGGAACTCAGTCTGTAGACCAGGCTGGCCTTGAACTCACAGAGATCTGCCTACGTCTGCCTCCCAAGTGCTAGGATTAATGGGGTGTGCCACCATGACAGGCGAAATTTAACTTACAAATACAGATGCTGTGCACCACCATTTTCCTTAACATTTGGGGATGTAACTGCTTCTGACATCAAATCAAGAAAACACTGTTTTATTACTAATGTAGCCAATTTTTTTGCAATGGCGGACAGCAAAAAAATGATGCCTATTATTCATATATTATTTTGTTGATTCTCTGATAATTTCATACAAAGTATATTGATCATGTTCATACACCTTTTCCCATTNTTGAATGAGTGTCCCCCATAGGCTGTAAGTATTCAGACATTTGTCTTCAGTTGGTGGCGCTGTTTTTGGAGGTCTTAGAAGGTGTGGCCATGCTGGGGGAGGTATGTCACTTGGGGCAGGCTTAGTGAGTTTAACAAGCCTCGTGGTCTCCAGCCACTGTCTCTTGGCTTCCTGTGCTCATTGCGAGATGTGACCCTCGGCATGCTGCTCCAGCTCCAGCTGCCATGCCTCCCGCCACAATGGACTCTAATTCCCTGGAATGGTCAATCGTAAGCTCAAATAAACTCTTCCTTTTATAAGTTCCTTTGGTCATGGTGTTTTATCACAGCAACAGAAGTGACTAATACAGGTATAAAACTTGAGATCTTAGTAAAAAGACAAAAAGTAAAAAAATATATATACATATTTACTATATACTATAAATATATATTTATAATATATTTATATATAATATATAAATATATAATATAAAATATATTTATAGTATATAGTCATATATATTTTATATATAATTTTATATAATATATATATATTTATAGTGCCTGGTGTGATGGCATATGCCTTTAATCCCAGCACTTAGAGGCAGTGGGATCTCTGTGAGTTCAAGGCCAGCCTGATCTACATAGTGAGGTCTAGGACAGCCAGGATTACACATAGTGAGACCCTGTCTCAACAAGACAAAAAAAATATATAGATATTAAATCACAGACCCAAATAGATACCTATATAAGATAAAGTGAAAGATCAACATGAAAAGGACAAAGACAATCAAATTATTGGGCCAAAGAAGAAAATAATTTAATTTTATGTGTGTGTGTGTGTGTGTGTGTGTGTGTGTGTGTGCGTGCGCGCATGTGGAGGCCAAACGACCACTTCAGCTGTCATGTCACAGGCACTTCCACTTGCTGTGATAGACAGGATCTCTTTGGTCAGCCTCTATTCTTGGTATAAACCATTAATCTACTGGAGCTGGAGAAATGGCTCACATCACTCACTGGCTGCTGTTTTTGAGGACCAAGGACCCACATGGAGGCTAACAACCTTTGGTAATCCCACTTCCAGAAGATCTCCTGCCCTCTTATGGCCTCTGCAGAAGGTGCACTTATATGCAAATGTAGGCATAAGACTCATACACAATAAATAAATAAACAAATCCTTAATGTACTAAGAGTGGTTAACAGATATCCATTGAGAATCGAAAATACAATACATAAGGTTAGTGTTATCTGCTTGTAATATAGCAATTAACTAAACTTGAAAAAAATTTCAAAAACTCCTGGCTATGAATCTTATACCTCTATATTCCAGTTATGCTGCTCCAAGGTATGTCGACACTGATCCATAGATTCTATGCCAGTCAGATCCTGAAAAGAAGGATGACAAGAAAAAGTTACTAAGGGGCTGAGGAAACAGTTCAGTTGGTAATAATGTCTGCCTAGTACACCTAAGCCTTGAGGTTCCATCCCTAGCACTGGGTAAACCAGGCATGGTAGCACATACCTGCAACCACCACTTGGGAAGTAAAGGTAGAAGGACCAAAAATGCAAGTCAAAGTCATTCTTTTTTTTTTGGTCTTTTTGAGACAGGGTCTCCTTATAAGCTGGAACTATGTAGACTAGGCTGGCTTTGAACTCATAAAGATCCACCTGCCTCTGCCTCTGCCTCCCCAGTGCTGGGATTAAAAAAGGCAAGCCCAACCTCTAGGTTCTTTTCTTACTACCTCCCTTCAGGTGTCCAATATCCAGCAAACCTCACAGTTCACAAGCCTAGAAAATCCTCAGAACTAAACTCTTCAACACTCAGCACAGAAGCCACATCCGTCCATCCATTCATGAATCTTACATTCAACAAATGTTTACTGTGTTCATTCTATATAGTATAGAAGGATAAGGTGAGGAAATCTGTGCTGTCAAGAAACTCCTGTCAACAGCTGACAACCAGAGTGACAGAGAAATTGATTTCAACTCTACCAGTATTGGGTAGAATGGACTTGACAATTCAGAAAACACAATTTCTTGCCTTAATTCTGTATTCCATCATCCATTGACAGGATGTTTCAATGCTGGACTTTAGTTTCTTTTATGTACAATGCTTAATCTGCATTTAATTTGGACTAGATATCCTTTCCAAAGCTTAACAAACAAAACCCAAAAATGGTTTCATTGCTCTTCACCCCCCCCCCTTTTTTGTTGGTATTTTTGAGACAGGGTCTCTGGTTAGTCCCAGATGGCCTGGAGCTCACTATGTAGACCAGGATCGCCTTGAACTCACAGAGATCCATCTGCCTCTGAATCTCAAGTGCTGGGATTAAAGGCATGCACCACCATGCCCGGCCCTCAGTCTTTTAAGACATGGTCTTCCTGTAGCCCAGCTGGCCTGAAACTCACTATGTTCCAGGCTGGCCTTAAACATCTGCCTGCCTCTCCCTCTCAAGTGCTGGGATTAAAGACGTGCACCACTACACCCAGCTCACCTTTATTTTCTTTTTATTATTATTAATTTTAATTTATGTGTATGAATATATTGTCTGCATGTAGGTTTGTGCACCTGTGTCGTGCAATGCCATGGAGGTCAGAAGAGGGTGTCAGATTCCCCTGGAACTGGAGTTCTCCTGGAATTGGAGTTACAGACGGTTCTCAGCTGCCATGTGGGTGCTGGGGATCGAACCCGGGTGCCTTGCAATAGCAGACCGCGCTCTTAAAAGCCGCTAGGCTACCATCGCTACCAGCCGCCTCTTTTGACCTTTTTCTTAACCTTTTATTTTCTTTAAAACATTTTTGACCTATTTATTTTTATTTTATGTGTTTTGTTTATATGTAAGTGCACCCATGTCCTGCAAACTCCAAGGAGGCTAGAAAAGAGTATCAGATCTCTTGGAACTGGAGTTACAGTTGTTACCCACCATGTGGCTGGCAAGAACAGCCAGTGCTCTTAACTTCTGAACCATCTCTCAAGTCCTCTTCATCTTTTATTTTTTGAGATAGGATCTTTTTTTATTATTTGATTTTTTTTTTTATTTTCTGTATGGTAGCAATGTAACTGTCTGCTGCGGCGGTGCACCCGTGGTCCAGTCAATGCCTGGCGGAGCAGAAGAGGGTCCTCGGATTCCCCTGATGAGTTCCTCCTGGAATTGGAGCTTCAGACGCTTCTCGGCCGCCAAGTGGGTACTGGGGGTGGATCGAACCCGGGGCCTCTTTAAGAGCATTCGGCGCTCTTACCGCTAGGGCATCTCGGCAGCCCCTTGAGATAGGATCTTTTAGTGAATTTGAAACTCACTCATTCTTTTTTTTCTTAGGGACGCTGGATTTTGTCCAAAGGCTTTTTCCACACAGCAATTGAGATGATGGTGTGGTTTTTGTCTTTGATTTCCTTTATATGTGTTTTGATGAGTTTATTGATTTTAGTATGTTTAACCCAGCCCCCTGATCATCGGGGTATGAATCCACTTGGTCATGATGGATGATTTCTTGATGTGGGACTGTATATGTGTATGCGATTTACCAGTATCCGGTTTAGAATTGTGGCATCTGTATTCATTAGGGAGAAGGGTTGTCCTATAATTCTTCCTCTTTTATGGTTGGATTCTTGCCAGGTTTTGGTATTAGAGTGATGCGGCTTCATAGAAGGCATTTGGGGGACCCCTCTGTTGGTATCCTTCCAAACAGTTTCAGTAATAAATGGTTGTAGGGTCTTTTGTTTTTTTTGACATGTTTTATAGAATTCTGCTGTGAAACCGTCTGGGCCTGGGCTTTTTTTAGTTGGGAGGCTTCTTACTCCATCCTCTATTTCTTCATATGTTATGGGTCTGTTTAAGCTGCTGATTTCTTCTTGGCCGAGCTTTGGTGATTCCCAGGATTTCAGATATTCATCCATTTCTTCTAGGTTTTCAAACTTGGTAGAATATAGGTTCTTGTAATATTCCCATATGATTTTCTGGATCTTTTCCTTGTCTGTTGTGGTATTTCCCATTTCATCACAGAATGTATTGATTGATTTGGAGTTGTTCCTTCTTTCTTTTGGTTAACTGGGCTAGTGGTCTGTCTATCTTGTTTATTCTTTCAAAGAACCAACTTTTGGCTTCATTGATTTTTTTTGTATTGTTTTCTTTGTTTCTATTTCACTGATTTCTGCTCTGATTGTTGTTATTTCTTCCTGTCTGTTGGGTTTAGGGTTCATCTGTTGTTGCCTCTCAAGTGATTTTAGCTGTAGTGTTAGATCATTCCCTTGTGCTCTTTCTGTTTTTCTGATGTAGGCACCCAGGGCGAAACTCACTCATTCAGTTAGGCTGTCAGGCCAATGAGAATCAGGGAACCCTGAATTTTTATGTGGGTTCTCTATCCAAATGCAGATCTTCTTGGCTGCATAGCAGCCACTTTACCACCTGAGTAACCTTCTGAGCTTAATACAAACAGATATAGATATATGGAGGGATGGATGGATGGTCTTTTTTAGACAGGGTTTCCCCATAGTCCCTGGACTGTACAGTAAAAGCTGTCTCAAAAAAAGAGGGGGTGGGGGAGAGTTAATACTTAAACTGAGACCTGTTGAGACCTAGAGATTTAAGACCCAAAGGTTTTGATAGCTCTGACAATCTGGATTCTTTTAGTCCTCAACCACTCCAGGCCTCTTTCAATCTTGGTGATTGTCTTTTAGTCTGTAAAAAGGCTCCCTTAGCTTCTAATTTTCTATATTATGGCCCATAAATGACTGGGATAGCCAAGATTTCCCCTCACTGTGAATTGTCTTTAAAAACTACACTCTGGCTGGGCATGGTGGCCCATGCCTTTAATCCTAGCACTCGGGAGGCAGAGGTAGGTGGATCTTTGTGAGTTCAAGGCCACCCTGGTCTACAGAGTGAGTTCCAGGTCAGCTGGGGCTTCAGGGAGACCCTGTCTTGAAAAGACCAAAAAAAATAAATAAAAAATAAATAAAAACTACACTCTAGGGCTGGAGAGATGGCCCAGCAGTTAAGTGCTCGTGCAGAGAACCTGGGTTTGAGTTCCAGTACCTACGTGGTGGCTAAGGACCATCTTTTTTTTTTTTTTTTCATTTCTTGAGTTTTTATTGTCAGACAGCATGTTAAACACAGAGGTATACTTCTCAAAAGCCTAGAAGAGTTAGGCTTGTTCCCAAGGCTACCAGCCACAGCTCACATATTCAGATTCCTAGTTATTTATTTCAGTGAACCTCTGACTGCAGCCTTGTTCATGTCTCTTAAACCAGTCCATCTTTCATATGCTCTCCTAAAGGCCAGTTATGTTGCCTGTTCTGAATATGCTGTCTTTAATATCAGATAGATTTTTTTTATTGATGCTTTGTGTATTTCATACATCATTTTCCAATTCAGTTCAGGCATATTTCCCTTTCCCTTCCCCCCACTAAGGACCATCTTTAAGCTGGGTGTGTGGCCCACACCTCTAATCCTAGCACTCGGGAGGCAGAGGCAGATGGATCTCTCTGTGAGTTCAAGCCCAGCCTGGTCTACAGAGTGAGTTCCAGGCTAGCTGGGGCTATAGGGAGACCCTGTCTCAAAATAAAACAAAACAAAAGTTACAGTCTAATTTTGCCTTCCCAAGTTGAGAAAATTACCACCTCTTTGAACCTAAAGACTGCTTTTTTATTTTCTGGTTATTTATAATCTTTACATTAATCTTACTGCCTTCTACAGAAGGTACTTTTAGCTTTTTTTAGTCTTTTTGAGACAGGGTATCCCTGCAGCCCCAGCTGGTCTAGAGCTCACTATGTAGACCAGGCTAGCCTTGATCTTAAGAGAAATTGGCCTGCTGCTGCCTCTGTATGTACCACCATACCCAGCTGGGTAGAGATTTCTTGATTACTTATTATCTTTGATTCACCTATAATAGTCTCTAGCACCTAGTAAGGGCTTAAACAGCTAAAAAGAGAAATTAGTCCAAGTTCAAAATATCTTTTTGGATGCTGAGTATGGTGGCACAAGTCCATAATCTCAGCATTCAAAAGGTAGAAAGCAGGAGGATCAGAAATTCAAAGTTCAAAGCCAGCCATGGCTACAGTACTGAGTTTAAGGCTGATCTGTTTCCAAAACAAACAGGGAAAGATGGCTCAGTGGTTAAGAGCACTGGCTGCTTATGGAGTGGACCAGGGTTAGGCACCCAGCACCCACATGCTGGCTAACAACTGTCTGTAACTCAGTTCCATGGGATCTGATCCCTCTTCTGACCTCCGCAGGCACTGTAAGACATGGGTACACTTATGGACATGCAGGCAAAACACTCAATCATAAAATAAAAATAAATCTAAAAACAAACAGAAAGATCTTTGTCTTATTTCATTTTTAAAAATTATTTCTTGCCAGGCTTGGTGGTACACACCTTTAATCCTAGCACTCGGGAGGCAGAGGCAGATGGATCTTTGTGAGTTCAAGGCCAGCCTGGTCTACAGAGTGAGTTCCAGGATAGCTGGGGCTACACAGGGAGACCCTGTCTCGAAAAGACCAAAAAAATAAAAATTTCTTATTCATATTTTATGTGTATGAATGTATTGCTTGTACAGGTGTAAATGCACTCATGTTATGCAATGCCCATGGAGTCAGAAGATGATGTAGGATTCCCCCAGAACTGGAGTTATGGATGGTTGTCAGCTGCCATGTGGATGCTGGGAATCAAACCCAGGTCCTCTGCAAAAGCAGTCAGTGCTCTTAACTGCTGAGCCATCTCTCCAGCCCCAGAAAGATCTCTTTGTATAAACTAAGAGATCACCATCATCATAAAACTTCACTGCACATAAACAAAATGAGTTATTTTTGCATTGTTTTATGATGTTGGACATCAAACACAGGGCCTCATGTGTGCTGGGGCAAATGCTCAACCATCCTGCTAACATCTCAGGTCCCCGTGAAGCTTTGAGATTCCCAATATTTGGGCTGGAGAGATGGTTAAGAGCACCGACTGCTCTTGCAGAGGACCTGGGTTCAATTCCCAGCACCCACATGGTGGCTAAGAAATGTCTTTAAGCAAGGCATGGTGGTGCATGCCTTTAATTTTAGCACTTGGGAGGCAGAGGCAGGCAGATCTCTGTGAGTTCAAGGTCTGCCTGGTCTACAGAGTGAGTTCCAGGCCAGCTGGGGCTATAGGGAGAGCCTGTCTCAGAAAAGAAAAGAAATTCCCAATATTCTGATTAAATTTCAAGGTGGCTGTTAAAAATACAAAAATAAATGTTCTTAAATTCCTCAGCTGGGGTCAGCAAGATATCACATGGGTAAAACGCCTTTAATCCCAGCACTTGGGATGCAGAGGCAGGTGGATCTCCGAGTTAAAGGCCAGCCTGCTTTACAGAGCGAGCTCTAGGACAGCTGGGACCAAAGGGAGACCCTGTCTCAAAAAGACAACCCCCCCACCCAAAAAAATATATCACATGGGAGCCGGGCTTGGTGGCACATGCCTTTAATCCTAGCACTCGGGAGGCAGAGGCAGGTGGATCTTTGTGACTTCAAGGCCAGCCTGGTCTACAGAGTGAGTTCCAGGACAGCTGGGGTTACAGGAAGACCCTGTCTCAAAAAGACCAAAAAAAAAAGAAAAAATATATATATAGATATATAGATATATAGATATATAGATAGATATATCACATGGGTAAAGGCGCTTGCTAACTCACAAGACAAGCCAGGTAGCCATCCTTTTGACTTTAAGTCTCTCTTATTAAAATATTAAAGGAAAAAGTAGTTATATACCTCCAAATATAATGAAATATTTAACTCAATTTGCAAATTAAATTATTTTGTAAGCAGTGAGGCAGTTAAGCAGGAAGGGCAACCAAACAATACTGTTTTCAATCATTGTTGATCAGTATCAACTAACAAGCTGGCTGGGCATGATGGCACAAGTGACTTTAAGGCCAGCTTGATCTACATATTCCATCCAAACCAGTCAGGGTTCCATCTATCCAGTTCCAGGGCAGCTGGAAGAGACCCTGTCTGAAAAACCTAGCTGGAGATTGTTCAGTGGTTGAGAACACTTACTGTTTCTGTAGAGGACTCAAGTTCAGTTCCCAGCACCCATGTTGGATGGCTCACAACTTCAGCTCCAGGGGATTCAACATTTCTGATTTCTGAGGGCACCTGCACTCTATGCACCACCCCCACCCCACACAATTAAAAAAGAATATAAATTTCTGGGTGTGGTGGCACATGGCTTTAATACCAGCACTCAGGAGACAGGCAGGCAAGACCAGCCTGGTCTACATACTGAGCTCCAGGCCAGCTGGGACTAAAGGGAGACCCTGGCTCAAAAAGACCAAATAAAATAAGGTAATAGGGGCTGGAGAGATGGCCTAGCAGTTAAGAGCTCCAACTGCTCTTGCAGAGGACCTGGGTTCGATCCCCAGCACCCACATGGTGGCTGAGAACCGTCTTTAACTCCAGTTTCAGGGGAATCAGATGCCCTCTTCTGACCTCTGCGGCATTGCACGACACGGTGCACAAACCTACACAAAGACATTACATTCATTCACATAAAAATAAATAATAAATACATAAAATTAAAAAAAAAAAGATAATAATAAATAAATCTAAAAAATACCCTATAGCTTACTTGTTAAAGAGCACTGGATGCTCCTCCAGAGAATCCAGGTTCGATTCCTAGCACCCACATAGTGGGTAACCATATATAACTCCAGGTCCAGGGGATCCCACGCCCTCTTCTGACTTCCTAAGGTACTGCACGACACTTTCGTACCTACCTATGTGCAGGCAATACACTCATACACATAAAATAATAAACAACCAAAAACACCTAGCAAGTTAGACCATCTAGAACATAGATTTAGTGACCCAGAATTCCAGATATCCAGGATACTAGTGCCTGCTCTCATTACACTGACATTCTATTAGAAGGAAAATGACTAACATAAACCATATACATATACACACAGAAAGTAAGTGAACAGGAGCACTTGTTATGAGAGCCCTGCAGGATGTTTGAGGAAGGCCTACCCCAGGGCAGAGAGAGCTTCTAGTGGCCACAGGAAGTGTGTGTAGAGGGTATTCTAGGCAGAACAACAACAGGCAGAAAGCCTAAGACAAGGGGATATGTGACCTTATATCAAAAAACAAAACAACCTGGGTGTGGTGGCGCACGCCTTTAATCCTAGCACTTGGGAGGCAGAGGCAGGCAGATCTCTGTCAGTTTAAGGCCAGCCTGGTCTACACAGTGAGCTCCAGGACAGCTAGGACTAAAAGGAGACCCTGTCTCAAAAAGACCAAACCAAACCAAACCAAACCCACAGAACTGCACTGCATAGTGAAATGTAATATACATTTAGGTATAATTCTATCACTAAAGAGGCTGAGGCAGGAGGATCACAGGTTCCAAAGCCAGTCTGAGCTACACAGTGAGATCTTATTAAAAAAAAAACACACACACACACACACAAAACACAAATATATGTATTTCATATTTTTGTATTGCAAGCATATGAAATAACGTCACTGAAAGGACTAGGGAAAAGGAAAAAAGTATTAACTTTGGAAATGAGCAGATAATATAATAAAGGAACCTGCCTCTGGCTGACAGAGTTGTTTTCATGAGTATGCATGTATTAATTTGAAGCCACTATATTATGTATGTATGTTGAAACCAAAGTAACTAGATAACAGACGTGGCTTTCTTACCTTGGAATCCTCAGTTTACAAATAAATGAGAAGGCACTCTGATCTATCTAGTAATGGATTAGAGTTGTAGAC
This sequence comes from Rhizomys pruinosus, assembly GCA_009823505.1. NCBI lineage: Eukaryota > Metazoa > Chordata > Mammalia > Rodentia > Spalacidae > Rhizomys > Rhizomys pruinosus. Next base: position 717,198 of record VZQC01013208.1, on the reverse strand, counting down.
ACCTGTATCAAATCAGGTGTACCTTAATAAAGATACAGATGGCTATCTAACTTACAGAAAAATTTACTTAGTAAAAACAAATGCAGCTGGGACTACAGGGAGAACTTGTCTCAAAATACCAAAAGAAAAAATAAATTAAAAAGCTGGGCATGGTGGCACATGCCTTTAATCCTAGCACTGGGGAGGCAGAGGCAGGCAGATCAAGTCCAGCCTGGTCTACAGAGACAGTTCCAGGACAGCAGGGGCTACAGGGAGACCCTGTCTCAAAAAAGAAAAAAAAAAAAAAAAAAAGAAAAGATCAAAAATATAAAATAAAAGGAAAATAAAAATACAAATGTATGGACTTGTTAGAGGGCCCATAAGCAACAATGCTCTAGCAGTGAGCACATGTAACGCTCAGGTCTCCTTTTCTAATACTACTTTCCAAGGAAAAAAACCAGAAATGAGTGACTCTGTGACTGAGGCAAATATCTCTGATGAAGGCAGAAAACACTACAGTCCTAATAAAAAGGTGATTAAAAAGCAAAACTAACACTCCCACAATGATGGATATGCCAAAGGACCTCAGAAGCCAAATGAATGATCCCTGTGGCCAAAGCTGTCCAAGCAACACAACACTGGATTATAATCCAAAGGACAAAGCAAGTCGGTGTACAACAAGAACATGCCTGCATAACTGAGGGAAGACAGGCAAATATGCTGTAAAAAAAATCCCAAATAATCTGTGTAGACAGGACACCTTCATAGGCTTTAACTTCTCACTCCTGGCCAGTGAGGACTACAGAGTGAATTCCATCCAAAAAATACAGTATGGAAAAGGGAGTAGGAGCAGATTATAGCAGGGAAACCTGACAAGCAGGATCTCAGGCAGGTAATCAAGGGCAACATTAATGGTCACAAATCTTATTGAAAATGGTATGTATTCTGCGGGGCGCGGTGGCGCATGCCTTTAAGGTCAGCACTTGGGAGGCAAAGGCAGGCAGGTCTTTGTGAGTTCAAGGCCAGCCTAGTCTACTTAGTGAGTTCTAGGCTATCTGGGGCTACAGGGAGACCCTGTTTCAAAAAAGGATGAGGGGGGGGAGAACAGAGCTGGGTATGGTGGCACGCACCTTTAATCCCAGCACTGGGGAGGCTGGTCTCTGCAAGTTCAAGGCCAGCCTGGTCTACAAAGTGAGCTCCAGGCCAGCTGGGACTAAAGGGAGAACCTGTTTCAAAAAGAGAAAGAAAAAAAAAAAAAAGGAAAACTTTATTTCTGTGGTTTTCCTCCCTGAAGTCTTCGACCATAGTCTAATCATGAGAAAAATATCATACAAATGCAGGAAATACCTTCTGAGAGTTGTCAAAAACATAGAAACTAAGCTGGATATGGTGGCACGTGCCTTTAATCCAAGCAGATTAAAGCAGTGGCAGAGACGGGCAGAACTCTGTTCCAGGCCAGCCTATCTACACAGCAAGTTCCAAGTGAGCTGGGGCTACCGAGAAACTGTCTCAAAATAAAAATAAATAAATAAATAAATAAAATAAAAAAATCAAACTAAACAAAAACATGGAAAGTCCACCAGATGAGACAGCACAGGCCTATAATCTAACACTTAGGAGGGTGAAGCAGAAGGGTTAGGAGGTCACGGTCATCCTTGCCTAGAGCGCAAATTTGAAGCCAGCCTGGGCTACATGAGACCTTTTCTCAAAAAAAATAAGAAAACAAAAACAGAAAGGGTTGGAGAGGTGGCTCAGCAGTTAAGAGCACTGCCTGCTCTTACACAGGACCTGGGTTTGGTTCTCAGCACCCACATGGTATCTAACTTCAGTTTCAGGAGATCCAATGCCCTCTTTTGGGTCCTGTGGGCACTGCATGACACAGGTGTGCTTACATCCGTGCAGACAAAACACTTATGTATATAAAATATAAGTAAATACATTAAAAAAAAAAAAAAGAAAAGAAAGNTACACAGGACCTGGGTTTGGTTCTCAGCACCCACATGGTATCTAACTTCAGTTTCAGGAGATCCAATGCCCTCTTTTGGGTCCTGTGGGCACTGCATGACACAGGTGTGCTTACATCCGTGCAGACAAAACACTTATGTATATAAAATATAGTAAATTAATTAAAAAAAAAAAAAAAGAAAAGAAAGGCTATGGAAACTAGAGAAATTGTCCATAATCTAGATTAGTGATATTCTAGATGGGCCCTGAACAGAAAAAGGGCATTAGATGAGCAGTAAGGAAAATGGGATATAGACTTAGTAGTAACATGTCATTATTACTGTATTTAACAGGGAACACTGAGTGCAAGAAATATAGGAATTTTATGTACTATCACTATAATTTTCAGTAAATCTAAATGTCTTCTGAAATGAAGTCATTTAAAAGTAAAATAAGGCTGGGGGTGGAGAGATGGCCTAGCAGTTAAGAGCGCGGACCACTCTTACAGAGGACCCGGGTTCGATCCCCACCACCCACATGGTGGCCGAGAACCGTCTGAAACTCCAATTCCAGGAGAACTCCAGTTCCAGGGGAATCCGACACCCTCTTCTGACCTCCGTGGCATTGCAGGACATGGGTGCACATACTTGCATGCAGACAGTACATTCATACACATACAGAAATAAATAAAATTCAAAAAAATTCAAAAAAGTAAAACAAGGCTGGGAATGCAGGTAGAGCACTTTCCTAGCATGCACAAGGCCCTGGGTTCATTCTCAGCATGAGGGTAACGGGCAGATAGGAAGGAAGAAACAGCCCAGCAGAATGAGTGTGCGAGCTGGCAGGCTGGCAGACAGTTGCAGGCATGGAAGGTATCTCTCACCTAAGGACAGTGTTTCTCAGTCTTGTGTATCAGAAGCACTTCTTGTGCTGGGGACTCAATCCAGCTAGGCAAGGTGTACAACTAAACCACATTCCCACACTCAAGGACCTTAAAAATAAGTTATCTCTATCTCCCACTCCAAGCAGTTTAATCAGAGTCTCTGAAGGTATAAGCCTAAGAAAGGCATTTTTTTTCCTGTAGAGGAAAATTCCACTAGATCCTAATGTAAAATTAAGAACGAGAATCACTAAGTCCAAAGCTTTCAATTATAAATTCTGTGGGAATGATAATTACATGTATAGCACTTAAGAGTCATTCTGAGGAGCCAGGCGTGGTGGCGCACGCCTTTAATCCTAGCACTTGGGAGGCAGAGGCAGGTGGATCTCTGTGAGTTCAAGGCCAGCCTGGTCTACAGAGTGAGTTCCAGGTCAGCTGGGGCTACAGGGAGACCCTGTTTCAAAAAGACCAAAAAAAAAGTCACTCTGGGGACTGGAGAGATAGCCTAGCAGTTAAGAGGGCCGACTGCTCTTGCAGAGGACCTGGGTTCGATCCCCACCACCCACATGGCGGTTGAGAACCGTCTGTAACTCCAATTCCAGAACTCCAGTTCCAGGGGAATCCGACACCCTCTTCTGACCTCTGTGGCACTGCACGACACAGGTGCACAAACCTACATGCTGACAGTACATTCATACACATAAAAAATAAAATTAAAAAAAAATATATATATATAAAAAGTCATTCTGTGCTGGGCATGGTGGCACTCGCCTTTAATCCCAGCACTCCGCAGGCAGATCTCTGTGAGTTCAGGACAGCCTGGTCTATATAATATCCCAGGCCAGCTGGGACTAAAGGGAGACCCTGTCTCAAAAAGACCAAAAAAAATTAAAAAGTCATTCTGGGACTGGGTACACCAGCTTAGTTGGTAGAGTGACTGCCAAGTGTTATATCCACAGGTGTAGTGGTGTGGTGGTAAGATCTGTAATCACAGCAAGGAGGTGGAAGCAGGAGGAGGATCAGAAGTTCAAGGTCATCTTCAGCTACAGAACAACGTCAAGGCCAGCCCAGGAGACAAGAAACCATGTTTTGAAAGAAAAACAAAACAAACCCCTAAACCAAAACCACAAGTCATTTTGGTGACATTAAAAAAAAAAGTTTTAGTTTACAAAGATAGGTGCAGTGACACAGGTCTATTATCCCAAATTCACTGGCAACTCAGTGACAAGGTCTTAAACATGAAAAAAGGGCTAGAGAGATGGCTCAGCAGTTAAGAATGCCTGTTGCAAGGCCTGGTGGCGAACGCCTTTAATCCTAAACTCAACTGGGAAGCAGAGGCAGGCTGGTCTATAGAGAGTTCCAGGCCAGCTGGGGCTACAGGGAGATCCTGTCTCAAAAAGGAAATGCCTGTTGCCAAAGGGCCTGAATGTGGTTCCCAGCACCCACCTTGGGCAGCTCACAACCTCCTCTAACTCCAGCTTCAGAGAATCCAATGCCCTCTCTGGCCTCTGTGGGTAATCTGCATGTACATACAATACACATACACATAAATAAAATAAAAAACCTTAAAAAGGGGGCTGGAGAGAAGGCTCAGTGGTTAAAACACTGGCTGCTCTTGTAGAGGACCCAGATTCAGTTCCCAGCACCCACATGGCAGCTAACAACTGTCCTTAACTCCAGTTCAGGGGATCTGACACCCTCTTCTTACCTCTACCAGAACTGCATGCATATAGTGCACTTGAACACAAGCAGGCAAGACACTCATAAACATTAAAATCTTAAAAACGAAAAGGAAGCTAGAGATATAACTCAGTAATAAAGCACTTGCCTAGCATGGATGAGATTCTAGGTTAAATGAATGGGACTGAAGAAAAAAAAAATTGAACAGGGCATGAAAGCAAGAAAACTATGTAGAAACATGAAGAAAAAAAGAAAGTGACTTAAAGTCAGACAGGGTGCTGCATACTTTTAATTCCTGAACCTGGGAGGCATAGGGAGGCAGATCTCTGTTGAGTTCAAGCCCAGTCTGGTCTACATAGTGAGTTCCAGGCCAGCTGAGGCTACAAAGAGACCCTGTCTTAAAAAGACCTCCCCTCAAAAAAAGGTGACTTAAAAAGAAGATAGCAGTGAAGAGGGAGAGGTGGAGTGGGTGCAGTGAGGATGTGTCTTAGAGCCAAAAGGAGGAGACGGCAGATAGGTGGGGCAGAAGAGCTATAGATATACTCATTTGCAAACAAATGATGCAAACAAAATTGTACCATTTACCAAACATGATGTTAAAATTGTTTTACATTATCTTTCTGAGAAATATTAACAAAATAAGTGTCTAGAAAGAATAGGGGAGGGGCTGGAGAGATGGTCTAGCGGTTAAGAGCGCCGACCGCTCTTACAGAGGACCCGGGTTCGATCCCCAGCACCCACATGGCGGCCGAGAACCGTCCAAAACTCCAATTCCAGGAGAACTCCAGTTCCAGGGGAATCCGACGCACTCTTCTGACCTCAGCGGCATTGCACGACACGGGTGCACAAACCTGCATGCAGACAGTACATTCATACACATACAGAAATAAAAAACTTCTTTTTTTTTTTTTTACAATTTTTATTTATTTCTGTATGTGTATGAATGTAATGTCTGCATGCAGTTTGGTGCACCCTGTGTGGGCAATGCCGCTGAGGTCAGAGAGTTGGCGCGATTCCACTGACGGAGGTCAGTCTCCGGAATTGGCGTTCTTGAAGGGAATTCAGTTACTTGCCCGTCTGTGAGTGCTTGGGGATCGAACCCGGGTCCTCTGTAAGACGGTCGGCGCTCTTAATCCGCTAGACCATTCTCCCAGCCCTCCCTATTCTTTTTGAGACTTATTGTTCTTATTTCTCAGGTAAAGATATGAAAACAATTTAACATCCTGTTTTGGTAAATAGGTTACAGTTTGTTTGCATCGATTGTTGCAAATGAGTATTATATAGACTCTTCGCCCCCAACCTTCCTTGCCGTCTCCTCCTTTGGCTCTACATGACACACTCACATCACGCACCCACATCCACCTCTACCCTCTTCAACTGCTATCCTTCTTTTTAAGTCACCTTTTTTCTGAGGTTGTAGGTCTTTTTAAGACAGGGTCTCTTTGTCAGCCTCAGCTGGCCTGGTAACTCAACTCAGTAGACCACTGGGTTGAACTCCTAAGACGATCTCCGCCTATGCCTCCCAGGTTCAGGAATTTAAAAGTATGCAGCTATCCTCTTGTCTGACTTTAAGTCATCTTTCTTTTTTTACTTCATGTTTCTACATGTTTTCGTTGCTTTCATGCCCTGTTCAATTTTTTTTTTCTTTCAGTCCTTTCATTTAACCGTAGAATCTCATCCATGCTAGGCAAAGCTGCTTTATACTGAGAGTTATATTCTCTAAAGCTTCCTTTTCGTTTTTAAGATTTAATGTTCTATGAGTGTCTTGCCTCTTGTAGTTCAAGTGCACTTCATATTGCATTCGCAGTTCTGGTAGAAGTAAGAAGAGAGTGGTTCCAGATATTCCCCTGAACACTGGAGTTGAAGGGTACCAGGTTGTTAGCTTGCCATGATGGGGTGCTGGGAACTAAAATCTGGTGGGCGGTTCCTCTACAAGACCCAGATTGTTTTTCTAACCCCTTTGAGCCTTCTCTCCAGCCGTTCCTTTTTTATATGGTTTTTTTTTTATTTTATGTGTCTTTTTTTTTTGTTATCTTTTTTACGTGAGTTACCATGAGGGGCAGTGAGTGGCATGTTGGATTCTGGAAAGCTGTTAGTTAGTAGGATGTTGTAGCTGCAGTTGGGTGCTGGGAACCACATTCAGGCCCTTTGGCACCAGGCATTTCCTTTTGAGACAGGATATCCCAATGTAGCCCCAGCTTGCCATGGAAACTCTCTGTAGGACCAGCCCCTCTGACTTCCCAGTTGAGTTTAGGCATTTAAAAGGCCGTTCGCCACCGCGCTATGCAAGTCAGCCAGTGTCTTAACTGCTCGATGCCATCTCTCCTAAGCCCTTTTTCATGTTTTAAGACCTTGTCACTGAGTTGCCAGTGAATTTGGGATAATAGACCTGTGTCACGCACGCCCGCCTGATTTTGTATAAATTTATTTTTAAAACTTTTTTTTTTTTATTGTTTACAATATTTGTTTTTTTTAGGGTTTGTCTTTGTTTTTCTTTCAAAACATGGTTTCTTGTCTCCTGGGCTGGCCTGTGACGTTGTTCTGTAGCTGAGATGACTTGAACCTTCTGATGACCTCCTCATGTCCCCACCTCCTTGCCTGTGATTACCAGTCTTACCACCACACCACTAACCTGTGGATATAACCACTGGCAGTCACTCTACCAAACTAAGCTTGCGTGTACCCACGCCCAGAATGACTTTGTATAATTTTTTTGTCTTTTTGTAGACACGGTCCTCCTTTAGCCCAGCTGGCCTGGGAATATTCATATAGACCAGGCTGTCCTGAACTCACAGAGATTGCCTGCGAGTGCTGGATTAAAGGCGAGTCCACCAAAGCCCAGTTTCAACGATGTTTGTTTTATAATATAATTTTTTTTTTATTTTATTATTTTATTGTGTATGAAATGTATGTCCAAGCATTCGGTTGCACTGCTGTGTTTTGGCAGTGCACAGAGGTCAGAAGAGGGTGTCGATTCCCCTGGAACAGGAAATTCGAGTTCTTGGTAATTGGAGTTCCAGACGGTTTCTCAACCCGCCATGTGGTGGTGCGGGTGGGAATCGAACCAGGTCTCTTGGCAAGAGCAGTTGCCTCTTAACTGCTAGGCTATATCTCGTCAAGTGACTTTTTTTTTTTTTTCTTTTGGTCTTGTTGAAACAGGTCTCCTGTGACCCCAGCTGACCTGGGAACCCACTCATGTAGGACAGGCTGGCCTCTGAATAGCCAGCGACCACCTGCCTCTGACCTCCAAGTGCTAGGATTAAAGGTCGCCACCAGCTGGCTCCTCAGAATGACTCTTAAGTCTATAATGTATTACATTCCCACAGAATTATAATTGAAAGCTTTGGACCTTAAGTGATTCTCGTTCTTAATTTTACATTAGGATCTTAGTGGAATTTTTTCCCTCTACATGGAAAAAAAATGCCTTTCTTAGGGACTTATAACCTTCACGAGACATCTGATTAAACTGCTTGGAGTGGGAATAAGATAAACTATATTTTTAAGGTCCTTCGAGTGTGGGAAATGTGGTTTAGTTTACACCTTGCCTAGCTGCGATTGAGTCCCAGCAAAGAAGTGCTTCTGATACACAAGACTGAGAAACCACTGTCTTAGGTGAGAGATACCTCCATGCCTGCAATGTCTGCCAGCCTGCCAGCCTCGCACACTCATTCTGCTCGGGCTGTTTTCCTTCCTCTACTGCCTTTACCCCTCTGCTGAGAATGAACCAAGGGGCCTTGTGCATGTCAGGGAAAGTGCCTCTAACCTGGCATTCCCAGCACTTGTTTTCACTTTTCTGAACTTTTTTGAATTTTTTTAATTTTATTTAATTCCTGTACTGGTTAATGAAATGTACTGTCCTGCATGCAAGTTATCGTGCATCCCATGTCTGCCAATGACCACGGAGGTCAGACAGAGGGTTCGGATTCCCCCTGGAACTGGAGTTCTCCTGGATTGGAGTTTCAACGGTTCTCCGGCCACATGTGGGTGGTGGGATCGAACCCGGGTCCTCTGTAAGAGTGGTCCGCCCTCTTAACTGCTAGGACCATCGCTCTCCAGCCCCCCCAGCCTTATTTATTCTTAAATGGACTTCATTTCAGAATGACATTTAGATTTACTGAAAATTATAGTGATAGTACATAAAATTCCTATATTTCTTGCACTCAGTGTTCCCTGTTAAATACAGTAATAATGACATGTTACTACTAAGTCTATATCCCATTTTCCTTACTGCTCATCTAATGCCCTTTTTCTGTTCAGGGCCCATCTAGAATATCACTAATCTAGATTATGACAATTTCTCTAGTTTCCAATAGCCTTCTTTTCTTTTTTTTTTTTAATGTCATTTAACTTATATTTTAATATACATAAGTGTTTTGTCTGCAACGGATGTAGCGCACACCGTGTACATGCAGTCCCCAGGACCCAAAAGAGGGCTTGGAATCTCCTGAAACTGAAGTTGTTTAGCTACCATGTGGGTGCTGAGAGACAAACCATGGTCTCTGATTAAGAAGCAGGCCAGTGCTCATTAACGCTGAGCCCACCTCTCCAACTCCGTTTCCGTTCTTGTTTTCTATTTTTTTGAGAAAAGGTCTATTGTTAGCCACAGGCTGAGCTTCAAATTTGCGCTCTAGGCAAGGATGACCGTGACCTCCTAACCCTTCTGCTTCACCTCCTAAGTGTTAGATATCAGGCTGTGCTGTCTCATCTGGTGGACTTCTCCAGTTTTTTGTCTTAGTTTGCATTTTTTATTTTATTTATGTTTTCTATGTTTATTTCTTATGTTGAGCAGTTTCTCTGTAGCCCCAGCTCACTTGGAATGCTGTGTAGATAGGCTGGCCTGGACAGATTCCTGACCCGTCTCTGCCACGCTTTAATCGACTTGGATTAAAGGCAGTGCCACCATATCCAGCTAGTTTCTATGTTTTTGACAACTCTCAGAAGGTATTTCCTGCATTTGTATGATATTTTTCTCATGATTAGACTATGGTCCGAAGAGCTTTCAGGGAGGAAACACAGACATATAAAGTTTCCTCCTTATTTGTTTTTTTTCTTTTCTTTTTGGAAACAGGTTCTCCCCTTAGTTCCCAGGCTGGCCTGGAGCTCACTTTGTAGACCAGGCTGGCGCTTGAACTTGCACAGAGACCAGCCTCCCACGTGCTGGGATTAAATGCGTCCAACCAAACCACGCCTCTGTTCTCCCCCCATCTCCTTTTTGAAACAGGGATCCTCCCTGTAGCCCCAGATAGCTAGAAACTCACTAGTACGACATAGGCTTGGCTTGAACTCAAAGACTGCTGCCTTGCCTCCCAAGATGCTGACTTTAGAAGGCATGCGCACCCGCGCCCCGCAGAACTACATACCATTTTCAATAAGATTTGTGACCATTAATGTTGCCCTTGATTACCTGCCTGAGATCCTGCTTGTCAGGTTTCCCTGCTATAATCTGCTCCTACTCCCTTTTCCATACTGTATTTTTTGGATGGAATTCACTCTGTAGTCCTCACTGGCCAGGAGTGAGAAGTTAAAGCCTATGAAGGTGTCCTGTCTACACAGATTATTTGGGATTTTTTTTACAGCATATTTGCCTGTCTTCCCTCAGTTATGCAGGCATGTTCTTGTTGTACACCGACTTGCTTTGTCCTTTGGATTATAATCCAGTGTTGTGTTGCTTGGACAGCTTTGGCCACAGGGATCATTCATTTGGCTTCTGAGGTCCTTTGGCATCATCGCATCATTGTGGGAGTGGTTTATTTTGCTTTGTTAATCCCTTTTTTATTAGGACTGTAAGTGTTTTTCTGCCTTCATCAGAGATATTTGCCTAGTCACTAGAGTCACTCATTTCTGGTTTTTTTTCCTTGGAAGTAGTATTAGAAAAGGAGACCTGAGCGTTACATGTGCTCACTGCTAGAGCATTGTTGCTTATGGGCCCTCTAACAAGTCCATACTATGCTGTCATTTTTATTTTCTTTTATTTTCATATTTTGGATTTTTCTTTTTTTTTTTTTTTTTTGTCTTTTTTGAGACAGGGTCTTCCTGTAGCCCTGGCATGTCCCATGAACTCATATGTAAACAGGTGGCCTAGAACTAACATGATCGCGCTGCTTCTGCCTCCCCGTGCTCGGATTAAAGTCAGTCTCCACCTGCCCAGCTTTTTAACTTTATTTTTCTTTTGGTAATTTTGAGACAAGTTCTCCTGTAGTCCCGCTGCACTTTTGTTTTTACTAAGTAAATTTTTCTGTAAGTTAGATAGCCATCTGTATCTTTATTAAGGTACACCTGATTTGATACAGGTGTCTACAACTCTAATCCATTACTAGATAGATCAGAGTGCCTTCTCATTTATTTGTAAAATGAGGATTCCAAGGTAAGAAAGCCACGTCTGTTATCATCAGTTTTACTTTTGGTTTCAACAACTACAAGCATATATGGCTTCAAAATAATACATGCATACTCATTCCTGAGATAAACAACTCTGTCAAGCCAGAGGCGGCTTCCTTTATTATATATCTGACTCAATTTCCAAAGTTAATACTTTTTTCCTTTTCCCTAGTCCTTTTCCAGTGACGTTACTTTCATATGCTGCAATACAAAAACCTATGAAATACATATTGTTGTGTTTCTGTTGTGTGTGTGTGTGTTTTTTTTCATTACAATCTCACACTGTGTATGCTCAGACTGGCTTTGGAACTGTGAATCCTCCTGCTCTCAGCCCTCTTTAAAGTATGGAGATGATACCTAGATGATATTACATTCAATATGCAGGTGGTTTCTGTTGTTGTTTATTTGGTTTGGTTTTGTATGGTTTGGTCCTTTTTGGACAGGGTCTCCTTTTAGCCTAGCTGCCTGGAGCTCACTTCGTGTAGACCAGGCTGGCCTTTAAACTACAGAATCCTGCCTGGCCTCTGCCTCCAAGTGCTGGATTATTAAGGCGTAGCCGCTCACCACACCCAGGTTGTTTTGTTTTTGAGTAAGGTCACATATCCCCTTGTCTTAGGCTTTCTGCCTGTTGTTGTTCTGCCTAGAATACCCTCTACACACACTTCCTGTGGCCACTAGAAGCTCTCTCTGCCCTGGGGTAGGCCTTCCTCAAACATCCTGCAGGGCTCTCATAACAAGTGCTCCTGTTCACTTACTTTCTGTGTGTATATGTATATGGTTTATGTATAGTCATTTTCCTTCTAGAAATAGAATGTCAGTGTAAATGAGAGCAGGCACTAGTATCCTGGATATCTGAATTCTGGGTCACTAAATCTATGTTTAGATGGTCTAACTTGCTAGGTGTTTTTGGTTGTTTATTAAAATTTATGTGTATGAGTGTATGCCTGCACATCAGGTACGAAAGTGTCGTGCAGTACTTCTTAGGAGTCAGAGAGGGCGGGGATCCGCTGCACCTGGAGTTATATAATGGTTTACCCACTATGGGGTGCTAGAATGAACCTGGATTCTTCTGGCAGGAGCATCCAGTGCTCTTTAACAAGTAAGCTATAGGGTCATTTTTAAAGATTATTTATTATTATCTTTTTTTCTTTAAATAATTTATATGTTATTTATTATCTATTTTTATGTGAATAATGTAATGTCTTTGTGGTAGGTTTCGGCACCGTGGTCGTGTCAAATGCCGCAGAGGTCAGAAAGGGCATCTGATTCCCCTGAAACGGAGTTAAAGACCGGTTCTCAGCCCCATGTGGGTGGCTGGGATCGAACCCAGGATCCTCTGCAGAGCAGTTGGCAGCTCTTAAACTGCATCGGCCATCTCTCAGCCCCTATTCACTTATTTTATTTGTTCTTTTTGAGCCAGGGTCTCCCTTTAGGTCCCAGTGGCCTGAGCTCATGTATGTAGACAGGCTTGGTCTTGCACTGCTGTCTCTGAAGTGTGGATTAAACGCCATGTGCCACCAACACCCAGAATATTATATTCTTTTTTTATTTATTTTTGGTGTTGCATCTCCAGGTATTGGCAGGTGCCTACAGAATATCAGAAACGTGTTGAATGCCTGTGAGCTGGAGTTATAGTCTTGAGCCACTCCAACATAGGTGCTGGGAAATTGAACTGAGTCCTCTACAGAAAGTAACGTGTTACTCGAAACCTACTAGAACAACTCTCAGCTCGGTTTTTGAGACAGGGTCTCTTCCAGCTGCCCTGGAACTGGATAGATGGAACCCTGACTGGTTTGGATGGAATATGTAGATCAAGCTGGCCTTAAAGTCACTTGTGCCTCCATGGCCCAGCCAGCTTGTAGTGTACTGATCAACAATGTTGAAAACAGTATTGTTTGTTGCCCTTCCTGCTTAACTGCCTCACTGCTTACAAATAATTTAATTTGCAAATTGAGTTAAATATTTCCATTATATTTGGAGGTATAACTACCTTCTTTCGCTTTATATTTATAATAAGAGAGATTCTTAAGTCAAAAGGATGCGCTACCCGCTTGTCTTGTGAAGTTAGCAGCCCTTTTACCCCATGTGATATAGTCTATCTATATATCTATATCTATCTATATTATATATAAATATATTATTTTTTTTTTTTTTTTGGTCTTTTGAAAACAGGGCCTTCCTGTAACCCCAGTCTGTCCTGGCACTCACTCTGTAGACCAAGGCTCGCCTTGAATCAACAAAAGTCCACCTGCCTCTGCCTCCCGAGTGCTAAGATTATAAGCATCGTGCCACCAGCCCGGCTCCATTGATATATTTTTTTGTGGGTGGGGGTTTTTTTTTGAGACAGGTGTCTCCTCTTGGTCCAGCTGTCCTAGAGCTCGCTCTCGTAACAGCAGGCTGGCCTTTAACTGGAGATCCACTGCCTCTGCACCCAAAGTGCTGGGATTAAAGCTTACATGATCCACTGCACCCCACTGAGAATTTAGAACATTTATTTTATTTCTGTATTTTTAACACCACCTTGAAATTAATCTCACTATTAGGGAATTTCTTTTTCTTTTCTGAGAGACAGGCTCTCCCTATATGCCCCCAGCTGGCCCTGGAACTACTCTGTAAGACCAGGCAGACCTTGAACTCCAGAGATCGTGCCTTCTCTGCCTCCCACACGTGCTAAACATTAAAGGCATGCACCACAGCCTTGCTTAAAGACATTTCAGTCCACCATGTGGGTGCTGGGAAATTGAACCAGGCTCCTCTGCAGAGCAGTCGGTGGCTCTTACATCCATCTCCAGCAATATTGGAAATACTCAAGCTCACGGGGACCTCTGAGATGTTAGCAGGGATGGTGAGCATTTGCCCCAGCACACATGAGGCCCTGTGTTTGATGTCCAACATCATAAAACACAAATTGCAAAAATATACTCATTTTGTTTATGTGCAGTGAAGTCTTTATGCATGATGGTGATCTTCGTTTATACAAAGAGTATCTTTTCTGGGCTTGGAGAGATGGCTCAGCAGTTAAAGCCACTGACTGCTTTCTGCAGAGGACCGTGGTTTGAGTTCCCAGCATCGACATCGGCAGCTGACTAACCATCCATAACTCCAGTTTCTGGGGAATCCTACATCATCTTCTGACTCCATAGGTATTGCACAACATTGTGGCACTTTACACCTGTACAAGCCAATACATTCATCACACATAAAATATGAATAAGAAAATCTTTTTTTATTTGGTCTTTTCGAGAACAGGGTCTCCCATGTCGTAACGCCCAGCTATCCTGGAACTACACTGTACACCAGGCTGGCCTTGAACATCAACTAAAGATCCTCTTGCCTCCGCCTCCCGAGTGTAGGATTAAGGTGTGTAACCACCAAGCCTGGACAGAAATCAATTTTAAAAATGAAATAACGACAAGATCTTTTGTTTGTTTTTTAGATTTATTTTTTATTTATGATTGCAGTGTTTTTGCCTGCATGTCGCATTAGTGCACCTTTGTCATACAGTGCCTGCAGAGTGCAGAAGTGGGCATCGTATCCTCTGGAACTGATTTACAGACAATTGTTAGCCACCAATGTGGGTTCTGGTGCCTAACCCTGGTCCACTCCATAAGCAGCCAGTGCCTCTAACCAATGAGCCATCTTCCCTGTTTGATTTTTGGAAACAGAGTCAGCCCTTAAAACTCAGTACTGTAAGCCATCGGCTGGCTTTGAACTTGAATTTCTGATCCTCCTGCTTTCTACTTTTGAATGCTGAGATTATGGACTTGTGCCACCATACTCAGCAAAAAAAAATTTGAACTTGACTAATTTTCTCCTTTTATAGCTTTTTAAGCCATTACTAGGTGCTAGAGAACATATATAGTGAATCAGAAGATAATAAGTAATCAAGATCTCGTAACCCAGCTGGGTATGGTGGTACATACCTATGATCCCAGCACTCAGAAGAGGTAGAGGCTGAAGAATCAGAAATGTTCAAGGTCATTCTTGTCTACATATTGAGCTCTAGACCAGCTGGGGCTGCAGGGATAAACCTGTCTCAAAAGACTAAAAAAAAGCTAAAAAGTACCTTCTGTAGAAGGCAGTAAGATTAATGTAAAGATTATAAATAACCAGAAAATAAAAAATGCAAGTCTTTAGGTCAAAGAGGTGGTTAATTTTTTCTCAACTTGGAATGCAAATTAGACTGCTAAAGCTTTTGTTTTGTTTTATTNAAAAAAAAAAAAAAAAAAAAAAGAATAGGGGAAACCCAACTTGGTGCATGCCTGTAATCCCAGGATTTGAGAGCATTCAACAAAACCAGCTATACAGCCTATTTGAAACTATCTGAAAACAATTCATAATACAGATTGGGTTGGTTACGTGAGTTTTCTCTCAGAATTTTTGTATTTTAAAAACTTAGTATGTTAGGTAAAGGAAGATCCATCTGCCTCTGCCTCTTGAGTGCTAGGATTAAAGGCGTGCACTACCACGCCTGGCTTTAAGACTGTCCTTAGCTGCCATGTGGTGCTGGGACTCAAACCTGAGTCCTCTGCCAGAGCAGTCCATGCTCTTAAAGACTGAGCCATCTCTCCAGCCCAAGAGAGATGAATTTTTAAATTTTATTTTATTATTTTAAACTTTTTTGTTCTTTGCGAGACAGGGTCTCCCTGTAGCCCCAGCTGTCCTGGGAACTCACTCTGTAGACCAGCCTGGCCTTGAACTCACAAAGATCTGCCTGCCTCTGCCTCCCCAGTGCTAGGATTAAAGGCCTGTGCCACCAAGCCGGCTGAGAAGAATCTTTTTTTTTTTTTAGATGAATTCTTATGCTCAGCTTTCTTTCTTTTTTTTTTTTTTTTGTTCAATGCAGAACCCCAGTCCATGGAATGGTACTGCCCATATTTAGGGCAGGTCTTCCCACCTCAATTAACCTAATCTTGATAATCCCTCAGAAATTTGTTTCTATGGTGATTCAAAATCTCATCAAGTTGGCAATTAAGATCAACCACCACAGAAGATAGAAAATAAGTAATGTGCTGGGGCTGGAGAGATGGCAGAGGATCCTGGTTGAGTCCCAGTACCCACATGGACACTAAGAACCGTCTTTAAACTGGTGTGGTGGCACTCGCCTTTAATCCTAGCACTCAGGGGGCAGAGACAGACAGATCTCTGTGAGTTCAAGGCCAGCCTGGTCTACAGTGTGAGTTCCAGGCCAGCTGGGGCTATAGGGAGACCCTGTCTCAAAAAGATTAAAAAAAAGAAAAGAAAATATGTGAAATTTAACCTCAGAGATTTCAAGTTCCTTTCAAAGTAATTTATTTAAAACTCAACAGATTATAATGTCTTTTTTCAAGGATTTTTCTTATTTATGTGTCCGTGTGTATGCCACATGTGTTATATGTTGTACGGGTGGTTGTAGAGGTATGGGATCCCCCAGTGCTGGAGTTACAGGTGGCTGTGAGTTATCCAACATGGGCACTGGGAACTGAATTTGGATCCTCTGGAAGAACAAGAGTTCTTAAGCACTGAGCCATCTCCCCCACCCCACCTTTTAAAGCAATTTTGTGGAGACTGACTCCTGGCCTCACATTCAGCAGCACATCCCTAACCCTGCACCCTCAGGTTGTGTGTGTGTGTGTGTGTGTGTGTGTGTGTGTGTGTTTCTTCTTTTTGGGGGGAGAAAAGAACCACTTCATGTATTTCCTAAACTCGGTGTAATGCCTTACCATACATTACAAAATCTCTTAATAGTGAATGAATGAATGAATCTTACTGTACCCTAACAGCTTTTATTTCTCTCATCTTTTTTCCTTCATTCCTTGTGTTGTGTATGTTCACATACATGCAGATGCATATGTGTGCATGCCTGTGGAAACCAAAGGACAATCTCAGGTGTCATTCCTTGGGAGGATAAAAAAATTATCATCATCATCATCATCATCATCATCATCATTATTGAGATAGGATTCATCATCATCATCATCATCATTATTGAGATAGGATCTTACTATGTGGCCCTAGCTGTCATCATCATCATCATCATCATCATCAACATCATTATTGAGATAGGATCTTACTATGTGGCCCTAGCTGTCATCATCATCATCATTATTATTGAGATAGGATCTTACTATGTGGCCCTAGCTGGCCTGGCACTTGTTATGCAGACCAGGCTGGTCTCAAACTCCCAAGCACTGGGATCAAAGGTGTGTAGCATCTTGTCCAACTTTTTCCAGAAAGGTTCTGGGGATCAAACTCAGATCTTGAAACATTTTCCATCTCTTGAAACTGAGCCATCTCCCCAGCCTCTCCCTCTTTACCTAAGCACTGTTTGGTTTAATTTTTATTTATTTATTTAATTATTATTTTTTATGTGTATGAATGTACTGTCTGCATGTAGGTTGGTGCATCCCTGTCGTGCAATGCTGCGGAGGTCAGAAGAGGGCATCGGATTCCCCTGGAACTGGAGTTAAAGACGATTCTTAGCCACCATGTGGGTGCTGGGAATCAAACCCAGGTCCTCTGCAAGAGCAGTTGGTGCTCTTAACCTCTGAGCCATGTCTCCAGCACCCAAGCACTGTTTTGTTTTGTTTTGTTTTTTGGTATTTTTGAGACAAGGTCTCCCTTTAGTCCCAGCTGGCCTGGAGCTTGCTCTGTAGATCAGGCTGGCCTTGAACTCACAAAGATCCGCCTGCCTCTGCCTCCCAAGTGCTAGGATTAAAGGTGTGCGCCACCGTGTCTGGCTTTTAAGCACTGTTTTTATGAGTAGTTTTATTTCTACTACATCAGGAACTATGTTGGCTATCCTCACCGTATTTTCTTCAACTCCATGAGAACCATCATGCTCACCATGAGTTATAAAGGCACACCAATTTGGGTACAAAGTCAGTGCATAAATCTGTAATTTCTCCTAACTGGTTTGCTCTTCAGAATAGATCTGGCTTTTATTCAGATCTGCTGACATGTGATATGACCTGAGACAACACAGAAGGAAACAGTCCCAATGCGAATAAAGGTTATGTTTGTGATCATCACCTCCTTCTCCCACTAATCTCTTTCCTGTCGTGTGTCAAATGTCACCAACAGTTACCACATATCCCATCAGGCAGGTCCACCTGAGTATGTCTTACTTATGAGAAATATCTATCGCTTCGTGATCTTTTTGCTTCTCCCTTACTTCTCAGACACAATTCCCCTTTCATGATCCAATCTCTCAAAGACTTAGAATGGCAATCTACGTACAACAGCACTGTACACAAAAGTATAACTGATGACAGCATTAGAGAGAAAGGGTGGTATTTACCTTTAAGGCCCTCCAAACCTGTGAATCCCAATCTCAGGTTATAGGCATATGGAATACTTGGAGTGTACGTTCTCTATTCAGCCTTGTTCTAACTTCCATCAAGTAATAAATTTAAAAGATGTTAATCACTTGGCAACCAGCACTCAAAATATGTGATTTCTGATCCATCTCTTAAGAGGATAGATATAATGTGCTGGATGTGGTAGCGTACGCCTTTAATCCCAGCACTCAGGAGGCAAAGGCAGGCTGATCTCCGTGAGTTCAAGGCCAGCCTTGTCTACATAGTGAGTTCCGGGCTAGGCCAGCTGGGACTAAAGGGAGATGTGTCTTAAAACAAAACAAGACAAAACAAAACAAAACAAAACAAAACAAAACAAAACAAACAAAACAAAACAAAAAGCCGGGCGTGGTGGTGCATACCTTTATTCCTAGCACGTGGGAGGCAGAGGCAGGTGAATCTTTGTGAGTTCAAGGCCAGCCTGGTGTACAGAGCGAGTTCTAGGACAGCTGGGGCTTAAAAGACCCCCCCCCCAAAAAAAAAGTATAATGCAAGGAGGGAATCATAACAATAGGTTGGGGTTGGGTGTGTGATAAGGAGATGTCTTGATGAACTGTTTGAACACAGACTGGGAAACCAGGTTATGATCACTTTGCTTTCCTAAATGTTTCTCTTGTGACATCTCAAGCTTTTATACTAACACTCACTTACGGAGTTGGTATGAAATCTCAGGAGAGATCTAAGTGCTCTAAATTCCAATTGGCTTGTTGAAACTCTTATTTTATATTCCCAGACACAAACTTGGCAAAAAGTAGGCAACCTTCTCTTTTCCTTGCTTTATGCAATTCCATTTCTCAGAAATAGAATTTAATGTCCATTTAGGAAGCAATCGTTGCTAAGTTTTGATCTATAAACTAAAATGCTTATAGAAGATCTCTAATATTTACATTTAAATCCTTTTTTTTTTCCTTTCCTTTTTTTTTTTTTTTTTTTTTTTTGGTATTTTTGAGGCAAGGTCTCCTTTTAGTACCAGATGTCCTGGAGCTCCCCCTGTAGCCAGGGCTGGCCTTGAACTCACAGAGATCCACCTACCTCTACCTCCTGAGTGCTAAGTAATAAGCATGGCATATACAAAACCCCTCATTTTCAACACCAAGAAAGCCAAATATTCAAAAGGTTAACATGCTGTGCCTATATAACAATACTCAGAAAATATAATGGTAGGGTGGCCAGTGAATGCTAGAACGATTAATTATTCCAATGTCTAGGTTCTCTCTTATGCCCCAATGCCTCCCATTATTTGATAAATTCATGTTTGAAAAAAGTTTCTAATAAATTATCAATTCAGAAAATGTGAATGCTTATTGAAAACACATAACTTTTCTTTACATCCAGAATCGACAAAGTTCCTGTAGCTCTGCTGTGCTGACAAACGGCTTGTGGCCAACTAAGACTAGAAAAGGCCACACACCTAATTCCTTTTTGGGAAATCAGTAATACAATCTTTTTCCCTCAAGGGCTCATAATCTGGCTGCTTCAGAATTCCCTATGTAGACCAGGCTGGCCTTAAACTCAGAGAGCTCCATCTGCTATGCCTAGGTAATACAATCTTTTAAAAGGTTTTGAGGGGCTAGAGAGATGGCTCAGCAGTTAAGAGCACCGACTGCTCTTACAGAGGACCCGGGTTCAATTCCCAGCACCCACATAGCAGCTAAGAACCATCTTTAACTCCAATTCCAGAGGAATCCGACACCCTCTTCTGACCTCTGCAGCACTGCACGACACAGGTGCACCAACCTACATGCAGATAGTACACTCATACACATAAAAATAGTAAATAAATAAAAAAAAAGACTTTGAAAGGTCATGCTTTAAAAAAGAGTGAAAATTTAACCTGCAACTTCATCAGGGAAAATCTTTTACAGAACCCTCTTAACATCCCTTGATGAGATTTTACTTAGACTCAGTCTGGAAATCACTGACTTAGCTGACTAGACGTCAACCAAATGCTTTTTTTGTGAATCAAGTGACAGCCATATTCATATACTAGTTTCTTAAATGTTTGATATTTCATCAGACCCAAATATTTTAGGGACAAATAACTGAATCTACATTAAAAATTTACATGAGAGCTGGGGGTGGTGGTGCATGCCTTTAATCCCAGGACTCAGGAGGCAGAGCCAGGTGGATCTCTGTGAATTCAAGGCCAGCTTGGTCCACATAGTAAATTCCAGGACAGCTGGGGCTACAGGGAGACCCTGTCTCAAAAAAAAAGACAAGAAGGAAAAAAAAAAAAAGTCCAAAGTCTATTCTGAGACTCAAGCTGTACCCCCTACTTTCTTGGTTTTTTGAAAAGGGAGGGAGGGAAGGAATGACTTAAGAATTAAAAAATAAGCAGAACGTGGTGGTGCACCCCTTTAATCCTAGCACTTGGGAGGCAGAGGCAGGCGAATCTTTGTGAGTTCAAGGCCATCCTAGTCTACAGAGTGAGTTCTAGGACAGCTGGGGCTACAGGGAGATAAAAAAATAGCAGGGCAGGGCTGGAGAAATGGCCTAGCTGTTAAGAGCGCCGACCTCTCTTACAGAGGACCCAGGTTCGATCCCCAGCACCCACATGGCAGGTGAGAATTGTCTTTTACTCCAGTTTCAGGGGAATACATTCATACACATAGAAAATAAATTTAAAAATTAAAAAAATAAATAAATCTTCCTCACTCCCAACCCAGTATCTTTTTTCTTTGGACCAAAACCTGCAGAAATCTCTCATCCTGTTTCTCCTAAGCTCACCCCAATCAAATTTTCACCTTAACAATATTCCAACAAAATCCCTAGTCAGGAGGTGAGAGAGTTGGGTCAGTGTTAACACCACTTGCTGTTCTTCCAGAGGATGGGGTTGGATTCCCAGCACTCCTGGCAGCTAACAACTTCTGTAACTCCAGGTTACAGGAGTTCTGACACCCTCTTCTGGCCTCTGCAGAGCACTGTATGCACATGGTACACTTACATACATGCAGGCAAAACACTCATACACATAAAATAAAGATATTTTTAAAAAATTAGTCAGCTGGGAGTGGTGGTGCGCGCCTTAATACCAGCACTCAGGAGGTAGAGGCGGATTTCTGTGAGTTCAAGGCCAGCCTGGGTCTACTTAGTGAGTTCTAGGACAGCTGGGGCTACAGGGGGACCCTGTCTCAAAAAGACCAAAAAAAAAAAAAAAAAAAAACCAACCCTCTAGCTAGAGTGACCTCCACAGTGTACACCCAAAGGTTTCCCATTCCTCAAGCTACCTCAGTAGACATTATTTTATATTTTCTCCTAACTCGTTTTTCTACTAAAGACCATAAGTCAGACCTTTTTCATCACTATGACAAATACCTGAGAAAAACAACTTAAAAAGAAGGAAAAATGTAACTGGGCCACAATTTTAAAGGTTTCAGCTTGTTGGGGCAAGCACCATTGTTTTTAGGCACATCCCAAAGTGAAGACATCGTAAAGAAGAAAGCTGCTTACTCTGGTGGTAAGCAGGGTAGGGCATGGAGAAAACGTAATCCCAGGGACATGCCTCAGTGACCTACTTCCTCCAGCTAAACCCCACCTTCCAAGGTTCTCAGCACCTCCCCAATCACAGCTATCAACTGGGAACCAACCCTTCCATATATGAGCTATGACAGACTACTTTCTCTGTGTCCCAGAGAATGTTAAAGTTTGTCCTGGAACTTATTCCTACAATCTTTCATCAAGACTCACTCCCCAGGTAAGCTCAAACAATGTCACAGCTTTAAATTCAACCTGTATGTGGACAATTCCCAAATCCATATTGCCAGCCTAGATATTCTCTTGCACTTAGATTCCAAAGCCTCTTCACTTGGTTGTCTGGATCTCAAACTTCACAGAATAGAGTTGGGCTCCCGATCTCACCCCACACTCAAATGTGTTTCATTCATCATCTTCCTTATTTCAGGTGATTCTTGTGTCACCCTTTGTGTTATGCAGCTCAAACACCTCAAAGATCCTGCTAATTTCCTCTGACACACAAAATATCCATCTTACCTTCAAATAGATTTAGAACTCAATAACTCGTTATTTTCACCTCCTTCACCCTGATCCAACTGTTGCTAGATCACTGCAAAAAAACCTCCTAATTGGTCTCTACCTCCTTCTTTCCTACTTCAGGCTCTGCTAAAGACAATGCCCATACTAATTCTATTAAATCAGAAATCAAATCATGTCACTACTTAAAATTTTCTCAAAGGTATCCACCTTACTTCAGCTAAAATCAGAACTTTTGCACTGGCCTAAAAGGCATTCTATGGTCTGGTCTTATACTTACACTCATCTCCTACTACCTATCTCTTCTGTCTCTAGACTCCTGGCAGCTGGCCTTCTTTGCCATTCCTGGAAGAGCTTGGCATAGAGCTTTTGCATATTTTATACCCTTTATCTAGAATCATCTTCCTTCAGTTACCCACTTGAAGCAAGCACTTCCGATTTTGATTCAAATGATACTTTCTTAAAATTCCCTAATTTTCTCTATAGTGATAAGTATCAAACATACTTTGTTTTACTTACTTTAACTTCTCTGTCTTTTCTTACTAGAATGTGAGCTCCAACAGGGTAATAATTATGTTGAATACATGCAGTGCCTAGAACTTTAGCACAAGTAAGTCATGATTAAGTAAAAGTTTACTGAGGATGGGATAAATCATATGTACAAGGATATTTACAGAAGCCTTATTTGGGATGACAAAAATGAAAACATGATTGTCCATAAGTACCTTAAAAAAATTAGTCAGAGGGGCTGTGAGAGGGCTCAGCGGTTAAGAGCTCCGACTGCTCTTGCAGAGGACCTGAATTCAATCCCCAGCACCCACATGGTGGCTAAGAACCATCTTTAACTCCAGTTCTAGGAGAATCTGACACCCTCTTCCGACCTCAGCAGCACTGCACGACACAGGTTCACCAACCTACATACAGACAGTAGACTCACAGACATAAAAAATAATAATAATAAAAAAAAAAAGTTAGAGCCAAGCGTGGTGGTGCACGCCTTTAATCCTAGCACTGGGGAGGCAGAGGCAGGCAGACCTTTGTGAGTTCAAGGCTAGCCTGGTCTACAGAGTGAGTTCCAGGACAGCTGGGGCTACAGGGAGACCCAAGAAAAGCTAGGCGTAGTGGTACGTGCCTTTAATCTTAGCCCTCAAGAGGCAGAGGCAAGTAGATCTCTGTGTGAGTTCCAGTTCAACCAGAGCTACATGGTGAAACTGTCTTAAAAATAAATAATAGCAGGTGTGGTGGCACACGCCTTTAATCCTAGCACTTGGGAGGCAGAAGTAGGAGGATTTCTGTGAGTTCAAGGCCAGCCTGACTGGTCTACATAGAGAATTCCAGGACATCTGGGACTACAGGGAAATCCTGTCTCAAAAAACACATGATGATGATGATGATAATAATGACGACGACGACGACGACGACGATGAGCTAGAGAGATGGGTCAGTGGTTAAGACCACTTCCTGTTCTTCTAAAGGACCCAAGTTCAGTTCCCAGGACCTACAACAGGTGGCTCACAACTGCCTTTCACTCCAGCTCCAAATATGACGCCTTCTGACCTCTTCAGATACCATCACACATATGGCATACACTGACACAGATACACATATTAAAAAAGCTTACCATTCAAGTACTAAATATCTGCCATACTTCAGATATTTAACAAGTAAAACAACCCTATGAGGTAATATTATTAATCCATAAAGCCAGAGACACAAAGTAACTGGAAAAACGAGGATTCAAATCCAAGTATCCTTAGCCCAGAGTCAGAATTCACAACCAGGAGCTGTGCACTGCTGACTTTCACAGGTATACTCAGATCCTTATAGAGGAAGGCAGCACAAGGTCTCCTGCTCAATGAGAACAAGAACTATAACTACCTGATTAACTGAAAGGCCACTTGAAGGAATAAAAATATTATATCCATTACCACACATCATCTTAACAAGAAATATACACAATCTTGATAAAAGAGAACAAGACCGCCAGGCGTGGTGGCGCACGCCTTTAATCCTAGCATTTGGGAGGCAGAGGCAGGCAGATCTTTGTGAGTTCAAGGCCACCTTGGTCCACAATAGTGAGTTCCAGGACAGCCGGAGCTACAGGGAGACCCTGTCTCAAAAAGACAAAAAAAAAAAAAAAAAAGGAAACAAACGACTGAATATATGCGTTGCATGTTCGAGATAAAAGGGCTTTTTAAAGCCTTCATCTTTGTCTTAGGGGGTACATCTTTATCAGAAAGGCCATTGTGGGGGGGTAGCAGGTTAGTAAAGTTGTGGTAATATTAACTAAGATTATACTAAGATTTATGAAATTTATTGAGGAGATCCATTATCTACTGTGCCTTAATTGTGGTGAATAATAAACATTAAGCTTAATTCACACATGAGCCTTTTAAAGTACCATAGGTAGCATGCCTGGTATCGGGTGAAGAAACAGATCTGTTGATTGATTTGCTCAAGGTATTAATGCTGTTAGTGGAATTCTAGTGTGTCTGGACTTTATTTATTTATTTATTTTTTGGTGTTTTTGAGACAGGGTGTCCCTTTAGTCCCAGCTGGCCTGGTGCTAGCTCTGTAGACCAGGCTGGCCTTGAACTCACAGAGATCTTCCTGCCGGTCTGCCTCCAAGATTGCTGGGATTAAAGGTGTGCCCACTCCCACCATGCCTGGCTGGTATTTCTCGATCTTCAGTCTTTTTTTTTTTTTTAATTTTATTTATTTTTTTATGTGTTATGATTCTGTTTGCCATGTAGGTTTGTGCACCTGTGTATGCAGTGCCGCTTCTGAGGTCAGAAGACGGATGTCGGGGATTCCCTGGAATTGGAGTTCAAGACGCGTTCTCAGCCGCAATGTGGGGTGTATGGTACCTAACCCGTTCCTCTGCAAGAGCAGTCATCGCCCTCAACCACCAGGCCATCTCCCCATCCAGGTATGTCTTGATCTTAACTGAAAAGCTGAGCCCTTACCACAACACCTTGCAGCTTTGAAGGAGGAATAGAATTTCAGCAGATAGTGGGCAGGAGAGTGTTCATAGCTGAGAGCACAGGTTACACATACAGAGTATGTTTGTAGTAATGGATTTAGAGACTTGAGAGTGGAAAATAAGACTGGAAAGGTAGATTAGAGCCAAATTTTGGAGACCTCTCATGATTGCTCAGCTCTGTTGGCATACCATCAAGAGTTTTAAACTAGGGAGTAACAACCAGGAAACAGAATTTGCTTCTGTAGCAATATGGAGCTTGTACTTAGAATCCCCACAGGTATTGTGCCAGAATGGTGGCTCACTCACACCTGTAATCCCAGTGCCAACACTTGAGAGGTTGAATATGGAGGATTGCTGCAGGCTCAGGGTCAGCCTGGGCCAGGGTAGCCTACAGGGTGAGATCCTGACTCAGAAAATTTAAATAAATGGATTACTGAATGTAAAATAATTTAGAAATCTGGTGGCTCATGCCTTTAATCATAGCCCTCGGGAGGCAGAGGCAGGCGACTCTTTGAGAGTTCAAGGCAAGTCTGGTAAACAGAGTGAGTTCAAGGAAAACAAACAAACAAAAAAAAAAAAAAAAAAAAAAAAGACTCCAAAAAAAAAAAAAAAAAGAAATCTCAGATTTCCCTTTTTTATGTGTGACATGATTTGTTTGGAATTCCCTAAGGGATCTTTACTGTTTCCTCAGTTCCTTTGGTTGTTCCCAAGGGGTTTGGGGGTGGGGGGGTGTTGATAAAAATATGCCATTTAGAACTGAGCACTCAGTAGACTATTTTGAAGATAATTTGACAACATGCCCGTTTAGCAGATGACATGGTATGTTATCCCCTAGTGCCAGTGATCCCCAAGCCTTTAGCTTTTGACTAGGTTTACAAATACCAGATATGAATTCCTTCCTGTGGAACAACCCTTGAGTTCCAGGCCAGCCAAAAAAGAAAAAAAAAAAAAAAAAAAAAAGAAGACACAAAAAAACAGAAGCCAGGTGTGGTGGTGTATACCTTTAATCCCAGCACTCCAGAGGGAGAGACAGGTGGATCTCTTGTGAGTCCAAGGCTAGCCTTGGTCTACAGAGCAAGCTCCAGGCCAGTTGGGGCTACAGGGAGATACTGTCTCAACAAAACAAAACAAAAATTACCAAGTAGTTCATGAATATTGGGAGTCAGCAGCATATAATTGTATAAAACAGGTAATTCTCATTTTGTTCCCCCTTATACACAATAACCCCAAAATTCAATTTTGGGGTTATTGTGTATCTCCCTGTATTTTTCTGCTGTGTGTAGTTCTACAAATGCTCTGTGTAGCTCTCTTACGCCATCTGACTGGCTGAGTATAGAGACGCCTCCTCTTCTCAGAGTTCTTGCTCTTCTCTTTTCCAGTTTTTTCAGATATGTCTAGTATGCATTTTGTATATTGCATTTTTATCTTTATTTCTTTTTCTTTGTGGGTCCGTGGTTGTTGTGCATGTGGAAGCCTGAGGTGAGTTGCACTCATCCGAATCTCCTCTCTCTCTTTTTTTTTTTTTTTTTTTTTTTTTTTTGGTTATTTTTTGAGACAGGGTCTCCCTGTAGCCCCAGCTGGCCTAGAATTTACTATGTAGACCAGGCTGGCCTTGAACTCATAGAGATCTGCCTGCCTCCCAAATTCTAGGATTAAAGGCGGGGACCAGCACACCTGCCGTGGTATATCCTTTAACCACTGAGCCATATACACATAATAAAAAAAAATTTTACTTATTTTTATCTTATTTTTTATTTTTGGTCCTTTTGAGACAGGATCTCCTTATAGCTCCAACTGGCCTGGAACTCACTATGTAGACCAGCTTGACCTGGAACTCAGAAAGATCTGCCTGCCTCTGAGCCTGCCTCCTGAGTGCTTGGGCATAAAGGTGTGGGGCACCTTTTAATATGTTCAAAATGTTTTCCTTTTTTTTTTTTTTTTTTCCTTCTTTAGTATTTTTGAGACAGGGTCTCCCTTTCGTACCAGATGCTGAAGTTCCACCTGTAGACCAGGCTGGCCTTGAAACTCACACCAGAGATCCACCTCTGCCTCATGAGTGCTGGGATAACGGGTGCACCACCATGCCCGGCTTCTTTTTAAAAGTTTAAATTATTTTATCGTGTATGAGTGTTTTTGTCTGTGTAAGATCACCACATACAGGCTCTTTCAGGCCAGAGGCAGAGCGGAGGCATCAGCTCCCTGGGTGTGAGCCATCAGTGGGTGGTGGGAACTGAACCTAGCTCCTCCACAAAGGCAGCCAGTGCTCTTTTAACCTGTGAGCCACTCTATCCGCCCTATTATTTTTATTTTCGTGTATGAATATATTGCCTGAAAGTATGTAAAGGTACCTGTATTTTTTTTTTTTTTTTAAATCAATGCCCACTGAGGTCAGAAGCAAGCATAGGATTCCACTGGAACTGGAGTTTTTTTTTTTTTTATGGATGGTTTTTAGCTGCCTGGTGGGTGCTGGAACTCAAACATGGGCGCCATTGCAAGAGCAGACAGTGAATATTAATCTTTGAGCCATCTCCCAGCCCTATTTACTTTTATTTTTCAAAGTTTTAATTTGTTTGTTGTGTGTGCGGTGCTGTGTGTGTGCTGTGTGTGTGTGTTGTGTGCTGTGTGTGTGAGAGATGGGGACTCCATGCATGTGGAGGTCATGGACAACTTTCTGGAGTCAGATTTCTGTCCTCTACCTTTACATGAGTTTCCAGGGATGGAATTTAGGTCATCAAGCTTGATGGCAAATGACCTTACCCACTGAGCTTGTACTTTTGGCCTTATTCAGTATTCTGCTCCCTCCATTATATATATTGGAGTAGGTGGTAATGGAGATAGATAGAAGAACCTTGTATCGGGTGCTGGAGAGATGGGCCTAGCGGTTAAGAGCGCCATGCTCTTTGCAGAGGACCCGGGTTCGATACCCCAGCGCCCCACATGGTGGCTGTATAGAACCGTTGAAACTCCAAGTCCAGGCGGGAGAACTCCAGTTTCCAGGGGGCACCTGACACCCACTTCTGACATCCGCAGCATTGCACGACACGGGTGACAAACCTGCATGCAGACGTACACTTCCCTACAATACAGAAGGAAAATTAACAAAAAAAAAAACCCTGTACTTCATGCATAGTAAACAAATTACTTCAATGAACACAGCCCCAGTTATTTTTTTTTTTTTAATGTGTATGAGTGTAATTGTTGCATGTAGGTTGGTGCAACCGTGTGCTGCAGTATGTGGACGTAAGAAGAGAGTGTAGGATTACCTCGGAACTGGAGTTAATGAGGTATCTTAGCTACCATGTGGGTGCTGGGAACCAAACATGGGTCCTATGCAAGAAGCTGGCTGCTTTAACTGCCTGAGGGCTATCTCTCCCAAGACCCCTCCCAGTTATTTTTAAAAAAGCACTTTATTTG
>VZQC01013208.1:608059-666708 GCA_009823505.1 Rhizomys pruinosus | reverse complement strand
CACAAGCCCTTGCAGCTTTGGAAGCAGGCTCCTCCCCAAACATTTGGCTTAGTATGCTGGAGAAGTAGTCAATGACGGGTAAGACCTTCTGCAAGTCTTATCAACCTAAGACAGGGAGCAAACCAAAAGCTGTTTGTTTTCCCCATGACGGGTAAGAAAGACCTCTACAGTGGCAACCTAAGACAGGCATTCTCCCAGCCAATTTATAGAAAAGGGGGAACTGTTGGCAGCCTACCACACAGTGTGTGCCGCATCGCGCCCTAAAGATGGCGCTGACTTCCTGAGTCACTACAAGCCGTTTCCCACCGTTGCCTATGCATTGGGCAATCTGCGCATGACTTTGAGCCCGCACACCTAATATTCTAATGAGGCATTGGCCCCTGTTGCGCTACGAGCCCATGCATTGGGCATGCAAATGAGACATCGGACGGTGCACCAATCCAGAGCATACCCGAACCCTCTAGACTGCTATATAAGCAGTGCCTCTTCCCCATTTCGGGGTCCTTCTCCTAAAAGAGCTGTGCACAATAAAAACTGCTGCAGAAGAATCCTGTTGTCTGCGTGAAGTTCTTGCCGGCGAGACTGCTGCGCGGGACAATTTAGTGTGGTTAGCACCTCACCTGCAGGATCAAAGGGAACAAAGGGAGGATGGGAGGCAGAGGCAGCCGCCAGCATGGGAGCTGGCCAAAAAAATGCAGCACACCAGGTGGTCATGAGGAATTCTGCCCCACAGCCTGGCCTGGCCAAGCCACCACCCAGTTATGGCCGAATAAATCTCACCTGCCAGGGGGATCACACCCTAAAACAGATTTCACAGATTGGTGGCTACCTGCAAGTCTCTGTCCAGTCTACACCCAGCCGGCTACTTCCCAGGTTGGTGGCCCCAACAGAAAGACCTTTTTCCAACCAATACCCTAGCACTCTTCACAAACACAAGCCTGATGGGCTTAACTTACACACATGTAACATAGAAATTAAATGCCCAGGGACTCTCATCTGATGATAAAGAAGAATCTGTTTACTGTTTTTTTTTTTTTTTTTTTATTCTTGTATGTGTATGAATGTACTGTCTGCATGTAGGCTTGTGCACCTGTGTTGTGCAGTGCTGCAGAGGTCAGAAGAGGGTGTCGGATTCCCCTGGAACTGGAGTTAAAGATGGTTCTCAGCCACCAAGTGGGTGCTGGGGATCGAACCCGGGTCTTCTGCAAGAGCAGTTGGTGCTCTTAACCGCTAGGCCATCTCTCCAGCCCTGAATCTGTTTATTGTTTACAACACCTCCCTTAAATAAGCAAAGTGATGTCATCTCTCAGGACCCGCTTTCAGACCCCCTGCCTTGTGCTCTGCAAACCAATCTCAGTGGCAGGCAGATTCTGGTGCAAAAGACAGGCAGGCAATTAAGCACGATGTAACCACAGGTGGCCTTCCTTTACTTACAACTTACATGCTTATAAATTTGTTCTAATGGTCCTTGGAGCCAAATTCAGGGCCTTACACATACTACTCAAGTTAGTCCTACTGAACTACACCCCTAGCCCTCCTCTCAAAGTTCTCAAGACATCCAAGGTTGGGGAACATTTTCTATCTAACTCACAGTATGAAGTCAGCCTCTTACACAGCCTCGCAACAGCCTCTGATGCACACCTTTAGTCTGAGCACCAGAGAGGCAGAGGCAGGTGGATCTCTGTGAGTTTGAGGCCAGCATAGCCTACATAGTGAATGAAGGCCAGCTGAAGCTAGATAGTAAGACCCTGTCTCAGAAAAAGTTAGGAGGGGCTGGAGAGATGACCAGGCAGTTAAGAGCACCAACTGTTCTTACAGAGGACCTGGGTTCAATCTCCAGCACCAACGTGGCAGCTGAGAACCATCTTTAACTCCAGTTCCAGGGGAATCTGGCACCCTCTTCTGACCTCTGACCTCTGTGACATTGCACAACACGGGTGCACAAACCTACATGCAGACAGTACATTCACACACATAGAGAAAAGTTAGGGAGCTGGAGAGAGGATCAGCAGTTAAGAACACTTGCTCCTAACCCAGAGAACTGGGTTTGAGTCCTAGCCCTTACATTGTGGTAACAACCATCTGAAACCCCAGGTCTAGGGGTCTGACATCCTCTTCAGGCTCTGCAGGCATTGCACTTACATGCTACACACACACACACACACACACACACATATATGTTTGCAAGCAAAACACTCAGACACATAAAATCAATAATACTTTAAGTATAAATAATTTAAATAAAAATTTAAAATGAAAGCTTAAAAATATGTTTGCAAGCAAAACACTCAGACACATAAAATCAATAATACTTTAAGTATAAATAAATAATTTAAATAAAAATTTAAGATGAAAGTTAAAAAAATAAAACTCTATACCAATATCTGTTATTAAAATCAATGTGAGCGTGGTGGTGCATGCCTTTAATCCTAGCACTTGGGAAGCAGAGGCAGGTGGATCTTTGTGAGTTCAAGGCAAGCCTGGTCTACAGAGCAAGTTCCAGGACAGCTGGGGCTACAGGGAGACCCTGTCTTGAAAAGACAAAAAAAAAAAATCAATGTGAAACTCCTCCATAAAAATACTAGCTAACTATGCTAGGGTGGTGGCACATGCCTTTAATCCCAGCACTTGGGAGGCAGAGGCAGGTGGATCTCTGTGAGTTCAAGCCCAGCCTGGTCTACATACCAAGTTCCAGGCTAGCTTAGGCTACAGGGAGACCCTGTCTCAAAAGGAGAAAAAAAATTGCTAACTAAATTTAGCAGTACAATAAAAGGATCATACACCAGAAATACATGGCATTTATTCCTGGAATTCAAGGATGGTTCAATATACAATAATGAGGAAGTCAGGCATAGTCACGTACACGTGCAATCCCAGAACTCAGAAGGCTGACACAGGAGGATTACTACAGGTCCAAGTCAGATTGGACCTCAAAGTGAACCAGAGGCCAGTCTGGAGAGAGGAGGCAGGCCTCTGAAGGCCTGTGTTGTCTTGACTGGTCCCTCTGCCTCCTTCCATCACAAAGTTCACCACTTTGCTCCTGTGTATGTTCCCTGCCATGATGTTTGTGGTGGTTTGAATGAGTGTCCCCCATAGGCTGTAAGTATTCAGACATTTGTCTCCAGTTGGTGGCGCTGTTTTTGGAGGTCTTAGAAGGTGTGGCCGTGCTGGGGGAGGTATGTCACTGGGGGCAGGCTTGGTGAGTTTAACAAGCCTCATGGTCTCCAGTTGCTCTCTCTGCTTCCTGTGCTCTTTGCTAGATGTGACCCTTGGCTTGCTGCACCAGCTCCAGCCACCATGCCTCCCGCCACAATGGACTCTAATTCCCTGGAACCATCAATCATAAGCTCAAATAAACTCTTCCTTTTATAAGTTCCTTGATCATGGTGTTTTATCACAGCAACAGAAAAGTGACTAATACAATGTTCATCTCACCATGGACCAAAATAAATCTTTCCTCTTTTTAGATTGTTTTCTGAGATATTTTGTCACATGGACAAAACGCATCTCCCGGAGACAACCTCACAGAAATTAAGAAGCCATAGATAAATTGGAATGTGTCTCATGTTCATATATCTAAAGACAGCCTGTCATGCACATGGTGTATTAGTTACTTTTCCTGTTGCTGTGCCATTATAAACTAAGAAGGAAGGGTTGACAAAAGAAGGATCAATTCTAGCCTACAGTTTGAGATACAGTTCATTAGGGAAGTGTACATAGCAGGAGCTTAAGACAGTTGGTCACCTGATGGTTAGGTTTAGGAAAATGACCAAGATAAGGATAGACCCATTCTGAGGCCAGAAGAAATTTAATAGGGAGAATGAGCTTCCAGGCTGTCCTCATGGGAGAGCACCTTCTTGTCATATATAGGTTTTTTGTGAGTAGGGGGAGGCGAATCAATAACAGGTCCTTGGTAAGGGAGGGGGTTCAGTTAGGGGGAGTTTTGATTAGGCGTTTTTCACTTTTTCAGCTGACTGCTACAGGAAATTGGCTGCAATGGATAATTGCACTTGTATTGTTAAAAACAGGAGTCTCATGGGGCTGGAGAGATGACCTAGTAGTTAAGAGCACCAACTGCTCTTGCAGAGGACCTGGGTTCGATCGCCAGCACCCACATGGCAGCTGAGAACCATCTTTAACTCCAGTTCCAGGGGAATCTGATACCCTCTTCTGACCTCTGCAGCATTGCATGACATGGGTGCACAAACCTGCATGCAGACAGTACATTCATACACATAAAAAATAAATAGCCGGGCATGGTGGCACACGCCTTTAATCCTAGCACTTGGGAGGCAGAGGCAGGCGGATCTTTGTGAGTTCAAGGCCAGCCTGGTCTACAGAGTGAGTTCCAGGACAGCTGGGGCTACAGGGAGACCCTGTCTCGAAAAGACCAAAAAAAGAAAAATAAATAAATAAATAAACAAATAAATAAATTAAAACAAAAACAGGAGTCTCAGTCCTAGTTACTGAGATGCTAGGGTGAGTTAGTTTGTTTCCTGGAGTGCTGCCATCTGGCCTGTGGTCTCCATGCTGTTGGTCAGCAGTGACTCCATCTTGGGGTCCAGTTCGACCTAACACTGACATCCACAGTTAGGAAAGTAGAAAACAATGCTAGCTCATCTAGCTTCCTCCTCCTCTTGGTGTTGTTGTTGGTTAAATTATAGCACCGTTTTCTTTTTTGTTTGTTTGTTTTGTTGTTTTGTATTTTTGAGACAGGGCCTCCCTGTAGCCCCAGCTGTCCTGGAACTCACTCTGTAGACCAAGCTGACCTTGAACTCACAGAGATATGCCTGCCTCTGCCTCCGAGTGCTGGGATTAAAGGCGTGCACCACCATGCCTGGCTCACTTTCTCCTTTTTCTTTTTTTAATTAATGCACCAACTGCTTTTTTTTTTTTTTAGTCTTTTTGAGACAGGGTCTCCCTGTAGCCCCAGCTGTCCTGGAACTCACTCTGTAGACCAGGCTGGCTTTGAACTCACAAAGATCCGCCTGCCTCTGCCACCTAAATGCTAGGATTAAAGGCGTGCGCCACCACACCCAGCTTTTAATGCACCAACTGCTTTTTATTATCAAGTTTCAGAAACCCACTTCCTCCTTTTTCTGCAGCCCAGAGTGCAATCCCAGGGGTGCCAGTCAAGATAACGTCTCACTAGTATGACTGGGACTAACTTGATCCCTCAGAGGGAGGCTCAGAGGCCCGTTTCCTAGATGATTTGAAATCCTCTGAAATTGACAACACTAACCACACAAATATCAATGGAACCCAAAATGACCTCAGAATCAATGCAATCCTAATCGAAATGCAAATAATGGCTTTTTTTCAGAAACAGAAATGCATAGGTAATCTCGTGGGATTCCAAACACCAATCCTGGGGGTGGGGCAACTAAGCTGGAGGACTCACAGGTCTCTATGCAAAAGCTCAAACAAACCTCCAGTGGCCACAGCTCTGCAATCCTGGCACGGAGACAGCCATATAGATCAATGGAGTAGAACAGAGAATCCTGAAATAAAGCTTTACCTGCCCAGCCAAATGATTTTTAATGGAGTATAAAGATTCCCAATGAGGAATAAATAGTCTTTATAGTCTGTGGTGGTGGGAAAAATGGATAGCCACACATAAACAAAAATATTGAACTCTACTGCCATATGAAAAACTGATTCCAAATGGATCCATAATCTACACTTAAGGCTTAAAGTTATAAAACCCCTTAGAATACAATACAGGGCTCGGACTTCCACAACATTAGGTTTGGTGAGGATCTGTTGTCCTCCAAGGCACAGAACACAAAAAAGAGGAAAATAGACAAATTTGACTTTATGAAAATTAAAACATCTTTGTGCACCAGA
Organism: Rhizomys pruinosus; assembly: GCA_009823505.1. Lineage (NCBI taxonomy): Eukaryota > Metazoa > Chordata > Mammalia > Rodentia > Spalacidae > Rhizomys > Rhizomys pruinosus. Next base: position 660,861 of record VZQC01013208.1, on the reverse strand, counting down.
GATATTATCAGAGTAAAAAGATAGCCTACAGAAAGGGAGAAAAAATTCCAAACAAACAAACAAAAATTCCAGACAAATATCCAGAATGTATACAGAACTCATACAACTTAACAACAAAAAACAATCCAATTCAAATACAGGCAAATAAAGAGGCATGGCAACTCATGCTTGTAATTCCAGTACTTGGAAAGCTAAGGCAGGAGGATCACAAGTTCAAGGCCAGCCTGGGTTACATAATGAGTTTTAGATCAGTCTGAAACAGCAAAACCCTATTTAAAAACAAAAATAGGCAAGGGACTTGACAGACATTTCTCCAAAAAAAAGGTATCAAAGCCGGGTGTGGTAATGCATGCCTTTAATCCGAGTATTTGGGAGGCAGAGGCAGGTGGAACTCTGTGAGTTCAAGGACAGCCTGGTCTACAAAGGGAGTTCCAAGACAGCTGGGACTACAGGAAAACTTTGTCTCAAAAAGACCCCCCCCCAAAAAAGATATATAAAATGCCAATAAACACATGAAATGACATTCAAAATAGCTAACTACTGAAAAAATGCAAATCAAAACCACAGTAGATACCACCTCAAATCCACAAGGATGTTTTAGGACTTAGTAAAAGTAAATATGTGTATATTAAACAACATTGGTTTAAAGGCTGATAAAAACGGTAATGCATCTGAGTTAATTGGTGATATAAATTGCTGTTGTCCACATTAGCTTTAATTAAAAACTGTATAACAAATACTTTGGGATTGGTATAAACAAATGTTCTCTATAATTTTCCTGTCATATAGTATCACCTGGTAGCAATCTCTTTCACCTATAGGATGATTTAATTTAAAAATAAAGTTTGTTTCCCAAGTTAACCACATACAGTAACCCAAAACAGCATGGGTGAACTTGATGAAATCTGTGCCTTGATTCCACCCTATAGGTATGTATAATACAACTGCTTTTTTGATACTCATGGGTCAAAAATAAAAACCTAAAATAAAAAAGGGGGATATAGATAGGTATGAAAACTTTTTGTCAAAAAACCTTGTAATCCAAATCTTAAAACTAACTATGGGAAAGGATTTGTATGTTCCAACAGGCCAGAGTATCACCAATTTAATGTCTGAGAAAGAAAATGCAGCTTTGCAGTGAGTAGGATGTACCAGAAAGTGCCAGCAGAAGGATTGACTCCTCTGGGCATTGAAGGGAAGAAATGCCTCAGATTGCTGCAGACATCAGGCCCCTCTCTGGATCCTACTAGTAACAACTATTTTTAATGAATCCTAACGAAGCTTACCTTCTAGGTGCCGTAAAGGTTTTAATACAAGAGACTTTCTTAACTCCCCCCCATAGAATAAGGAGAAATATGATGATGATGAGGTCGTTCTCCAGCTGTAGATTGGAGCCAGCTGTTATAGAGGTATTCTCTTGTAAAATCAGTAAAACTGCCTTCTTTAATTGACTAATGGACATAGAAACTGTGAAAAGGATTATTCTCTATTCAGAACCAAATATAATGCTAAAGTCTCCTTAAGCTATGCACTTAAACAAAATATATTAATACAGGAGCTCTGACATCAACAATGGATTATTCTACCAAGGAGATGTTGGCCAGGGGATCCAAGCCCCCACAAAAGGTAAAGGCTCCTTGCCTCCAAACTGGGATATCTGCAGGAAGAGAGGCGATAAGGCCCTGCTGTTGAAGACCTGATATAAACATGGGAAAGATGTATGGAGACCGCACTTGCAAGTATACAGATGGTCTCTGGAATGCCAGAGAGTGTTACCAAAGACCACTAAACCAATAAAGCAAATATAGGTCTCCTTGAGTCAAGCAAGACTCCTCCGTCAGCACCAGCTACACCTCATCTGCCTGGAAATACTGTGCAGCAGTGGCAGCCATATGTCTGTATATCCCAAATCTAATTGGCTATTAGCTCTCTCCTTGGAGGAATAACCCACGGCTGATGCCACAAGCTTACATCCTCTAATGGTTAGGAGATGTTATAAACCACACGAAGACCCTGCCATACTTAACAGAAGAAAATGTAATTCATGAATTAACATACCATCCAAACATCTGTGTCTATACCAAAGTAACCTACCATAACAATTAGTACTGTTTAAATACCTATATATCTAATTGTGTGTGCTTCATTAGTAGGATCGAAAGGCTATATATTATACTGTTTAAATACCTAAATATCTAATTGCATGTGCTTCATTAGTAGGATCGAAAGGTTATGCCTGGACAAGCTGGCAGCCCATGAAAGAAAACAGCCAGAACTGACTAGAGACCAAGACATCAGCTCCAGAGAAAGTAGAGTGTTTTGCTTCTCATCCACCTGTGCCCCTTTTCTAAGCCTAGGGAACAATCTGCAGAAGAGGAGGTGCGGTAGAATGTAAGGGCTGCGATTGGGGTGAATGGTGAAACTACAACAATATAGACTGGACACTCATTTGATCAACTTGATTGAACATACAAGCCCCCCCTGCTGGATGGTGGGACCCATGAGCTGTGTGGGTTTGGGCACAACTGCTCGCAAATTGGTTTTACATGAAGGATGCTTGTACTCACAAATTATCACTTATTGTTAAAAAAAATGAAAACAAAACAAAACAAAACAAAAAAACAGAGAAAGATGCAGAAAAGTTATGGCAGAATGCATGATCTGGGATGGGTAGGGGTGGGGTGGGGGGAAGGGAAGGGGATATATGCCTGAACTGAATTGGAAAATGGTGTATGAAATACATAAAGCATCAATAAAAAAAATTTAAAAAAAAGATGAAAATTGAAAAAAAAAAGAAAAGAAAAGTAAATATTAGCAAAAATATGGAAAAATATTAGCTGGGTGTGGTGGCCCACACTTATAATCTTAGCACTTGGGAAGCAGAGGCAGGAGGATCGGAAGTTCAAGGCCACCCTTGGACATATAACTAGTCTGTGGCCATTCTGAGCTACAAGAAACATCTCAAGAAACTAAAAATAAAGTATATGGAAAAATCAGTCTTTGAGCATTTTCTTTTTTGTTGTTGTTGTTCTATTCAAATAAAACTGAACTTCTAAAGATGAAAGCTACAAACTAGATAAAAACATGCACTGAGGATGAATGTCAATTAAATATTGCAGAACAAAATATAAGTTAGCCTAAAAACGATGGTGAAATCTGGCATGGCAGAACACATCTACAATTCCAGCACTGGGCAGCAGAGGGGAGAGGACCAGTTAAGGCTGTCATCAGCTCCTCAGAGTTCAGGCCAGCCTGGACTACATGAGACCCTTAGGAGTGCTAGGGCCACAGGTGTGTGCTGGCACAGCTTTTTACGTGAGAGCTGGAATGAACTTCAGTCACCAGGTTTACATGACAATCCTGCTGGCCCATCTCTCAGCCTCGTTCAGTCCTTCCAATGTACGGAGGTTTCTTTTATGCTCCCAGACATGTTCTATCTTTCTCATGGACTGTGGATTTTCCTTTCAGGCTCCACACCCTGTTTCCAACTGTTTTCTGTCTGTTCCGGGGTTTTCTCATCTTTGGAGGTGGGAACAGAAATCCGACGCTGGAGCTGCTGCCAGGCCCTGCTAGCATTTGCATCTATGCACCAGGGCCCTTCTTTCTTATCTCCCTGCAGCAAGTCGGAGGACAGCCAGGACTCTGGCAGCTGGCAGCTTGTCCATCCTGGCCAGGAGGCTCAGGAGTTCTAGGGAGCCACAACTTCCTCCTGCCACATTTAGTTCTGAGGAACTGAGGCTTCAGAGAGGAGACAGCTCTGGAGGATGCAATGGAGCAGAGATGGGAGAGGAAAGGCCTGAACACACGACTGAAGAGACTGCACCTGTCTTTGTGCATTTTCTGTAGGTATGTAAAAAGGCATAGCTGCTGGGCAAAACAGTAGGGTGGGCTTCAAAAAGTTACAAGTGGAATTTCCATACATGTATATGTGAGGATAAGTGAACCATGCTCATAAAGGCCAGAACAGGGCTTCTGATTCCTTGCAACTGGCGTTATGGTTGGTTGTTAGCTACCATGTGGGTACTGGGTATTGAACCTGGGGTCCTCTGGAAGAACAGCAAGTGTTCTTAACTGTCAAGGCATCTCTCTAGCCCCTAGTTTCAGGTTTATAAGAAAAGTTATGGGACTATATGGTGATATTTGTGCAACATGATGAATATATTTAATATCACTTAACTGTATGCTTAAAAATGGTTAGGATGTGTGATATGGGGTCCATATCCAGCGCTCAGATGGCTGAGGCAGGAGAATCACTACTCGTAGTGAGACCTAAGTCTAAAGAAAAAGAAAGGAAGGAAAGACAAGGTTATCTCACACCATACACAAAGATTATCTTGAAATGAATGATAAACTCAAAAATAACAGTTACAACTAGAAAGCTTCAAAAAATGAAAGAAAAATTATACAACTTTGAAGTAGGCTGAGTTTTTAAGATAAGTCACACACAAAAATATGATTTATAAAAGATAACTTGGATTTCATGATAGTTAAAACTTCAGTTGTGTGTGGTAATACACATCTATTGTCCTAGCTACTTGAAAGTCTAGAGGCAGGAGGATCACTTGGACCAGCAAGTTTGAAGCCAGCTGGGCAATATAGCTAGGCCACATGAAAAAAGATTAAAATAATTTTCTTGGGGCTGGAGAGATGGCCTAGCAGTTAAGAGTGCTGACTGCTCTTGCAGAGGACCCGGGTTCAATCCCCAGCACCCACATGGTGTCTGAGAACCGTCTGTAACTCCAATTCCAGGAGAACTCCAGTTCCAGGAGAATCCGACACCCTCTTCTGACCTCCGTGGCATTGCACGACACGGGTGCACAAACCTACATGCAGACAGTACATTCAAATAAATAAATAAATAAATAAACAAATAAATAAATAAAATTTAAAATAGTTTTCTTTTTTTAATTTTTTAAATTTATTTTTTATGTGTATGAATGTACTGTTTGCATGAAGGGTTGTGCATCCGTGTCATGCAATGCCATGGAGGTCAGAAGAGGGTGTTGGATTCCCTTGGAACTGGAGTTAAAGATGGTTCTCAGCCACCATGTGGGTGCTGGGGATCGAACCTGGGTCCTCTGCAAGAGCAGTCGGTGCTCTTAAACACTAGGCTATCTCTCCAGCCCCAAATATTTTTCTCTTTAAAGCATGCATACAAGGGCTTGGAGATAGCTCCATTGCTAAAGTGATTGCCATGCAAGCATGGGGACTGGAGTTCAATCCCTAACACCCACATAAAGAGTTGAGTATGGTTGGTGAGGTTTAAATTCCGGTGCTGGGGAGATGGAGACAGGAGGATCCCTAAGGCCTGCTGGACAGCCAGTCCAGTTTAATCCATGAGCCTGGGTCCCAGGGAGACACCCTGTCTCAAAAACCAAGGCTGGAGAGATTGCTCAGCAGTTTAAGAGCACCAACTCTCTTGTAGAGGACCCAGGTTTGATTCCCAGCACCCACAAGGTAGCTAAGAACCATCTTTAAGTTGGGTATGGTGGCACATGCCTTTAATCCCAGCACTTGGGAGGCAGAGGCAGGCAGACCTCTGTGAGTTCAAGGCCAGCCTGGTCTACAGAGTGAGTTCCAGGCCAGCTTGGGCTACAGGGAGACCCTGTCTTAAAAAACAAAAAACAAAACAAAACAAAAAAAAGGTGGGGCTGGCAAGTTGGCTCAGTGATTTACCTGCCATGAAGTATGATGACTTGAGCTTAATCCCTGGAACCTTCATGGGGAAAGGAGAAATTGACTCCTGCAAGTTCTCGTTAGTCTTCTGACACGCATGTACTGTGATACATGTATCCCCCCATATATACACACATGTATCCCCCCATATATACACAAATGTGGACATGACTTAAAAAAGGTGGATAGAAACCACAACTGAGGTTGACCTCTAGCTCCCCCCCACATGCACACACACAAACATGAACAGGCTTCCCAAAGACATGGATTTAAAAAATGAAAAGAGCTGGGCATGGCAGTGCATGCCTTTAATTCCAGCACTCTGGAGGCAAAGGCACACAGATCTTTTTTGAGACTGAGGCCAGCCTGGTCTCCATAACAAATTCCAGGCCAGGTGGGGCTACAAGGAGACCCTGTGTCAAAAAGAGAAAAAAAGAAAAGGGGAAAAAGAAAAATGAAAAAGGGCTAGAGAGATGGCTCAGTGGTTAAGAGCGCCGACTGCTCCTGCAGAGGACCGGGGTTGGACTCCCAGCACCCACATGGCGGCTAAAAACTGTCTTTAAGTCAGGAGTGGTGGTGTACACCTCTAATGCTAGTACTTCGGAGGCAGAGGCAGGAGGATCTCTGTGAGTTCAAGGCCAGCCTGGTCTACAGAATGAGTTCCAGAACAGCTGGGACTACAGGGAGACCCTGTCAAAAAACAACAACAACAAACAAACCCCAAAACACCCAAAAAGGCAATACACACATCTCAAAGGGCTTGATATAAATGTATAAATATGGCTGGGCATGGTGGAGCACTCCTTTAATCCTAGCACTTGGGAGGCAGAGGCAGGTGGATCTCTGTGAGTTCAAGGCCTGTCTGGTCTACATAGCGAGCTCCAGGCCAGCTGGGACTAAATGGAGCCCCTGTCTCAAAATGACAAAAAAAAGTATAAATAGGCCTCATACTCAATAATAAAAAAGCAACCCAATAACAAAAATTTTTTTTAATTTTAATTTTTTATTTTTTCAAAATTTCAAAATTTCAGTGGATACTTCATATAGATGACCCCACAAAATGCTGACTAGGGAAATGCACATTCGGGGCTGAAGAGATGGCCTAGCAGTTAAGAGCGCTGACTGCTCTTGCAGAGGACCTGGGTTTGATCCCCAGCACCCACATGGTGGCTGAGAACCACCTGTAACTCCAGTTCCAGGGGAATCTGACACCCTCTTCTGACCTCCGCGGCATTGCACGACAAGGGTGCACAAACCTACATGCAGACAGTACATTCACACACATAAAAAATAAATAAAAAAATAAAAAAAGGAAATGCAAATCTTAGTAAGATTTTGTATATTGTGTAGTAGATTATTTTTTTTACTAAAGCTACCTATCTTTTAAAAAAATTATTTATTTTTTTATGTGTATGAATGTACTGATTAAAGTTTAAAAAGACCAAGTGGGACTGGGGAGATGGCTCGATGGTTAAGAACACTGGCTGCTCTTGCAGAGGACCCAGGTTAGGTTCCTGGCGGATCTGGCAGCTTAACCATCTGCAGAACTTTCTCTAACACCAGTTCTAGGGGATTCAGCTCCATCTTCTGGTCTCTGTGGACATTGCACTGTGGTGCACTTCTGTATCAGATACAGGCAAAACCCTCATGAACATAAAATAAAAATGAACAAATCTGGGGCTGGAGAGATGGCTTAGCGGTTAAGAGCGCCGACCGCTCTTACAGAGGACCCGGGTTCGATCCCCAGCACCCACATGGCCGCCGAGAACCGTCTGAAAACTCCAATTCCAGAAGAACTCGAATTCCAGGGGAATCCGACATCCTCTTCTGACCTCCGCGGCATTGCACGACACGGGTGCACAAACTTGCATGCAGACAGTACATTGATACACATACAGAAATAAATAAATGCCGGGCGTGGTGGCGCACACCTTTAATCCTAGCACTTGGGAGGCAGAGGCACGCAGATCTCTGTGAGTCCGAGGCCAGCCTGGTCTACAGAGTGAGTTCCAGGACAGCCAGAGCTACAGGGAGACCCTGTCTCAAAAAAACACACACACAAAAAAAGGAACAAATCTTTGGGCGGCAGGCTAATTGTTGATGAGGATATTGATACCAGAGAGTGGGGTATTGCTGTGACAGACCTGACCATGGTGTTTGGGGAAGGATTGTGGAGGCATTTGGAACTTTGGGCTGGGAATATCATTGAATGCCTAAAGATCATTGCTGTGGAGCTTGGAGCAGTTTTGCTGAAGGAGTTGTAGAAGAGGGAGGCCTGGCTTGTGAAGTTTCTAGTTTCAAAGGGGAGCAGAGATCATCAGGACTGTAATCTGTGGGTTCTGGTCAGCTGGGGCTGAAGAATCAGCTGTAAGTAACAAGAGACCAGAACCTGAAGTGAAATCTTTGTTGTACTGGGACAATTGATGCTGGTTAGCTGGGGCTGAAAAATCAGCTGTAAGTAACAAGAGACCAGCATCACTNGGTGAAATCTTCTGGGAAGAATTTTCTTCAGGATCAGCAAACAGAAGCTATGTTACAAAAGGGGGCCTGAGCCTCCATGTCAAGCAGAAGCAGGAACTGTAAACGTGTAAGAGTCTCACTACTATATGTTCTGGTGTTGGAAATTTGAGGGGGTCACAGAGAGCAGCGCGGAGGCTCTGGCACTGTGAGAGGTCAGGAAAGACCATTGTGGAAGTGCACCTCGGTGCAGTGAAGACCCGCAGGATTGCGGGGGTCATGGAGAGAACTGAGGCTTTTGCACAGGAGAAGGTCCAGGAAGAGACCATTGGTGAAGGGTGCGCCTCAGTTCAGTAGGACCCACAGCCTTTTGGAGATGCGGGACCATGGGGGATGACCAACAAGCAGGCAAAAGGCCCCACGCAGGTGTGGAATGGACTGGCCGAGCCTTCGAGATGAAGCTGCGTGTGGCCACAACCCGCAGACAAGAAGGGTGCTGGCCGGAAAACCCTTTGGAGCCCAGAAATTGTGAGTGGAATCCCAGTGGCCCAAGCCTTGAGCTACTTTGCGGGACTTGGGTTTTGTTTTGAGTGTGCCTGATTCCTTCACTTTGAAATGAAGACAGACTTGGTTTTGGATTTTACAGAATCCACAGTTAAAGACTTTTAATAAACTGTAAGACTTGTAAGCATTTGGACATTTTTAAGTGACTGTGGGGGCTTTTAAGGTTGTACTGTCTTAGGTTTGTGATTAATAACACATACCTTGGGGACAAGAAACTGGAAAGGTGGTAGGTTTTTGAATGTGAGGTGTGTTTTGTGTGTCAATTTGAGCAAGGGGTCACTGTGCTGGATAGCTTGAGTTGTCAACTGACATACACCTGGGTTGGAGGGGATCCTCATTTGGGGAATATGGGCCTCCATTGGATTGGCCTGTGGCTATACTGTTGAGTATTGTACCTTTGATGGTCCGAGCAGTGTGGAGGCCGGCAGCCCACAAGATGGTGCCACCCTGGCAGGTTGTTGTGTACTGTAATAAGAGGCGGCTGGGCGGGCTGGAGAGATGGCCTAAGCGTTAAGAGCAGCCGACCGCTCTTACAGAGGACCCGTTCGATCCCCGCGCCACATGGCGGCCGAGAGCGTCTGAAACTCCAATTCAGGAGAACTACATCCAGTAGGGAATTCACGAAACCTCTTCTGACCTCCGCGCATTGCACGACAACGGGTTGCAAGCACCTGCATGCATACAGTACATTGATACACATAACCGGAAAAAAAAAAAAAAAAAAAAAAAAAAAAAAAGCAAGGCACTGGGCATTAGCCAGGGGGAGCAAGCCAGGAAGCAGCGTTCCTCCCTGGGCCGTGCTTCGAGCTCCTGCTTCCGGTTTCGCCCTGATGTCCTGGCCTTGGGCTCCCTAAAGTGATGAACTGTGACCCAGAGATGTAACTGAATAAAACCTTTTCGTCCCCCAAGTTGGTGTCGTCCGGATGTGTTTTGTCAAGCAATGGAAGAACAAACTAGGACATAAATTGATACAAATACAGAATAAATAAATGCCGGGCCGTGGGTGGCGCATGCCTTTAATTCCTAGCACTTGGGAGGCAGAGGCACGCGTATCTCTGTGAGTTGAACGGCTCAGCCTGGTCTACAGAGTGAGTTCCAGGCCAGCCAGAGACTCAAAGGAGACCCTGTCTCAAAAAAAGAAAATTTTAAAGACACAAAAAAAAAAAAAAAAAACAAACTTTTGGAGGGGCGGCAGGCTAATTGTTGATGAGGATATTGGACGCAGAGAAAATGTCATACTTTACTGGTATGCAAATGCAAATCATCCTCATCTGGGAAATGCTTGATGACACCATTCCTCACCTCCTCTTTTTTTTTTTTTTTTTTTTTTTTTGAGAAGGTCCTCCCTGTTAGCCCCACTGTTCCTGGAACTACGCACTCTGTAAGGCCAGCTGGCCTGACTCCAAAGATCCGCAGCTGCCTCTGCTCCAAGTGCTAGGATTAAAGGTGTGTGACACCACGCCTGGTGACGCCTCCTCTTACTCCGTTGTGTGTTTGTTGGTTGTGTGTATTTGGGTGTGTGTGTGTGTGCGTGTGTTATGTGGGGTGTAAGGACAGAGATCTACACTGAGAGTCTTCTTTTGTTATTTCCCTCCACTTTTTTTCCAGAAGTTAAAAATGATGGTTTCTTTGCCGGGTGGTGGTGTGCACGCCTTTATCCTAGCACTCGGGAGCAGACAAGCAGCTGGATCTTTGTGAGTTCAAGGCCAGCCTGGGATCTACAGAGGAGTTCGCAGGACAGCTGGGGCAACAGGAGACCCCTGGTCCTCAAAAAAGCCCAATATAATATATATTTATATTATATATAGATATATATGTATATTATATATATATAATATAATATATGCTTCTGGGGGGTTTTTTGTGTTGTTTTTTTTTGGTCTTTTTGAGACAGGGTCTCACGTAGCTCTGGGCTGTCCTGGAACTCACTATGTAGAACCAGGCCTGGCCTTGAACTCACAAAGATCCACCTGCCTCTGGCTCCCGAATGCCAGGATTAAAGGGGTAAGATGACCACCAACCCGGCTAAAATTGACTACTCTTCTTTCTTGTTGACAGTGAAGAGTAATACAATAATGATAAAAATCATTACCTTCTGCTATTATTCAATGGACCCTTCTATCTCTGATTGTCAGAATGGAGTTGGGTGCTATTTGGGTTTTTCCTAGGGATCCCATGTGAGAAACTGTGAGCAGTTTCCTTAATGACCCTGTGGGAGAATCCTACCAGGGTGAGGCACAACACTGCTTTGTTTGGACTTCTTCCCTTCTGGTTCATGTGAATTACAAAAATAGGTGCTGTGTGCGATGGTGAGCCTGCAGCTGGTGATAAAAGCTCTTGAAGGCCACGTTGCCATGTCAGCAGTGTTCCAGTCCTTCATTTTGTTGTCCACAGCCAGAGGATCCTTTTATTTTTCCAAAAACCCAGGGAACTCCTTTTCCATGAGTATTGGCCCCAGGGCAGCATTCACTCAGTGGGCTGGGAGGACACTTAGTCCCACCTTATTTTTTTAGATAGGGTTCTCATTGAACTGTGTAGCTGCACTGACTGGACTGTGAGGACGAGTGCGCCCCCATCTCCGTCTCCTCCCACCAGCCAGACGAATTACAGGTGCACTGGCCATGCGTGAATTGTTAGTGGGTGCTGGGGATCCAAACTCAGTCATATTTGTGCAATAAAGCAGTTGTAAACCACTGAGCCATCCTTTCATGTTCTCCTCTCTCTCTCTCATTCTTATATACAACCTAATATTTCACTCATTGATGTTGCCCAAGTTAATGAAAAATAGGTTATACAGAGAGCTGTAGTAGAAATTTTTGCAGGAATTTTATATAAAATAGCAAAAAACTTGGTTACAATGTAAATGTCTAGAGGTGAAAGCTACACAATTTCATTATATTCATGACCATAGGAATTCTATACAGAGAGAAGGTCCTAACGAGTTAAAAACAAACTGCTGCAGAGTCAGGAGGCAGTGTTCCAATCCCAGCAACCCACATAACAAGCCGGCATCCTGGTCACTCGCCAGTAAACCTCAGCTCCTAAGGGGCAGAGGCAGAAGGATTCCCGGGGCTTGCGGGCATCCAGCCTAGCCAAGAAAATGTGACCTCAAGTTCAGAGGGAGACTCTGCCTTGCAAGAATAGGGTGGAAATGATAGAGAAAGCCACTGATACCTTCTCCTCTGGACTCCACACATACACATGTGCAATTACACTAATCTCCCACCACACAAAATAAATAACTAAATAATAAAAAAGATGATTTAACAGAAAAGCACTGTGGTCTAGGAGTGGCCTAACAGTAGAACCGAAGTTGGCTGAGAAAGGGCACACAGAACCCGTTCAGAGATGATGTTTGCTTCATCTTACCTGTGCTACTAGCCACGACACATGGCACAGAAATTTAAAGAAGTGCTCTTCAGTGACCTATACCAATGCTAAGATAGTGTGGGCAGATCCTTGTCCAAAGAAATATCACACCACAACACATACATGTGGTATTGTTGAACTTACGGTAAATATTTTGTGGGTATGTTAAAGGGAAATGAAGAAATCTTTGGATTATTACCCAATTTAATTGGGTGCTGGAGATGAAGCCAGCCAGGGCTTTGTGCAATACAGGAAGTGCTGCATCCATGCAGGCAGTAATCAGAATAGTGCTCCAACACTGAGCATACTTCAGCACCAGAAAAGGCTTTTTTCTTTCAGGGAAATATTTCTGGGTGAATTGATACAATATGGGACTTACTTTAAAAGAATTAAGGGGCCTCAAGAGATGCCTCACAGCATTTAAGACCAATGGCTGTTCTTGCAAGAAGACCCAGGTTCAATCACAGTCATGACTGACATGGGAGCTAAACAACCATCTGAACTCAAGTTCCGGGCACCCCACGCCCCTCTTCTGTCCGCTGATGCATGGTACAACATGGGGAACAACTTCTACTGCAGACTAATAAAATAAAAAAAACATTTTAGAGGTGCTGGAAGGAGACTCAGCATTTAGGAGCACCTACTGCTCTGTTAGGGACCAGGTTCAATTCCCCAGGACCTCACCTGGCGGTTAAGAACTGTCCTTTAGTGCCTGGTGTGGTGGTGACACCTTTAATCCCGCACTCGGGAGGCAGAGGCACGAGGCAGATCATCAAGTTCAAGGCCAAGCTTAGCTATACAGTGAGGCTCAAAATACAAAAAACAATGCCAGGTGTGGTGGCGCATGCATTCGATCCTAGCACTTGGGAGGCAGAGGTGCAAGCAGATCTTTGTGAGTTCAAGACCAGACCCTGGTCTAACAGAGTGTAGTTCGCAGCCAACTGGTGGGCTACAGGGAGACCCTGTCTCAAAAACACACACAAAAAAAAAAAAAAAAAACCACAAAAAAAACAAAAACAAATGATTTTTTTTTTCTCTAGTAAAAAAGAACAAACAAAAAACAGGGCATACACTTTGTAATCTCAGTGACTCAAGATGGAGAAGCAATACAGATCTCAGTGAGTTGGAGAGTGGCCTGGTCCCCAGTAAGTCCCCAGCCAGGAAAGGTTACAATATAAATAAGTAAATGAGAAGTAAAAAGAGGTTGGCAAGTTCCAGTGGAGAATGTTTGCTTAGTACTTGTCGCTAGTTCTGCTTCCATTGGCGTGACAAAACACTCTGAACACACCAACTTGGGGAGGAAAGGGGTTTATTCAGCTTAACATCTCCTGGGTCACATTCATCCACTTCAAGGAGCCAAGGTAGGAACTCATGGCGGAACCTGGGAGGCAGGCATGAAAGCACAGGCCATGGAGGATGTCTGTGCAAGGGCTTGCTCTTCCAAGCTCATGCCCAGCCTGCCTTTTATACCATACACAACCACCTGCCACAGGGTGGCACCACTCATTTTGGCTGGGGCCCTGCCACACTGCTTGGCATCAAGACAATACTCACAGATGGGCCACAGGCCAAGCTCCAATGGAGCCAATCCCCAATTGAGCTCCCGCAACCCAGGTGTGTCAAAGTTGACACTAAAGCTATCCAGCACAGTATGCATAGAGTCCTAGGCTCACTCACAAATACAGTGATGATAACAGTAATGATGAGCCCTAGGCCACTCACAAATACAGTATGATAACAGTAATGATGAGGCGGCCTAGGCTGCACTCACAAATACAGGTGATGATAACAGTGATGATGAGCCCTAGGCTCACTCACGAATACAATGATGATAACAGTAATGATGAGCCCTAGGCTCACTCACAATACAGTGATGATAACAGTAATGAATGAGCCCCCTAGGCCTACTCACAATAAGTAATGATACAGTGATGATGAGCCCCCTAGGCTCACTCAGAATCAGATGATGATAACAGTAATGATGAGCCCAAGCTTACTCACAAATACAGTAATGATAACAGTGATGATGAGTCCTAGGCTTACTGCACAAATACAGATAACAATAACAAATAATATTGTTACACAGCACAGAACAACAGTGAGGGTGTAGCCAAAACAAGTTTGGTCAATTCTTTTTTTTGAGATGGAGTTCTCACTCTGAGTGCTGAACTGACCTGGAATATATAGTAGACCGGCTGGCTTCAAACCATCAGAGATCTCCCTGCCTCTGCCTCCTAATTGCAGGATTAAAGGTAGGCATCATCATACCCAGCCCAGGTTTGACCAGATTTTGATAAGTATTAAAGTTGAGTGATAGGAACATTGGGGGTTATAATACTGGCCTTTTTGGCAGTGGTGGTGGTAGCACACCTTAATCCCAGCACCCAGAAGGCAGAAGAAGGTGAATCCTGGATGAGTTCAAGGCCAAGTGTCTACATAGAGTGAGGCTTCCAGGACAGGTGGAACTACAGGGAGACCCGTCTCAAAAAGAAAAAAAAAGACACTGCATGTTTTTAAACCTGGATTATTATTAATTGGTTAACATTGGTTCTGTTTTGTGTAAATTAGAAACGATCTATAATAAAAACAAGTTTAGGTCTAGAGAGAATGACCAGTGGGTTAAAAAAGCATTGGCTGGGGCTGGAGAGATGGCCAACGGTTAAGAGCGTCGACCGCGTCTTACAGAGGAACCCGGGTTCGTACCCAGCAACCCACATGGCGGTGAAGAACATGTCTGTAACTCCAATTCCAGGAAGAACTCCATCCCAGGGGAAATCCGACCCTCTTCTGAACCTCTGAGGCATTGCCATTTGAGCACAGCGCACAGACCTGCATGCCAGTACATTCATACACATACAAAATATAATAAAATTTAAAAAAATCTTTAAAAAAATAAATAAAAGTGAAAAAAAGTTTAAAAGCCCTAAGAGTCAGCCAGAGCTTTTATAGCGCTAGGAGGCAGCAGACTTTTGGGAAGAGGAAGACATCAGTAGCAACCTGTGGTCAATCCTGAATGCTACCGCAATATGTCAGGCAAGTCGGTGGGACTTCTGGGATAGTAGCTCAAATGATAGGAGGCAACAAACTGCTTTTGACTTGGACTTGAGGTCTCCTCCACAGGAAGGAGTTCTGGTCTGGTAGTGTAAGCCTGAACAAAAGTCCCATGACTCAGGAGGTCACGTTCTAGGAAGGACGTCGTCAAATTGACTTCTAAATATTTAGTGTACACCACATAGATTACATATTGGCCCTTAACATCTGGCCACAGAATCTCTGCAGTGGTCAGTAGTTATATACAGAAACTTGTAATTGGTCAAAGCACTGAGAATAAATATGAGTGCTCAGCCTAATGGTGATATTTATATTTAATTTATTTATGTATTTTTGTCTTTTTGAGACAAGGGTCCCCTGGAACCTGCTGTCCTGGAACTTGGCTCGTGTAGACCAGGCCTGGCCTGGACTCACAGGGATCCCACTTCTGTTTTTCATCCGAGTGCTAGGATTAAAGGTGTGCGCCACCATGCCAGGCTTCTAAAATGGACATTTGGTTTTTTGTGTGGTTTTTTTTGTCTTTTTGAGAACAGGGTCGCCCGTAGCCCCAGCTGTCCCGGAAATTGCTCTGTAGACAAGGCGGTGCCGGGAACTCGCACAAAGACCACCTGCCTTGGGCCTCCCCGAGTTGGCTATGATTAAGGCATGCGCCACCACGCTGGCTAAATGGGAACAGTGTGTAATCACGCTCCATCTCCTCCTCACTCCAGGCTCAAGGAACTAGTGCAGAAGGAGGTGTGTAAGTGCCAGAGTGATGCCAAGAATGCTGTCTTCGGGACCTGATATGGGTCCTTGCACTCATCAACTCACTGCAGCTATGGCTACCTGCACAAGATTAACAAGATTAGAAACATTCAATTATTTTGTTTGGGAAAGGTCCTCCTGTAGCCCCAGCTTGCCTGGAACTCACTATGTAAGAACCATGCTGGCCTTGAACTCACACGGTACTGCCTGCCTCTCTCCTGCCTCCCAAGTGCTGGGTTAAAGCAGTTTTGCCCACCACACTCTCACTGGCAACAGTAATTGGACTTCAATGTAGTATTGACAAACAAAACAAACAAACAAAAATCAGAGAAAAGAGAGAGAAAAAAAAGAGATGACAATGATGAAGGGTACAACTTGTTGGCAGTGCCTGTGAGGAGTCAGAGGGCCGTATAACCAAAATGCATTGTTAGCCGGGCGTGGTGGCACAGCCTTGAATTTCAGCCTTGGAGCATTGGAGAAGGTCATTTATCAGTGCCTGGATTTAGTGAGTTCAACAAGGCCAGCCTGGTCCTACCGAGGGAGTCCAGGACAGCTGGGACTAAAGGAAGGCCCGTCTCAAAAAAATACCCCAAACAAACAAAACAAAATGCTTGTTTACATGCAGGAACTTGTCAAATAATAAATCTAAAGATGTCTTCTTAAGGCAAAAAATAAGAAGTGTCATTTAGGCATGGTGCATGTCTATGACCTCACCATCTGTGAGGCTGAAGCAGGATCATTATTTTGCGGCCATATAGTTTGGCTATACAGCGAGTTCAAGGTCAGTCTGGAGGGCTACATAGACCCTGTCCAAAACAAAAAGGAAATAGGCAAATGATCAAGTAAAGTGAACATTTGAGAATTAATATAAAATCTGGCCCAATTCAATGTATATCTTTATTAATTACCAAGGAAAATTAGTAACTTTAGGGTGGAGAAATCTGACTCCACCTTAACTGAATGATGAACCTCACCAACAATGGGACAAACTACATTCAGTGCCTGCCCACCCATAGGATGCACTAAGAAGTGGGCATCCATCATTTTAATTAGATCTAACTGTAAAAAAAATATGAGCTCTAGCCGGGCGTGGGTAGTGGTGGCCCACGCCTGTATAATCCCAGCGCTGGGAGGCAGAAGGCACGTGGATCTCTGTGGGTGCTAAGGCCAGCTTGGTCGATATAGTGAGTTCTGTAGGCCAGCTGGGACTACAGGAGGACCTGTCTCAAAAAAGACCAATAAAAAAAAAAAAAAAAAAAAAAAAGAGACGATCTCAAATGAACGGACGAAATAACTGGTTAGTTGCCTTCAAGAACATCAATGTCATCGCAAACCAAGAAAGAGGAACCGCCTGTGATTACAGGAGATCACAGATAGGATACACGTAATGTTGGAGCCAAGTGGGCAAGGCTCTGACTTCATGTATGATGTGGGAGCCAAGTGGGCAAGGCTCTGACTTCATGTATGATGTGGGAGCCAAGTGGGCAAGGGTCTGACTTCATATATGATGTGGGAGCCAAGTGGGCAAGGGTCTGACTTCATATATGATGTGGGAGCCAAGTGGGCAAGGGTCTGACTTTTATGCTCCGGGGCACCGAAGCCTTTCCTAGCCTCAATTCCCTCCTCTTCAAAGAGGAAGAGGAGGGTTGAACACACTTCCTAAAACCCGCTTCCGATCGGTCCAGCTGCCGCCTTCCCGGCACTTGGGGGCCGCAGGCCCGCGGGGGCGGCAGGGCCTGTGTGTGCACCCAGGTCGCAGCCTCCTTCTCCGGCGCCGCCCGGCTCTGCCGCCCCGCCGTGGCAGCCGCGGGTTCACCGCCGTGGGTCCCTCCGCGCCGCCGGCCCCGCCCCGGGCGGTGACGTCACTGCATTCCGGCTCCGGCTCCTCTCGCCGGCGCAGCAGCCGCAGTGACAGGCGAGCTGGGCCGGCTGACAAGGGCCAGTGCGGGCCGTGACGAGCCGTCCCCGCGCAGCGGCTCCGGGCGGCGAGGCTGACAGTCGCGGCCGCGGGGTGCGTCGAGTACAGAGTCGAGCCGGGCTGAGTCTTCATTCCAGACGCGGGGAAAATGGCTGATGACTTCGGCTGCTTCTCCTCGTCGGAGAGCGGGGCCCCGGAGACCGCGGAGGAGGACCCGGCGGCCGCCTTCCTGGCCCAGCAGGAGAGCGAGATTGCCGGCATCGAGAGTGACCAGGGCTTCGGGACACCTGCCGGCAGCCAGGTGGCCTCCGCGCAGGCGGGACTCGCGAGCGGGGGTGAGTCAGCGCTGTGGCCTGGAGCTGGAGGCCGAGGCCGCCTGGGGGCTGAGGCCGGGGCTCCGTACAGACTCGGCCCGGGTGCCCGCAGTGCCGATAGCCTGCCCTGAAGGTTGGCAGGGGCCTGTGTGTGTCCGCGGGGCCTGGGGACATAGCGAGGACCTGGGAATTCCCACCTAGGGTTCCTGAGTCTGAGTAGGAGCTGGAGTCTGTGCCGAGACTGGATCCGCTGACTGGGGACAAGAATTTGCCCATGACATTTCATCCCCAAGCGAGCTCCTGCAACTGTCTGGCTCTCGGGCATTCCTCCACCCTGCTCAGTTCTAAGAGTCGCTCCTGAGTCCCAGGCTGTCCCTGGCTCCCAGCTAAGTGGTGCAGGTGTGGGAAGAACACAGGGTTTAGCTTTCAGGGAGCTTGGGAAAGCAGAGGACACTCCAAGAGCTCTTCAGATTTTCCCTGGGGACCTGCAGCCCAGGGAATAATGTAATTATTAATTACGATTTATAATTTCATCATACACATTATCGGACCCACTTCTAAGTAGGGAACAGGAAGCCTCAAAAGGTAAATAATTTAACAACTAGGAAGTGGCAATCAAGGATCAAACCCTTTGTCAGACCGAATCCTTGCAATCTGGACTGTGCAGCCTTCCCTGTGCCTGGTTTGGGTCTACTTCATGACTTTCCACGGGTGCTCAGGACCATTTTGGCTGGCTTTCCCCCTGCAGTATCATGTTTATCATTGATACTCCTCCTCAAAAGAGCAGTTTCTTATAAATATTTAGTAAAAGTACAGCACTAGGACACTTATGTACAGTCCAAACAGACCTTGTTTATGCTTTGGTAATTTTAGAGAGGTTTATGGGCCTGCTGCATGCATGCATGGGTGCTTGCAGAGGGTGTGTGTATGTGTTGTGTGGTGTGTGTGTGTGATGTTGACATAGGCTCGTTGTGTTTCTATTCATTTAACATTTTGCTGAGCACCTTCTGTGTTGCCCCCCCTCCCCAAATCAGGGAAACAGAAATGAAGTTTCTAAGTGTGAGGAGTTGAAGCAACTCTCTATCACTTTGATAGGAGAAATCTAGTAATCCTTTTGTAACATACAAGAAACTGGAATTTGAGGGGGCATTAGGTTGACTCCATGGGTAAAGCACTTGCTCCAAGACTGGCACCTTAGTTTGATCCCCAGACCCACATGGTAAGAAAGAGGGACTCCCACAAGGAGACTTTGGGAGTTCCCCCTGACCCCGTCACAACACACTTTGCACATCACAGGCATAACACATACACCACAATAGATTTAAATAAAATGGTAAATAATAAACTAGAGTTTACATACCTTGCCTGGAGTGATAGATCTGGGACTTGATTACACACCCCTCCTGACTCTCTATGTTCTTCCAAATACTATGTTGACTTCCGTAGGAGATGGGTGGACGTGGCAAGGAGAGATGGGTCTTTTGCTACCTAACATAGCCAGCAATACAGTGGTCCTGTCTGAAACAAATAGCTTTTACAGCCTCGCACATGGCCCCTCCAATTCCCAGGGAAGCCTGACAGGTTTCCTGTCATGGTCTCAATTGCCCACACTTTTGACAGTTTGATGTTTTTGTTTTTCAGAGACTTACAACAACAGCCTGGAGGGGCACTGATTGGTTACAGATATGAGATGATGGAAGAGAAACTTGGGTGACATTCTAAGGGAGCTTCAGGGACAAGGGTTCTCAGAGCTCTCACAGACTCACCCCGCTGAAGTAGGTTACAGTGCTCACTACCTTCCTGAGTGGCAGTCTGGGGGGGGGTGCTACTGCAGGTTGGGAGCTCAGTGGGTGTTCAGGTGCAGATCAAATGGACCTTCTGAGCAGGAGGGAGTGCCAGGTGCCTGAGTGGGCTGAGGGAAAGGGCCTGGGCCTGCTGGCAGCTGGGCGGAAACTGCCTCAGACAGCAGCCATTCTACACCTCTGAATCACCTCCTCTCAAATGATGGAGTCTTCTGATAAGCAGGCCCTGTGCTGGGTACCCTGATGCTGGCTCTCAGGGGTCCCAGGGAAAGAGGTGTCTGGTGTAGCCCTGAGTTCCAGCCCTTCTGAGTTGCCCTCTGAGCCATAGACACTTTGTTTCCTTCATTCACCCGTGGGTAGGGCCCAAATGAATCTACACTTTCTGTTCACACCCAGTTTCTCTGGGCTCCAGGCCTGGCTGTGACTTGTGGATAAGCTCTACAGAATCCCATTTCCCCTGCTGGGCCTCAGTAAGCTCACAGGGAATGTTTCTGGGATCCTTTATTTCAAGAGGGCCCCCCAAAGGCATCTGAGAGGCCGCACACAACCAGCAGCTCAGGCCCTGGGTTTGTATTTGACTGGCTGTATTATGTTTCTGCTGGGTTGTGTTGCCGACATTGGGATCATAAAATGTCCAGGACCCAGAAAGCATTGTGGAAGTAGATACTGCTGATTTGCTGGCTGTGGGTGTGTGGGGTCCCAAAGAGGCTGGTGCTGCTCAGTCTTCCTGTAGGTGAGGGTAGGCACCAGCCACCTTCTGTGCTTGCTGAGGGTTCTGAGGGGGGCAGGTCAGGTAGAGGGCAGGGTGCAACTTCTCCAAAAGACTTTTTTTTTTTTTTTTAAATAAAGCTGTATGCAAATTTTTAGCCAATTACAAAGATCCGGCCACAGCTGCTTGAAAGATTTTAATACGCTGTAAATCCTCTACTTTCTAAAAAAATGTGTTTTTATGTGTATGAATGTACTGTCTGCAGGCAGGGTTGTGCACTCCGTGTCCAGCAATGCCACGGAGGGTCAGAAGAGGGGGTCGGATTCCCCTGGAAATTGGAGTCAAAGACGGTTCGTAACCTCCATGTGGTGGCTGGAATCGAACCCTTGGGTCCTCTGCAAGAGCAGTCGCGTTCTTAACCGCTAGGCCAAGCATCCCTCCAGCCCCCCCCAAAAAGACTTCTTAAAAATCAGGAAGGGATTCTAGGGAATTTAAGTTAGGTAAGAGAGGAGATGCCTTAGAAGATACCCCTGTAAGGATACTGACACTGAATCCTTTTGGGCTCACCC
Organism: Rhizomys pruinosus; assembly: GCA_009823505.1. Taxonomy (NCBI): domain Eukaryota; kingdom Metazoa; phylum Chordata; class Mammalia; order Rodentia; family Spalacidae; genus Rhizomys; species Rhizomys pruinosus. The sequence continues at coordinate 639,688 of VZQC01013208.1, read as the reverse complement.
CCATTTAGAGACTAGGCCACCCCTGCAGTAGAAAACCTATCTGAGAGGGTGAGGTAACAGGTGCCATAGTAGGTCAGACTCAATCACTGCAAAGTCAGTTATAATTTACATTAGTGGCAGATTGTTGCCATGAGTTTGAGGATCCCCCTTCAGCCCTTTCAGGCCTTGGGCCAAAAGTACTGTTGCTTCTACAGGGCTAGTTGTCCTCCTGTGGTGACCTCACGTGGCCTCTGATAGGCACTGCACTTTCAAAGAGGCCTTGAAAATTACAATGGGCACCCAAAGAGCAATTCAGTTTTTAGTTGGCTGTCAGTTGGTGTTCAGTCATTCTGTGCAGGAGCTTTTAGGAACAAGTATTCAGAGCCCGAGATGAGAGTACATGCACTTGTGGGTACCGAGTCATTGCACAAGAGTGGGAGATGCCATGTGGTATTCTGGAGTACCCCAGAGATGAAAACCTTTTTTTTTTTTCGTTTTGGTATTTTTCGAGACAGGTTTTCGCTGTAGCCCCAGCTGTCCTGGAACGCGCTCTGTAGACCAGGCTGGCCTTGAAGTCACAAAGAGCCGACTGCCTCTGCCTTTTCCCCCTGAGTGACTAGGATTAAAAGGTGGGCGCGTACCACACCACGGCGAGACTTCGTTTTTGGGGCCTGGGAGAAGCAGGTAATGGGCCCTAGAGGAGGTGACTTGTGAACTGTACCTTGGAGAAGGAATAGATCCAAAAAGTACTCTGAAAAAAATTTTTTATCTATTTTTACTACTTTTTATATGTAAATGGGGTTTTGCCTGCAATGAGTGCAGTGCACCCATGTTATGCGGTGCTCATGGAGGACAGAAGGGGGCATGGGATCCCCTGGAACTGAGTTGTGGACTGTTGTTAGTTGCCATGTGGGTGCTGGGAAACCAAACAAGGGTCCTCTCTGCAAGAGCAGTCAGTGTTCTTAGACCACTGAGCCATCTCTCCAAAAAAAAAAAAAAAAAAAAAAAAAAAAAAAGACCATTAAAAAAAAAAAGAATTCATTAGGGGTGTTTACTCAGCAACTAGTGCTTGAACTTGTACAAAGGCCTGGGGCTCATGCACGGACATGACTGAAGAAAGCTACCATGCTCTTCCAGGCGTTTGCCAGTAGCAGGACAGAGCCCACAGGGGGTGTGGAGGTGTGAGGGCACAAGCTGGGCTGAGTATCAGGAAGCAAGCAGGGCCAGCCTTGAGGGCCACTGTTGCAGCAGAAGGTATAGGTAATTTGTGATTAATTGGATGTCAGGGAAAGAGATTGGGAGGAGTCACTGTAAAGGCAAAATGGAATCCTTCTGGGAGGGGCAGGGAGAGGAAAACTAGGCCAACTGTTGCCCAGGGGGGAACTGTGAGTTCTGCTCTCCTAGGTAGAGTGGTTGCTCAAGGCTCCACCAGGACATGCAGAGACCAAGGCCCCTTTCTTCCTCATCCCTGGTGGCCTCTCCCTGAGCCTGCAGTGCTTCTGCATCTTACTAGGCCCCAGGTCCACAGTTAACTTCACATAGGTAAGGAGTTGTGTACTGGCTGGGTGGTCTCGAGCAACTGCTGTAGCCTTTCTGAGCTTCTACTTGAGGATCTATGAAATGGATCGTTGGCTGTGGTTTTTAGCAGAGATTAAGTGTGGCAATGGGTGTGCAAGGCATTGTGAACAGTCAGGGCCTGAGCCTCAATTGTCTGTGTGTCCCTTATGTCTATGGGAAGAGGGTATCAGTATACTCATGTGTACACACAGAGGTGGGCTCCAGAAGGACCATTCTGTGCTTATAAGCTGGACAGTGGGTGATGCTGTCTCCTTGCTTTTTCTAGCTGGTTCTGAAGACATGGGGACTACAGTCAACGGAGATGTGTTTCAGGTAAGCAGAGGTGGGGCTGAAGGTCTCAGTAACTCATGGCTCCATCATGGAGAACTCCCCTCAAGTGGTGTTCATAATGTCTGCTGCATTAGGGTGGGAGCACAGAGAAGGATCAGACATGTTTTCTTGTTATGTAGGAGAGGGAACCACTGAGACAGTGACTGATGAGGGGGGCTGAGTTGTCTTCTGGGATACCTAGCTTCAGGAGGGAGGGATAAAGTGACCCATAGTGCCACAGGCTGAGGACACACAGGACTCTGCCTGGTAGGAGGCTGACCTGACTGGTCATCTCCTACACACACATATGAACATTTTAACTGGGCAGGTCCATGGATACAGAGATTACATGAATTTTTCCTAAGCAAATAATTGGAAACGGACACCCAGCTTCCCTCCAGGATGGTTTATAATAGCAGACAAACTAGAAATAACCTAAGTGCCCAGAATCAGGGTCTGGTCTGAGTAAACAGCCTGGAAATCAAAGCTCCTGACATGAAGAGCAGTTAGAGCATCCTATAATAATAGGCACAGATGTCCTTATTAAGTGCAAAAAAGCAACCTTGAGATAATTTGTACATTATGGAACTGGTGTTTTTTTTCAATGTAGGCACAAAATGTTAGGGAAAAAGAATATTCCTAGTTGTTAACAATGGCTCTGAGAGTCAGAGGCTTGGAGTTCCTGCTTCCATCAGAGGGGACCAGAGTAGAGGTGGATGGGACTTTTTTCTAGTTAAAGATAGTTTCTTAGCTGGAGCTATAGCTCAGTGGCGAAGCTCTGAATTTAATCCCCAGCATCATAGAAGCAAAACAGAACAGAAGATACTTAGACTGAGAGCACCCAGATGCTAATGGCCTCTACGGAACCCCACTGACACCTAGACCTCTCTCCCTGCCCACCCCTTGATGTCTGGGTGGAGCTCAGCCTCTACCACTTTAGCCTTAATCTCTGCTGTGAGTAGGTCTGACACCAGATCTTCTGGACTGCTGCTTCCTGATCTGAGCCCCACCCTGTGGAGGAGTTGGCCTCTTGGATGCTGGGAGAATAAACAATACTTTCTTATGTAAGTGGGATGGGCTGGTACCTTGCACAGGAGAACTGGCCTCGCCCCATTTCTGGAAAATTACTCATCTCAGCAAGTGGAGGAAAGTCAGTGTCTAGGACTTTTGGCAAGATTTTTTTGTTTTTTTTTTTCGTCTTTCGAGACAGGGTCTCCCTGTGCCCAGCTGCTGGACTCTTTGTACACCAGGCTGGCCGTGAACTACCACAAGATCGAGGCCGCTGCTCCCAAGTGCTAGGAGTTAAAGCCTGCGCACCATCCCAGCTATTTAAAGTTCTTATGTGTAATGAGTGTACTGTCTGCATGAGGTTTTGTGCACCGGGTGCCATACAATGCCGCAGAGGTCAGAAGAGGGCGTCGGAAAGTCCCTGAAACTGGAGTTAAAGATGGTTTTCATGCCGCATGTGCGTGCTGGGGATCGAACCCAGGTCCTCTGCCAGAGCAGTCGGTGCGCTTAAAACCGATAGGCAATCTCTCTAGCCCCGGACGTTGGCAGCTTTATGTCCAGGTGAGTCCAGCAGTGCCACAGAATAATCGTTGTTCTCATACTGTTAGAAGATCTTTTGAGACTTAGGTTACTAGACCCTAGGCTCAACAAGACTTAATTGGCGAAAAAGATCTATGTTTTTTTTTGTAAATTTAATTCATTTATTTTATTTTATTCTTTTAGTTTATGTGTTAGCGTGATCTGTCATGTAGGTTTCTGGAATTGACCTGGGTCCTCTGCAGAGCAACTAGTACTCTTAACTGCTAAGCCACCTCCTTCAGCCATTAAGATCTATGTTCTAAAGTGGACCTAGGGGGCTGGAGAGATGGCATTAAGCGGTTAAGAGCGCCGACTGCTCTCAGAGGACCCAGGTTTCGATCCCCAGCACCCACATGGCGGCTGAGAACCTGTCTTTAACTCCATCCAGTTTTCCAGGGGAATTCTGACTCCCTCTTCTGACCGGCATTGCACAACATGGGTGGCACAAACCTACACAACAGTACATTCAACACATACAAAAATAAAAAAATAATAAAGTGGACCTAGAGCTGGAGATACACTTGGAACCACATGAGTATCTAGAACACTCTGAACAGGATGCTTTTATTTTTCAGTTGATTAGAAGCTTGAGGAGACATTGGAGAGACTCATGTGAAGTTACACACAGTGAAATTGGCCATTTCCGGAGTTTCCCTCACCCCCCCTTTTCACATTTGCAGATCTAAAGAGCCCAGTTTCAGCAGTTCTTGTTCTGTCAGCTATCATAATGCTTCCAGCCATGTTGGACTGTGGGATCAAATAAATAAATAAAATTTAAAAAGTTTTCTTTAATTTTTTAAATTTAATTTTATTAATGTGTTGAGAATGATACTGTTTAAGCATGAAGGGTTTGTGCATGCCGTTGGTCATGCAATGCCAGTGAGAGGTCCAGAAGAGGGTGTTGAGATTCCTATGGAACTGAGTTAAAGATGGTCTCAAGCCACCATGGTGGGGCTGGGATGAACCTGGGTTCTCTGCAAGAGTCAGTCGTGTCTAGACTCTTAAACCACTGGCTATCTCTCCGCCCAAATTATTTTTCTCTTTAAAGCATGCGATACAAGGGCTTGGAGATAGCTCCATTGCGTAAAGTATTGCCATGCAAGCATAAGGGGCTGGAATTCAATCCCTAACACCCACATAAAGAGTTGAGTATGGTTGGTGAGGTTTAAATGCTCGGTGCTGGGAATTGGATGACAGGGAGGATCCCTAAGGCCTGCTGACAGCCAGTCTGAAAGTTGTTAATCCAGTGAGCTGGGTCCCAGGGAACAACCCTGTCTCAAAAAAACCAAGGCTGGAAGATGCTCAGCAGTTTAAGAGCACCAACTGCTCTTGTAGAGGACCAGGTTGAGTTCCCAGCACCCACAAGGTAGCGAAGAACATCTTTAAAGTGGGTATGGTGGCACATGCCTTTATCCCAGCACTTGGGAGGCAGAGGCAGGCAGACCTCTGTGAGTTCAAGGCCACACTGGTCTACAGAGTGAGTTCCAGGCCAGCTTGGGCTACAGGGAGACCCTGGTCTTAAAAAACAAAAAAACAAAACAAAACAAAAAAAAGGTGGGGCTGGCAAGTTGGCTCAGTGGAGTTTACCTGCCATGAAGTATGATGAACTTGAGCTTTAATCCCTGGAACCTTCATGGGGAAAGGAGAAATTGACTCCTGCAAGTTCTCGTTAGTCTTCTGACACGCATGTACTGTGATACATGTATCCCCCCATATATACACAAATGTGGACATGACTTAAAAAAGGTGGATAGAAACCACAACTGAGGTTGACCTCTAGCTCCCCCCCACATGCACACACACAAACATGAACAGGCTTCCCAAAGACATGGATTTAAAAAATGAAAAGAGGCTGGGGCATGGCAGTGCATGCCTTTAATTCCAGCACTCTGGAGGCAAAGGCACACAGATCTTTTTTGAGACTGAGGCCAGCCTGGTCTCCATAACAAATTCCAGCCAGGGTGGTCTACAGAGGAGACCCTGTGTCAAAAGAAAAAAAAAAGAAAAGGGAAAAAGAAAAATGAAAAGGGCTAGAGAGATGGCATCAGTGGTTAAGAGCGCCGACTGCTCCTGCAGAGGACCGGGTGGTGGACTCCCAGCACCCACATGGCGGCTAAAAACTGTCTTTAAAGATCAGGAGTGGTGGTGTACACCTCTAATTGCCTAGTCTTCGGGGCAGAGGCAGGAGGGATCTCTGTTGAGTTCAAGGCCAGCCTGGTCTACAGAATAGAGTTCCAGAACAGCTGGGGACTACAGGGAGACCCTGTCAAAAAACAACAACAACAAACAAAACCCCAAAACACCCAAAAAGGCAATACACACATCTCAAAGGGCTTGATATAAATGTATAAATATGGCTGGGCATGGTGGAGCACTCCTTTAATCCTAGCACTTGGGAGGCAAGGCAGGTGGATCTCTGTGAGTTTCAAGGCCTGTCTGGTCTACATAGCGAGCTCCAGGCCAGCTGGGACTAAATGGAGCCCCTGTCTCAAAATGACAAAAAAAATAGTTATAATAGGCCTCATACTCAATAATAAAAAAGCAACCCAATAACAAAAATTTTTTTTAATTTAATTTTTTATTTTTTCAAAATTTCAAAATTTCAGTGGATACTTCATATAGATGACCCCACAAAATGCTGACTAGGGAAATGCACATTCGGGGCTGAAGAGATGGCCTAGCAGTTAAGAGCGCTGACTGCTCTTGCAGAGGACCTGGTTTGATCCCCAGCACCCACATGTGGCTGAGAACCACCTGTAACTCCAGTTCCAGGGGAATCTGACACCCTCTTCTGACCTCCGCGGCATTGCACGACAAGGGTGCACAAACCTACATGCAGACAGTACATTCACACACATAAAAAAATAAATAAAAAAATAAAAAAAGGAAATGCAAATCTTAGTAAGATTTTGTATATTGTGTAGTAGATTACTTTTTTTTACTAAAGCTACCTATCTTTTAAAAAAATTTTTATTTTTTTATGTGTATGAATGGACTGATTAAAGTTTAAAAAAGACCAAGGTGGGACTGGGGAGATGGCTCGAGGTTAAGAACACTGGCTGCTCTTGCAGAGGACCCAGGTTTAGGTTCCTGGCGGATCTGGCAGCTTAACCATCTGCAGAACTTTCTCTAACACCAGTTCTAGGGATTCAGCTCCATCTTCTGGTCTCTGTGGACATTGCACTGCAGGCATGGTACATTGTACAGCAATAAACACTATACACATAAAAAAAAATAAAATAAAATGAACAAATCTGGGGCTGGAGAGATGGCTTAGCGGTTAAGAGCGCCGACCGCTCTTACAGAGGACCCGGTTCGATCCCCAGCACCCACATGGCCGCCGAGAACCGTCTGAAACTCCAATTCCAGAAGAACTGAATTCCAGGGGAATCCGACATCCGCTTTCTGACCTCCGCGGCATTGCACGTCACGGGTTGCACAAACTTGCATGCAGACAGTACATTGATACACATACAGAAATAAATAAATGCCGGGCGTGGTGGCGCACACCTTTAATCCTAGCACGTTGGAGGCAGAGGCACGCAGATCTCTGTGGTCTGAGGCCAGCCTGGTCTACAGAGTGAGTTCCAGGACAGCCAGAGCTACAGGAGGACCTTCTCAAAAAAAACACACACACAAAAAAAGGAACAAATCTTTGGGCGGCAGGCGAGCAATTGTTGATGAGGATATTGATACCAGAGAGTGGGGTATTGCTGTGACAGGACCTGACCAGGGTGTTTGGGGAAGGATTGTGAGGCATTTGGAACTTTGGGCGGGAATATCATTGAATGCCTTAAGATCATTGCTGTGGAGCTTGGAGCAGTTTTGCTGAAGGAGTTGTAGAAGAGGGAGGCCTGGCTCTGTGAAGTTTTCTAGTTTCAAAGGGGAGCAGAGATCATCAGGACTTGTAATTGTGGGTTCTGGTCAGCTGGGCTGAAGAATCAGCTGTAAGTAACAAGAGCCAGAACCTGAAGTAAAATTCTTTGTTGTACTGGGACAATTGATGCTGGTTAGCTGGGGCTGGAAAATCAGCTGTAAGTAACAGAGGACCAGCATCACTGGTGAAATCTTCTGGGAAGAATTTCTTCAGGTCAGCACACAGAAGCTATGTTCCAAAAGGGGCCTGAGCTCCATCTTGTAGCCAGAAGCAGGACTTGTAACGTTAAGAGTCTCCTATATATGGTTCTGGTGTTGAAATTTGAGGGTGTACAGAGAGCAGCCGAGGCTTGGCACTGTGAGAGGTCAGGAAAGACCATTGGTGGAAGTGCACTTCGGTTGCAGTGAAGCCCCAGGATTGCAGGGGTCATGGAGAGAAGCTGAGGCTTTGCACCAGGAGAGTCAGAAGAACCATTGGTGAAGGTGCTGGCCTCAGTTTCAGTGGACCCCAGCCTTTTGGGAGATGCCAGGACCATGGGATGACCACCAGAGCAGCAGCAGGTGTGGAATGGAGCTGGCCTGAGCCTTCGAGATGAGCTGTGTGTGCCACAGACCGCAGAGTCAGAGAAGGGGTGCTGCCGGAACCCTTTGGAGCCCAGAAGATTGTGAGTGAATCCCAGGTGTCCAGCCTTGAGCTACTTCGCGGGACTTAGGTTTTGTTTGAGTGTGCCTGATTCTTCACTTTGAAATAAGACAGTACTTGTTTTGGATTTTACAGTAATCCACAGTTAACAAGACTTTTAAGACTGAACTTTAAGCATTTGGACATTTTAAGGACTGTGGGGCTTTTAAGGTTGTACTGTCTTAGGTTGTGATTAATGTTACATCATACTTGGGGATAAGAAACTGGAAAGGTGGTGGTTTAATAGTGATGTGTTTTGTGTGTCAAGTTGACAAGGGTCAACTGTGCTGGATAGCTTAGTGTCAACTTGACACACCTGGGTTGAGGGATCCTCAGTTGGGGGAATTGGCTCCTTGGATTGGCCTGTGGCTATATCTGTGAGTATTGTCTTTGATGGGTCAGCAGGTGGGAGGGCCCAGCCACAAAGAGTGGTGCCACCCTGGCAGGTTGTTGTGTACTGTATAAGAAGGCAGGCTGGCGGGCTGGAGAGATGGCCTAGCGGTTAAGAGCGCCGACCGCTCTTACAGAGGACCCGGGTTCGATCCCCACGCGCCCACATGGCGGCCGAGAGCCGGTCTGAAACTCCAATTCCAGGAGAACTCCAGTTCCAGGGAACCGAGACCCTCTTCTGACCTCCGCCTGGCATTGCACCGACACGGTTGCACAAACCTGCATGCAGACAAAAAAAGAAAAAAAACCGAAAAAAAAAAAAAAAAAAAAAAAAAAAGAAGGCAGGCTGGGGCATGAGCCAGGGGAGCAAGCCAGTGAACAGCATTTCCTCCATGGCCTGTGCTTCAGCTCCTGCCTCCAGGTTCCTGCCCTGAGTTCCTGCCTTGGGCTCCCTAAGTGATGAACTGTGACCCAGAGATGTAAGCTGAATAAAAACCTTTTCCTCCCCAAGTTGGTGCGTCGAGTGTTTTGTACAGCAATGGAAGACAAACTAGGACAGAAATTGTACACATACAGAAATTAAATAAATGCCGGGCGTGGGTGCGCATGCCTTTAATCCTAGCACTTGGGAGGCAGAGGCACGCGGATCTCTGTGAGTCTGAGGCTAAGCCTGGTCTACAGAGTGAGTTCCAGGACCAGCCAGAGCTACAAGAGGGACCCTGTTTCTAAAAAAAGACAAAAAAAAAAAAAAAAAAAAAGAACAAATCTTTGGGGCGGCAGGCTAATTGTTGATGAGGATATTGACGCAGAGAAAATGTCATACTTTACTGGTATGCAAATGCAAATCATCCTGGGAAATGGCTTGATGCACACCTCCTCTTTTTTTTTTTTTTTTTTTTTTTTGAGACAGGGTCTCCCTGTAGCCCCAGCTGTCCTGGAACTCGCTCTGTAGGCCAGGCTGGCCTTGAACTCACAAAGATCCGCCTGCCTCTGCCTCCAGAGTGCTAGGATTAAAGGTGTGTGCCACCACGCCTGGTGACGCCTCCTCTTACTCCGTTGTGTGTTTGTGGAGTGTGTATTTGTGTGTGTGTGTGTGTGCGTGTGTGTGTAGGACAGAGATCTACACTGAGAGTCTTCTTTTGTTATTTCCCACTTTTTTTCCAGAATTAAAAATATGCTTTCTTGCCGGGTGTGGTGGTGCACGCCTTTAATCCTAGCACTCGGGAAGCAGAGGCAGCTGGATCTTTGTGAGTTCAAGGCCAGCCTGGTCTACAGAGGAAGTTCCGGGATAGCTGGGGCTACAAGGAGACCCTGTCTCAAAAAAGCCAATATATATATATATTATATATATATATATAATATATATGTATATGTATATATATATAATATATATATGCTTTCTGGGGGGTTTTTTTGTTTGTTTTTTTTGTCTTTTTGAGACAGGGTCTCCCTGTAGCTCTGGCTGTCCTGGAACTCACTATGTAGACCAGGCTGGCCTTGAACTCACAAAGATCCACCTGCCTCTGCCTCCCGAATGCTAGGATTAAAGGGGTATGCCACCAAACCCGGCTAAAAATATACTTTCTTTGTTGACAGTAAGAGTATACAAATAATATAAAAATCATTACCTTCTCTATTATTCAATGGACCCTTCTATCTCTGATTGTCAGAATGGAGTTGGGTGCTATTTGGGTTTTTCCTAGGGATCCATGTGAGAAACTGTGAGGCAGTTTCCTTAAGTGACCCTGTGGGAGAATCCTACCAGGGTGAGCACAACACTGCTTTGTTTGGACTTCTTCCCTTCTGGTTCATGTGAATTACAAAAATAGGTGCTGTGTGCGATGGTGAGCCTGCAGCTGGTGATAAAAGCTCTTGAAGGCCACGTTGCCATGTCAGCAGTGTTCCAGTCCTTCATTTTGTTGTCCACAGCCAGAGGATCCTTTTATTTTTCCAAAAACCCAGGGAACTCCTTTTCCATGAGTATTGGCCCCAGGGCAGCATTCACTCAGTGGGCTGGGAGGACACTTAGTCCCACCTTATTTTTTTAGATAGGGTTGCTCATTGAAACTGGAGCTCACTGACTGGACTGGAGGACGAGTGGCTGCCCCCATTCTCCTGTCTCCACCAGCCAGTACTAATTACAGGTGCACTGCCATGCGTGAATTTTTATGTGGGTGCTGGGGATCCAAACTCAGGTCATATTTGTGCAATAAGCAGTTTACCCACTGAGCCATCTCTTTCCCTAGTCTCTCTCCTCTTCCTCATTCTTATATACAACCTAATAATTTCACTCATTGATGTTTGCCCAAGTTAAATGAAAATAGGTTTATACAGAGACTGTATAGAAATTTTTGCAGGATTTTATATACAATAGCAAAAACTTGGTTACAATGTAAATGTCTATAGGTGAAAGCTACACAATTTACATTATATTCATACCATGGAATTCTATACAGGAGAGAAGGCCTAACAGTTAAAAACACCTGCTGCAGAGTCAGGAGGACCAGTGTTCCAATCCCAGCACCCACATAACAAGCCAGGCATCCTGCACACTCCAGTAACCTCAGCTCCTAAGGGGGCAGAGGCAGAAGGATTCCCGGGGCTTGCGGGCATCCAGCCTAGCCAAGAAAATGTGACCTCAAGTTCAGAGGGAGACTCTGCCTTGAAAGAATAGGGTGGAAATGATAGAGAAAGCCACTGGATACCCTCTCCTGGACTCCACATACACATGTGCAAATTACACTATCTCCCACACAAAAATAAATAACTAAAATAAATAAAAAAGATGATTTAACAAGAAAGCACTGTGTCCTAGGAGTGGCCTACATAGACAGAAGTTGGCTGAGAAAGGGCACAAGAACCCTTTCAGGATGATGATTTGCTTCATCTTTACCTGTGCTACTAGCCACACACATGGCACAGAACATTTAAAGAGAGTGCTCTTCAGTGACTATAACCAATGCTAAGATAGTGTGCAGATCCTTGTCCCAAGAAATCAACCACAACACATACATGTGTGTATTGTTGTAATTACTGGTAAATATTTTGTGGGTATGTTAAAGGGAAAGAAGAAATCTTTGTATTTTACCCAATTTATGTGGTGCTGGAGATGAAGCCCAGCCATGGCTTTGTGCATACGGTAAGTGCTGCATCCATGCAGCAGTATCTAAATAAGTGCTCCATCAACTGAGCAATATCTTCAGCACCAGAAAAGGCTTTTTTCTTTCAGGGAAATATTTCTGGGTGAATTGATACAATATGGGACTTACTTTAAAAGAATTAAGGGGCCTCAAGAGATGTCTCAGCATTTAAGACCACTGGCTGTTCTTGCAGAAGACCCAGGTTCATATCTCATGACTGACATGGGAGCTAACAACCATCTGAAACTCCAGTTCCAGGGCACCCCACGCCCTCTTCTGTCCTGTGAGGGCATTGTACAACATGGGTACACTTACGTGCAGGTATAACACTCATATACATAAAAACATTTTTAGGGGCTGGAGGGATGACTCAGCAGTTAGGAGCACCTACTGCTCTTGTAGAGGACCCAGGTTCAATTCCCAGGACCCACATGGCGGTTAAGAACTGTCTTTAGTGCCTGGTGTGGTGGTGCACACCTTTAATCCCAGCACTCGGGAGGCAGAGGCAGGCAGATCTCCAAGTTCAAGGCCAGCCTGAGCTATAGAGTGAGCTCAAAAATACAAAAAACAATGCCAGGTGTGGTGGCGCATGCCTTCGATCCTAGCACTTGGGAGGCAGAGGCAAGCAGATCTTTGTGAGTTCAAGACCAGCCTGGTCTACAGAGTAAGTTCCAGGCCAACTGGGGCTACAGGGAGACCCTGTCCCAAAAACACCAAAAAAAAAAAAAAAAACCACAAAAACAAAAAACAAATGAAAAAAAAAAAAATCAAAAAAGAAAAACAAAAAACAGGGCATACCTTTAATCTCAGTACTCAAGATGGAGAAGCATACAGATCTCAGTGAGTTGGAGAGTGGCCTGGTCCCCAGTAAGTCCCCAGCCAGGAAAGGTTACATAAAATAAGTAAATGAGAAGTAAAAAGAGGGTTGGCAAGTTCAGTGGTAGAATGTTTGCTTAGTACGTTTCCTAGTTTGTCTTCCATTGCTGTGACAAAACACTCTGACCAACACCAACTTGGGGAGGAAGGGGTTTATTCAGCTTACATCTCCTGGGTCACAGTTCATCACTTAAGGAGCCAAGGCAGGAACTCAGGGCAGGAACCTGGAGGCAGGAGCTGAAGCACAGGCCATGGAGGAATGCATGTTCAGGGGCTTGCTCGCTCCTCAAGCTCATGCCCAGCCTGCCTTCTTATACCATACACAACCACCTGCCCAGGGTGGCACCACTCATTGTGGGCTGGGCCCTTCCACACTGCTTGGCCATCAAGACAATACTCCACAGATGTGGCCACAGGCCAATCCAATGGAGCCAATTCCCCAATTGAGGCTCCCTCAACCCAGGTGTGTCAAGTTGACACTAAAGCTATCCAGCACAGTATGCATAGAGTCCTAGGCTCACTCACAAATACAGTGATGATAACAGTAATGATGAGCCCTAGGCTCACTCACAAATACAGTGATGATAACAGTAATGATGAGCCCTAGGCTCACTCACAAATACAGTGATGATAACGTAATGATGAGCCCTAGGCTCACTCACGAATACAATGATGATAACAGTAATGATGAGCCCTAGGCTCACTCAGGAATACAGTGATGATAACAGTAATGATGAGCCCTAGGCCTACTCACAAATACAGTAATGATAACAGTGATGATGAGCCCTAGGCTCACTCACAAATACAGTGATGATAACAGTAATGATGAGCCCAAGCTTACTCACAAATACAGTAATGATAATAGTAATGATGAGTCCTAGGCTTACTCACAAATACAGTAACAATAACAGTAATAATGAGTTACAGCACAGAACAACAGTGAGGGTGTAGCCAAAACAAGTTTGGTCAATTCTTTTTTTTGAGATGGGAGTCTCACTCTGTAGTGCTGACTGACCTGGAACTTATTATATAGACCAGGCTGGCTTCAAACTCATAGAGATCTCCCTGCTTCTGCCTCCTGAATGCAGGGATTAAAGGTATGCACCATCATACCCAGCCCAGGTTTGACCAGATTTTGATAAGTATTAAAGTTGAGTGATAGGAACATTGGGGGTTATAATACTGCATTTTTGCCAGTTGTGGTGGAGCACACCTTTAATCCCAGCACCCAGAAGGCAGAAGCAGGTGAATCTCTGTGAATTCAAGGCCAGCCTGGTCTACATAGTGAGTTCCAGGACAGCTGGAACTACAGGGAGACCCTGTCTCAAAAAGAAAAAAAAAACAACCTGCATTTTAATCACTTGATTATTTATTTTAACATTGGTTCTGTTTTGTGTAAATTAGAAACCATCTATAATAAAAACAAGTTTAGGTCTAGAGAGATGACCAGTGGTTAAAAGCATTGGCTGGGGGCTGGAGAGATGGCCTAGCGGTTAAGAGCGTCGACCGCTCTTACAGAGGACCCGGGTTCGATCCCCAGCACCCACATGGCGGCTGAGAACCGTCTGTAACTCCAATTCCAGGAGAACTCCAGTTCCAGGGGAATCCGACACCCTCTTCTGACCTCTGAGGCATTGCATGACACAGGCGCACAGACCTGCATGCAGACAGTACATTCATACACATACAAAAATAAATAAAATTTAAAAAAATCTTTAAAAAAATAAATAAAATGTGAAAAAAAGTTTAAAAGCCCTAAGAGTCAGCCAGAGCTTTTATAGCGCTAGGAGGCAGCAGACTTTTGGGAAGAGGAAGACATCAGTAGCAACCTGTGGTCAATCCTGAATGCTACCGCAATATGTCAGGCAAGTCGGTGGGACTTCTGGGATAGTAGCTCAAATGATAGGAGGCAACAAACTGCTTTTGACTTGGACTTGAGGTCTCCTCCACAGGAAGGAGTTCTGGTCTGGTAGTGTAAGCCTGAACAAAAGTCCCATGACTCAGGAGGTCACAGGTTCTAGGAAGGAACTCGTCAAATGGACTTCTAAATATTTATGTTTACACCCATAGATTAATATTGCCCTTAACTCTGGCCACAGAATCTCTGCAGTGGTCAGTAGTTAATACAGAAACTTGTAATTTGTCAAAGCACTGAGAATAATATGAATGCTCAGCCCTAAATGGGATATTTATTTATTTATTTATTTATTTATTTTTGTCTTTTTGAGACAGGGTCTCCCTGGAACTCTGGCTGTCCTGGAACTTGCTCTGTAGACCAGGCTGGCCTGGAACTCACAGGGATCCCACTGCCTTTTCCATCCCGAGTGCTAGGATTAAAGGTGTGCGCCACCATGCCAGGCTCTAAATGGGACATTTGGTTTTTTGTGGTTTTTTTTTGTCTTTTTGAGACAGGGTCTCCTCGTAGCCCCAGCTGTCCTGGAACTTGCTCTGTAGACCAGGCTGGCCTGGAACTCACAAAGATCCACCTGCCTCTGCCTCCCGAGTGCTAGGATTAAAGGCATGCGCCACCACGCCTGGCTAAATGGGACATTTGTATCACTCCTCCCACTCCAAGGCTCAAGGAACATTGAGGAAGGAGGTGTGTAAGTGCCAGAGGATGCCAATAAGTGCTGTCTTCGGGACCTGATATGGGATCCTTGCATCATCAACTCACTGCAGCTATGGCTACCTGCACAAGATTAAACAAGATTAGAGAACATTCATTATTTTTTTGGGACAAGGTCTCTCTGTAGCCCCAGCTGGCCTGGAACTCACTATGTAAGACCATGCTGGCCTTGAACTCACAGGTCTGCCTGCCTCTCTCTGCCTCCCAAGTGCTGGGTTTAACAGTTTGTGCCACCACACTCTCACTGGCAACAGTAATTGGACTCAATGTAGTATTGACAAACAAAACAAGACAAAACAAAAATCAGAAAAAAGAGAGGAAAAAAAAGAGATGACATGAATGAGGGTACAACTTGTTGGCAGTGCCTGTGAGGAGTCAGAGGGCCGTATAACCAAAATGCATTGTTAGCCGGGCGTGGTGGCACATGCCTTTAATCCTAGCATTTGGGAGGCATATGCAGGCGGATCTCTGTGAGTTCAAGGCCAGCCTGGTCTACCGAGGGAGTTCCAGGACAGCTGGGACTAAAGGGAGGCCCTGTCTCAAAAATACCCAAAACAAAACAAAACAAAATGCATTGTTTACATGCAGGAACTTGTCAAATAATAAATACAAGATATTCTCTTAAGGCAAAAAAAGTGTCATTTAGGCATGGTGCATGTCTATGACCTCACCATCTGTGAGGCTGAAGCAGGATCATTATTTTGCGGCCATATAGTTTGGCTATACAGCGAGTTCAAGGTCAGTCTGGAGGGCTACATGAGACCCTGTCCAAAAAACAAAAAATGAAAATGCAAATGATCAAGTAAGTGAACATTTGAGAAATTATATAAAATCTGCCCAATCTCAATGTATATCTTTATTAATTACCAAGGAAAATTAGTAACTTTAGGGTGGAGAAATCTGACTCCACCTTAACTGAATGATGAACCTCACCAACAATGGGACAAACTACATTCAGTGCCTGCCCACCCATAGGATGCACTAAGAAGTGGGCATCCATCATTTTAATTAGATCTAACTGTAAAAAAAATATGAGCTCTAGCCGGGCGTGGTAGTGGTGGCCCACGCCTTTAATCCCAGCGCTGGAGAGGCAGAGGCACGTGGATCTCTGTGCGTTCAAGGCCAGCTTGGTCTATATAGTGAGTTCTAGGCCAGCTGGGACTACAGGAGACCGTCTCAAAAAGACCAAAAAAAAAAAAAAAAAAAAAGATACGATCTCAAATGAACGGACGAAATAACTGGTTAGTTGCCTTCAAGAACATCAATGTCATCGCAAACCAAGAAAGAGGAACCGCCTGTGATTACAGGAGATCACAGATAGGATACACGTAATGTTGGAGCCAAGTGGGCAAGGCTCTGACTTCATGTATGATGTGGGAGCCAAGTGGGCAAGGCTCTGACTTCATGTATGATGTGGGAGCCAAGTGGGCAAGGCTCTGACTTCATGTATGATGTGGGAGCCAAGTGGGCAAGGGTCTGACTTCATATATGATGTGGGAGCCAAGTGGGCAAGGGTCTGACTTTTATGCTCCGGGGCACCGAAGCCTTTCCTAGCCTCAATTCCCTCCTCTTCAAAGAGGAAGAGGAGGGTTGAACACACTTCCTAAAACCCGCTTCCGATCGGTCCAGCTGCCGCCTTCCCGGCACTTGGGGGCCGCAGGCCCGCGGGGGCGGCAGGGCCTGTGTGTGCACCCAGGTCGCAGCCTCCTTCTCCGGCGCCGCCCGGCTCTGCCGCCCCGCCGTGGCAGCCGCGGGTTCACCGCCGTGGGTCCCTCCGCGCCGCCGGCCCCGCCCCGGGCGGTGACGTCACTGCATTCCGGCTCCGGCTCCTCTCGCCGGCGCAGCAGCCGCAGTGACAGGCGAGCTGGGCCGGCTGACAAGGGCCAGTGCGGGCCGTGACGAGCCGTCCCCGCGCAGCGGCTCCGGGCGGCGAGGCTGACAGTCGCGGCCGCGGGGTGCGTCGAGTACAGAGTCGAGCCGGGCTGAGTCTTCATTCCAGACGCGGGGAAAATGGCTGATGACTTCGGCTGCTTCTCCTCGTCGGAGAGCGGGGCCCCGGAGACCGCGGAGGAGGACCCGGCGGCCGCCTTCCTGGCCCAGCAGGAGAGCGAGATTGCCGGCATCGAGAGTGACCAGGGCTTCTGGACACCTGCCGGCAGCCAGGTGGCCTCCGCGCAGGCGGGACTCGCGAGCGGGGGTGAGTCAGCGCTGTGGCCTGGAGCTGGAGGCCGAGGCCGCCTGGGGGCTGAGGCCGGGGCTCCGTACAGACTCGGCCCGGGTGCCCGCAGTGCCGATAGCCTGCCCTGAAGGTTGGCAGGGGCCTGTGTGTGTCCGCGGGGCCTGGGGACATAGCGAGGACCTGGGAATTCCCACCTAGGGTTCCTGAGTCTGAGTAGGAGCTGGAGTCTGTGCCGAGACTGGATCCGCTGACTGGGGACAAGAATTTGCCCATGACATTTCATCCCCAAGCGAGCTCCTGCAACTGTCTGGCTCTCGGGCATTCCTCCACCCTGCTCAGTTCTAAGAGTCGCTCCTGAGTCCCAGGCTGTCCCTGGCTCCCAGCTAAGTGGTGCAGGTGTGGGAAGAACACAGGGTTTAGCTTTCAGGGAGCTTGGGAAAGCAGAGGACACTCCAAGAGCTCTTCAGATTTTCCCTGGGGACCTGCAGCCCAGGGAATAATGTAATTATTAATTACATTTAATAATTTCATACACATTATCGGACCCACTTCTAAGTAGGGAACAGGAAGCCTCAAAAGGTAAATAATTTAACAACTAGGAAGTGGCAATCAAGGATCAAACCCTTTGTCAGACCGAATCCTTGCAATCTGGACTGTGCAGCCTTCCCTGTGCCTGGTTTGGGTCTACTTCATGACTTTCCACGGGTGCTCAGGACCATTTTGGCTGGCTTTCCCCCTGCAGTATCATGTTTATCATTGATACTCCTCCTCAAAAGAGCAGTTTCTTATAAATATTTAGTAAAAGTACAGCACTAGGACACTTATGTACAGTCCAAACAGACCTTGTTTATGCTTTGGTAATTTTAGAGAGGTTTATGGGCCTGCTGCATGCATGCATGGGTGCTTGCAGAGGGTGTGTGTATGTGTGTGTGTGTGTGTGTGTGATGTTGACAAGGCTCGTTGTGTTTCTATTCATTTAACATTTTGCTGAGCACCTTCTGTGTTGCCCCCCCTCCCCAAATCAGGGAAACAGAAATGAAGTTTCTAAGTGTGAGGAGTTGAAGCAACTCTCTATCACTTTGATAGGAGAAATCTAGTAATCCTTTTGTAACATACAAGAAACTGGAATTTGAGGGGGCATTAGGTTGACTCCATGGGTAAAGCACTTGCCTCCAAGACTGGCACCTTAGTTTGATCCCCAGACCCACATGGTAAGAAAGAGGAGACTCCCACAAGGAGACTTGTGGGAGTCTCCTCCTGACCTCACACACACTTGCACATCACAGGCATAAACACATACACACACAATAGATAAATAAAATGTAAATAATAAACTAGAGTTTACATACCTTGCCTGGAGTGATAGATCTGGGACTTGATTACACACCCCTCCTGACTCTCTATGTTCTTCCAAATACTATGTTGACTTCCGTAGGAGATGGGTGGACGTGGCAAGGAGAGATGGGTCTTTTGCTACCTAACCTAGCCAGCCATACAGGTCTTCTGAAACAATAGCTTACAGCCTCTCAGCATGGCCCCTCCAATGTCCCAGGGAGCCTGCCCAGGTTCTTGCATGGTACTCAATTGCCCACACTTTGAGCAAGTGATGTTTTTTCCAGAGACTTACAGCCTGGAGGGGCACTGATTGGTTACAGATATGAGATGATGGAAGAGAAACTGGGTGACATTCTACAGGGAGCTTCCAGGGACAAGGTTCTCAGGATCTCCCAGACTCACCCCTGCTGAGTGAGGTTACAGATGCTCAGCTACCTTCCTGAGTGGCAGTCTGGGGGGGGGTGCTACTGCAGGTTGGGAGCTCAGTGGGTGTTCAGGTGCAGATCAAATGGACCTTCTGAGCAGGAGGGAGTGCCAGGTGCCTGAGTGGGCTGAGGGAAAGGGCCTGGGCCTGCTGGCAGCTGGGCGGAAACTGCCTCAGACAGCAGCCATTCTACACCTCTGAATCACCTCCTCTCAAATGATGGAGTCTTCTGATAAGCAGGCCCTGTGCTGGGTACCCTGATGCTGGCTCTCAGGGGTCCCAGGGAAAGAGGTGTCTGGTGTAGCCCTGAGTTCCAGCCCTTCTGAGTTGCCCTCTGAGCCATAGACACTTTGTTTCCATTCATCACCCTTGGGTAGGGCCCAAATGATCTACACTTTCACACCCAGTTCTCTGGGCTCCAGGCCTGGCTGTGACTTGTGGATAAGCTCTACAGAATCCCATTTCCCCTGCTGGGCCTCAGTAAGCTCACAGGGAATGTTCTGGATCCTTTATTTCAAAAGGGGCCAGGCATCTGAGGAGGCCGCACACCCAGCAGCTCAGCCCTGGGTTTGTATTTGCCTGGCTGTATTTGTTCTGCTGGGTTTGTTGCCGACTTGGGATCATAAATGTCCAGGACCCAGAAAGCATTGTGAAGTAGATACTGCTGATGCTGGCTGTGGGTGTGTGGGGTCCCAAAGAGGCTGGTGCTGCTCAGTCTTCCTGTAGGTGAGGGTAGGCACCAGCCACCTTCTGTGCTTGCTGAGGGTTCTGAGGGGGGCAGGTCAGGTAGAGGGCAGGGTGCAACTTCTCCAAAAGACTTTTTTTTTTTTTTAAATAAAGCTGCTATGCAGAATTTTAGCCAATTACAAAGAATCCTGCCACAGCTGCTGAAAGATTTTAATACAGCTGTAATATCTCTACTTTCTAAAAAAATTTATTTTTTTATGTGTATGAATGTACTGTCTGCATGCAGGTTTGTGCACCCGTGTCATGCAATGCCACGGAGGTCAGAAGAGGGTGTCGGATTCCCCTGGAATTGGAGTCAAAGACGGTTCTTAACCGCCATGTGGGTGCTGGGAATCAAACCTGGGTCCTCTGCAAGAGCAGTCAGCGTTCTTAACCGCTAGGCCATCCCTCCAGCCCCCAAAAGACTCTTAAAATCAGGAATGGATTCTGGTAATTTAAGTTAGGTGAAGTAGAGGAGATGCCTTAGAAGATACCCCTGTAAGGATACTGACACTGAATCCTTTTGGGCTCACCCCCATTTAGAGACTAGGCCACCCCTGCAGTAGAAAACCTATCTGAGAGGGTGAGGTAACAGGTGCCATAGTAGGTCAGACTCAATCACTGCAAAGTCAGTTATAATTTACATTAGTGGCAGATTGTTGCCATGAGTTTGAGGATCCCCCTTCAGCCCTTTCAGGCCTTGGGCCAAAAGTACTGTTGCTTCTACAGGGCTAGTTGTCCTCCTGTGGTGACCTCACGTGGCCTCTGATAGGCACTGCACTTTCAAAGAGGCCTTGAAAATTACAATGGGCACCCAAAGAGCAATTCAGTTTTTAGTTGGCTGTCAGTTGGTGTTCAGTCATTCTGTGCAGGAGCTTTTAGGAACAAGTATTCAGAGCCCGAGATGAGAGTACATGCACTTGTGGGTACCGAGTCATTGCACAAGAGTGGGAGATGCCATGTGGTATTCTGGAGTACCCCAGAGATGAGACCTTTTTTTTTTCTTTTTGGTATTTTCGAGACAGGGTTTCGCTGTAGCCCCAGCTGTCCTGGAACTCGCTCTGTAGACCAGGCTGGCCTTGAAGTCACAAAGATCCGCCTGCCTCTGCCTCCTGAGTACTAGGATTAAAGGTGTGCGCTACCACACCCGGCGAGACCTTCTTTTGGGGCCTGGAGAAGCAGGTAAATGTTCCCTAGAGGAGGTGACTTGTGAACTGTACCTTGGAGAAGGAATAGATCCAAAAAGTACTCTGAAAAAAATTTTTTATCTATTTTTACTTTTATATGTATGGGGGTTTTGCCTGCATGTATGCAGTGCACCCATGTTATGCGGTGCTCATGGAGGACAGAAGGGGGCATGGGATCCCCTGGAACTGGAGTTGTGGACTGTTGTTAGTTGCCATGTGGGTGCTGGGAACCAAACCAGGGTCTCTCTGCAAGAGCAGTCAGTGTTCTTAACCACTGAATTACCTCTCCAGCCCCCACAAAAGTACTCTTCAGAGCATACCATTAAAAAAAAAAAAGAATTCATTTGTTTACTCAGCAACTAGTGCTTGAACTTGTACAAAGGCCTGGGGCTCATGCACGGACATGACTGAAGAAAGCTACCATGCTCTTCCAGGCGTTTGCCAGTAGCAGGACAGAGCCCACAGGGGGTGTGGAGGTGTGAGGGCACAAGCTGGGCTGAGTATCAGGAAGCAAGCAGGGCCAGCCTTGAGGGCCACTGTTGCAGCAGAAGGTATAGGTAATTTGTGATTAATTGGATGTCAGGGAAAGAGATTGGGAGGAGTCACTGTAAAGGCAAAATGGAATCCTTCTGGGAGGGGCAGGGAGAGGAAAACTAGGCCAACTGTTGCCCAGGGGGGAACTGTGAGTTCTGCTCTCCTAGGTAGAGTGGTTGCTCAAGGCTCCACCAGGACATGCAGAGACCAAGGCCCCTTTCTTCCTCATCCCTGGTGGCCTCTCCCTGAGCCTGCAGTGCTTCTGCATCTTACTAGGCCCCAGGTCCACAGTTAACTTCACATAGGTAAGGAGTTGTGTACTGGCTGGGTGGTCTCGAGCAACTGCTGTAGCCTTTCTGAGCTTCTACTTGAGGATCTATGAAATGGATCGTTGGCTGTGGTTTTTAGCAGAGATTAAGTGTGGCAATGGGTGTGCAAGGCATTGTGAACAGTCAGGGCCTGAGCCTCAATTGTCTGTGTGTCCCTTATGTCTATGGGAAGAGGGTATCAGTATACTCATGTGTACACACAGAGGTTGGCTCCAGAAGGACCATTCTGTGCTTATAAGCTGGACAGTGGGTGATGCTGTCTCCTTGCTTTTTCTAGCTGGTTCTGAAGACATGGGGACTACAGTCAACGGAGATGTGTTTCAGGTAAGCAGAGGTGGGGCTGAAGGTCTCAGTAACTCATGGCTCCATCATGGAGAACTCCCCTCAAGTGGTGTTCATAATGTCTGCTGCATTAGGGTGGGAGCACAGAGAAGGATCAGACATGTTTTCTTGTTATGTAGGAGAGGGAACCACTGGAGACAGGGACTGATGAGGGGTGGCTGAGGTTGTCTTCTGGGATACCTAGCTTCAGGAGGGAGGGATAAAGTGACCCATAGTGCCACAGGCTGAGGACACACAGGACTCTGCCTGGTAGGAGGCTGACCTGACTGGTCATCTCCTACACACACATATGAACATTTTAACTGGGCAGGTCCATGGATACAGAGATTACATGAATTTTTCCTAAGCAAATAATTGGAAACGGACACCCAGCTTCCCTCCAGGATGGTTTATAATAGCAGACAAACTAGAAATAACCTAAGTGCCCAGAATCAGGGTCTGGTCTGAGTAAACAGCCTGGAAATCAAAGCTCCTGACATGAAGAGCAGTTAGAGCATCCTATAATAATAGGCACAGATGTCCTTATTAAGTGCAAAAAAGCAACCTTGAGATAATTTGTACATTATGGAACTGGTGTTTTTTTTCAATGTTTGCACAAAATGTTAGGAAAAAGATATTCTAGTTGTTAACAATGGCTCTGAGAGTCAGAGGCTTGGAGTTCCTGCTTCCATCAGAGGGGACCAGAGTAGAGGTGGATGGGACTTTTTTCTAGTTAAAGATAGTTTCTTAGCTGGAGCTATAGCTCAGTGGCGAAGCTCTGAATTTAATCCCCAGCATCATAGAAGCAAAACAGAACAGAAGATACTTAGACTGAGAGCACCCAGATGCTAATGGCCTCTACGGAACCCCACTGACACCTAGACCTCTCTCCCTGCCCACCCCTTGATGTCTGGGTGGAGCTCAGCCTCTACCACTTTAGCCTTAATCTCTGCTGTGAGTAGGTCTGACACCAGATCTTCTGGACTGCTGCTTCCTGATCTGAGCCCCACCCTGTGGAGGAGTTGGCCTCTTGGATGCTGGGAGAATAAACAATACTTTCTTATGTAAGTGGGATGGGCTGGTACCTTGCACAGGAGAACTGGCCTCGCCCCATTTCTGGAAAATTACTCAACTCTCAGCAAGTGAGGAAAGTCAGTGTCTAGGACTTTGGCAGCTTTTTTTTTTTTTTTTTTTTGTCTTTTCGAGACAGGGTCTCCCTGTAGCCCAGCTGTTCTGGAACTCACTCTGTACACCAGGCTGGCCTTGAACTCCACAAAGATCCGCCTGCCTCTGCCTCCCAAGTGCTAGGATTAAAGGCCTGCGCCACCATGCCCAGCTATTTATTTCTTATGTGTATGAGTGTACTGTCTGCATGTAGGTTTGTGCACCTGTGTCATACAATGCCGCAGAGGTCAGAAGAGGGCGTCGGATTCCCCTGAAACTGGAGTTAAAGATGGTTTTCAGCCGCCATGTGCGTGCTGGGGATCGAACCCAGGTCCTCTGCAAGAGCAGTCGGTGCTCTTAACCGCTAGGCCATCTCTCTAGCCCCCGTACTTTGGCAGCTTTATGTCCAGGTGAGTCCAGCAGTGCCACAGAATAATCGTTGTTCTCATACTGTTAGAAGATCTTTTGAGACTTAGGTTACTAGACCCTAGGCTCACAAGGACTTTAATTGGCTAAAAAGATCTATGTTCTTTTTTTTAAATTTAATTCATTTATTTATTTATTACTTTTAGTTTATGTGTTAGACAGTTATCTGTCATGTAGGTTCTGGGAATTGAACCTGGGTCCTCTGCAAGAGCAACTAGTACTCTTAACTGCTAAGCCACCTCTTCAGCCATTAAGATCTATGTTCTAAAGTGGACCTAGGGGGCTGGAGAGATGGCCTAGCGGTTAAGAGCGCCGACTGCTCTTGCAGAGGACCCAGGTTCGATCCCCAGCACCCACATGGCGGCTGAGAACTGTCTTTAACTCCAGTTCCAGGGGAATCTGACGCCCTCTTCTGACCGGCATTGCACAACATGGGTGCACAAACCTACATGCAGACAGTACATTCATACACATACAAAAATAAAAAAATAATAAAGTGGACCTAGAGCTGGAGATACACTTGGAACCACATGAGTATCTAGAACACTCTGAACAGGATGCTTTTATTTTTCAGTTGATTAGAAGCTTGAGGAGACATTGGAGAGACTCATGTGAAGTTACACACAGTGAAATTGGCCATTTCCGGAGTTTCCCTCACCCCCCCTTTTCACATTTGCAGATCTAAAGAGCCCAGTTTCAGCAGTTCTTGTTCTGTCAGCTATCATAATGCTTCCAGCCATGTTGACTGTGGATCATTTCAGTCACTGCCACCTTGGAGTCCTCCTAGGCAAGGGAGGGCTACAGAATAGGCAAGTCACTCAGCTTAGTAGCAAAGCTCCTGATTACTTACCCAGGCCCATCCCAGATGGGATGTGGTCTGGAATGTACCGAGCCCCGCTGCTGGACCCAGAAGACTGTTTTCAGGACATGCATTTTCAAGGGAAAGAAGCTTTGCAAAGTCAGCACATCCACGAATTCCAGGCAGAGCTTTTGTGCCTTGGTCTTTTCTGGCAGACTGTGTAAGGCCAGCTACAAACCTCATCCTCAGCATGGCCTGAGGATGAGCCTGTCTACACCTATTCCAGCTCCTTTGGCCCCATGGGGGACAGAGACAGATGGAGGGCTGCTCTGGGACTCACCCACATCTTATCCTCCATCAGTTCTTTTTCTCCTCCCCCCTGCATCTCCACCCTCCTCCTTTGAGCTACTTAGAGGAATCTACAGCTCGTCCCAGCTTAGCTTGAGCTGTTCAGTCCTGAGGGTGGGTGTGCTTCATCTACCTAGTCATTGCTGGAGCTGTAGCATGTACCTAATCAGCATGGCCCACAGAAACTTTTCAAGGTGGTGCCCAGCAGAGAAGTCCCTCAGGAGAGGGGGGCCACTGGGCTGGGCCGATGTCAGCTAGCCTGTCTGTGGTGTCTGGCCTTCTGCTCTGGCCATTCCCAGCCCTTTTCTCAAAGGAGTTTCAGAGGAGGTCAGATTTCTTCTGTGGCCCCTGGTATAAGCACTGTAGCCCTGGGATGCTGGACTTTCCACAAGTGACCCTATGTCCTACCTAGGAAGGCCCTTTGTGGCATCTGACACTAGCAGGGACAGGAAAATAAATCCAAAGCAACTGGGAGAAGAAGAGCCAGAGAAATGCTTCTTGGGACCTACCTGCCAGCAACGTGGCTGTGTTCAAGCTGCAGTGAGGGTCCTGGCCACATGTGAGTGAGCCACCCTAGCACTTGGGAGGCAGAGGCAGGTGTATCTCTGTGAGTTCAAGGCCAGCCTGGTCTACATAGTGAGCTCCAGGCCAGCTGGGACTAAAGGGAGACTCTGTCTCAAAAAAGACAAAAAAAAAAAAAAAGAAAGAAAGAAAGAAAGTGAGCCACAATAGCTATGTTCTTTCATATGGGTAGGCTATATGGGCCTTGGGGTGGCACCATGGTGGTTGGCTTATATACGCTTTACTGGGTACCTTGAATGGGATGATGTCACTCTCATTTCACAAGTTTGAAATCCAAGCTGCCCAGGGAAGGGGTTTTTCTCAACAATCATCGCACAGGAAGCAGGTGTACAGGGACTTTAAACCCTGTCTTTCTGATACAGTGCCTTTCCAGGCCCTCCCCCTGGCTTTATAGTCTCCCATTTGTTTATTCATTTCTCAACTCACATACTTTGAGGGCGAGGCCCTGTGCTGCACTGATGGAGACGGAAGCAAGGCCAATGCAGTGTTTGTCCCCAGAGCTTATTTCTCTTTTTTTGTTTTTTTGTTTTTTTTGAGACAGGGTCTCCCTTTAGTCTCAGCTGGCCTGGAGCATAACAGGCTGGCCTTGAACTCACAGAGATCTGCCTGCCTCTGCCTCCTGAGTGCTGGGACTAAAGGCATGGTGGCACACGCCAGCATGCCCAGCAGCCAGAGCTTATTTCTAACTTTAAATTTATTTGTTTGTTTGTTTATTTATTTATTTATTTTTGGTCTTTATTGAGACAGGGTCTCCCTGTAGCTCCAGCTGTCCTGGAATTCGCTCTGTAGACCAGGCTGGCCTTGAACTCACAAAGATCTGCCTGCCTCTGCCTCTGCCTCCCAAGTGCTAGGATTAAAGGCGTATGCCACCACGCCTGGCTATTTTTTATTTTTTATGTGTATGAGTGTACTGTCTGCATGTAGGTTGGTGCACCCGTGTCGTGCAATGCAGCGGAGGTGAGAACAGGGCCTCAGATTCTCCTGGAACTGGAGTTGATTCCCCTGGAACTAGAGTTAAAGATGGTTCTTAGCCACCATGTGGGTGCTGGGAATCGAACCCGGGTCCTCTGCAAGAGTAGTCGGTGCTCTTAACCACTGAGCCATCTCTCCAGTCCAGAGCTTATTTCTAATGGAGTACAGAAACCTGGGAAGAAGTCATGTAGCCCAAGAGGGGAAGGAGCCTGGATTTGAGGGAAATACTGAGAACTATCAGTGTCTCAGCATTTGAGAGGCTGTGAGACAGGAGGACAGTAAGTCCAAGGTAGCATGGGCCACATTTTAAAACCTTAAAAAAAAGCAAACAACAACCCTAACAGCTTGAATTATTTTCCTGTAAGAAACCATCTGAGAGCTTTACAAGGACTAACCTACTTAATCTTCCCAATACCCTGTGATGCAGTTTCTTTCATTATCCCCATTTACACCAGGAGATTTAATAGCCTGTTCTGCTTACATAGCTTGAGCTCCAGGCTCAGGCACTGAGAGCACAGTATGGAAGAGGGCAGAAGTCGCTTATGGGCTGCTTAGGGAAGTGTGTCTGGTCCTGGCTGAGGGAACAGCATGAACAGAGACACAGAGGATAAAACACCTGACCCAGGGTTCAACCAGAGTCCCTGAACCTTCTTCTGTACAGAGGAATGTGTCGGGAGAGTACCAAGAGGCCATAGGCACAGGGCTGGTATGCTTGCCAACTGGGAAGTCCCAACTCCCAACTATAGTATATCATGTGCGGGCCTTGAAAGTAGTGTAGGGCTGACTTTACGCCTTGGGCCTGCACAGGCTATACCCACTTCTAGAAGTAAGAGGTGCTTGTTGCCCCCCGCCGCTGCCCCAGAGGATCGCTGCGTTGTTGCAGTTCCATGGGGACATGCCGATGGCTCTGCTGGGGAAGATGGGGGTGGTGATGCGATGCGATCTTGGCAGACTGCGGGAAGGCGCCCCTGTTGGTCTTGTACGAGATGGCGATGGAGCAGTAGTGCTCCGTCTCTGAGTTGTAATCCACAAGGCTGTCCAGGGCCCCCTAGGGCAGGTGGCTTTCCCTGGGCAAGCCCGGGCTCCACGCAGACATTGGTGTTCATGGCACGGTGTGTGTGTGTGTGTGTGTGTGTGTGTGTGTGTGTGTGTGTGTGTGTGTGAGTGGGAACCACCTGGTCTAATACCTGGGTGGGAAAGGGAGGAAAGTGATGGTGGGGTCAGGGCAGGGGTCCGGCCCGGAGGGAAAGGGTGTGGACAGCAAGGCGAGAGCTGTTGTAGTCCTCTCTTGGGCGCATGTCCACAGACGGTGAATCCCCAGGAAGCGTCTTCCTTTGCATTATCCTTCAACTGTTATATCTAAAATAGTCATTCCAATGAGCTACAAGAGGAGGGGGCAAAAAAAGAGGTGCTGTGGAACACGGAGTCTTGGGAGCCCCGGATGTGGTAGAGCTGCCCTAAGGCTGGCAGAAATTTATCCCCAACTTGAAGGCGGTAGTGGAAAATTTGGAGTATGTTTTCTGGCCTTTTCCAGCTGGATGACCTTGGGTTAGTTACTTTCTGAGCCTGGATTTTCATTTGTAAAATGAGGATTCAAAACCCCGCCCTGTTGTCACCACTGGGCTTTTGAGAAAAGCCCTCTGTATCCATAGAAGCATCTTATAAATTACTGATTTGTTCATTGAACTGAGATGTGGCCTGTATGAGGCAGTGTGGGGAGGCAAGGCCAGAGTGTGAAGAGACAAAGCCTCTAATCTTGAGAAGGCACACTTAATCAGGAGACAGGCTGGGGGGGGTGGCTCAGTAGAGTACTTGTCTGGTTTGCACAAGGCCCTCAGTTTACTATCTAGCTTAGGGGGTGGCAGTAGGCACAGAGGACATATCAAGGAGAGAAAAGGGAACCGCGGGAATTCTGTGACACAGAAAGTACCCTGTTAATTATTCTCTGGTGAGGAGGTTCACACCCAGTAAGTTTGAATCCTATCTCTGCAGTTTGCTTGCTGGGTTACCTGGGCACTTTGGAGTGAGAGTCTCTTTACCTTTAAAACATGGATAATAAAACCTTCCATGTAGAATTGTAAAGATCAGAGACAAATGTTTAATTGCTAGTGCTCTGGAATCATAATTTCAGGTCAGGTATCTGAAGATGACAGGAAAGGAAGGAGATACCTGCCCAGTGTGCTCTCCAGGCTGGCTCTTCTCTGCATCCCACCTATATCTAGTGGCATCTTTGTACATAAGAGTCTCCCAAAGGCACCTGGCCTCGTTGATCTTTTAGCACGCTGGCTCTTTGCCAAAGATGCCCTGTCACCATCCTTTCCTGCTGTCCTCTGCCCCCAGGCAAACATGGCTGTACTCTCTTCTATCTGCCTCCACTGTCAACCCAACCTGGACTGTATCCTAGCACACCCAGCAGCTATGGTCCTCATCTGTGAGGGACTCCCCCTCCCAAGATACCATAAGACTATCTTGTTCATCTCTGTTTTCAAGTGCCTATATATAAATAAATTTAATAAATCATTTCCTCCTCCTCTCTTCTTCCTCCTCCTCTTCTTCTTCCTCCTCCTCTTCTTCTTCCTCCTCCTCTTCTTCTTCCTCCTCCTCTCTTCTTCCTCCTCCTCTTCTTCTTCCTCCTCCTCTTCTTCCTCCTCCTCTCTTCTTCCTCCTCCTCTTCTTCCTCCTCCTCTCTTCTTCCTCCTCCTCTTCTTCCTCTTCCTCCTCCTCTTCTTCTTCCTCCTCCTCCTCCTCCTCCTTGTTCTCCTCTTTCTGGTTGTTCCGGGGATCGACTCTGAACCCTGGTCTGAGGAATGCGAGGCAAGCACTCTTACCATTGAGCTATGTACCTTTTTTTTGTCTGAAGCCCCAGGCGGCCTGGAACTCACTATATAGACCAGGCTGGCCTGGAACTCACAGAGATCCTCCTGCCTCTGCCTCCCTGGTGCTGGGATTAGAGTGTGTACCACCATGCCTGGCAACCTTTGTTTTGTTTTGTCTTTTTAGTTTTCTTTTTTTTTGAGACAGAGTCTTACTACGTAGCCGGCCTGGAACTTACTATGTAGACAAGTCTGACCTCAAGTTCACAGAGATCCTCCTCCTACCTCTGCCTCCTGAGTATTGGGATTAAAGACATGTCACCACCATGCTTGGCTCGTTAAAATATTTTTGAAATCGTCCTATAGCTAGCGCCTCCTGCTCTGGATACGATATGGAGGCAGGCATACTTTCTTGGGTGTCTAGGAGCTCGTAGGGTAGAAAGTAAACGACGGAAGTAATTTCAGGACAGCAGTAAATTCTGTGAAAACAATAAAATGCAGTTGTCCCTTTGGACTCACAGGGGCTTGGTTCTAGATTCTCTGGAGATAACAAAATCTAAGAATTTAAGTCATTTTTATAAAACTATAAACTATTGGCACTACAATGTGGCTCAGTGGTAAAACACTTGCAAAGGCCTGGGCTCAGTCCCCAGCAGTGTGAAGGAAACAGTGTAGTACTTGCATGCAACCTACATACACCCTTCTGTGTACTTTAATTCATCTCTAGATAATTTGTAATACCTAATACAACATAAATGCTGCATGAATATTGTTATAATATATACTGTCTAGTAAATAAAGACAAGAAATAAAACTCTGTTTATGTTCAGTGCAGGGGCTGCCATTGTAGACCTAGTGTCATAGTGCAGGATCAGTGGTTGGTTGAATCCAAGGACAGACAGATGCAGAGGCTGGGCTAACCATGTGCTTAGAGAAGTGTTATAGCCTGGTGTGGCTGCATCTGTCTGCAACCTCAGGTACTTAGAGGGTTTTGTGGGTTTTTTTTTGTTTTGTTTTGTTTTTTTTTTTGGTCTTTTCAAGACAGGGTCTCCCTGTAGCCTCCAGCTGGCCTAGAACTCACTCTGTAGACCAGGCTGGGCTTGAACTCACAGAGATCCACCTGCCTCTGCCTTCCAAGTGCTAGGAAAAGGCATGCGCCACCACACCAGGCAGGAGGACTGAAAGTTTAAGGCCAGACTGGATAACTTAGCATGGGCCTGTCTCAAAACAGGAAGGAAGGCTGCTGTGGCATACACCTTTAATTCCAGCACTTATGAGGCAGAGGTGGGTCTCCGTGAGTTGAAGGCCAGCCTGGTCTACATAGTGAGTTCCAGGCCACCTGGGGCTACAGGGAGACCCTGTCTCAAAAAGAAAAAAAAAAAAAAAAGAAAAAAAAAAGAAAAAAAAAAGGGAGGAAGTTAGAAGAGAGAGACATGAGGTTCAGTGTGGATCTGAGAATACTTGGGGGTCGGGGGAGCTGTCAAACTATATCATGTATATGTATGGAAGTCTCAAAAATATTATTATATTAAAAATAAAAACAATAACATACATTTGGAAAGACATGGGAAATCTTGAATTTTAAGACTACTACTTCATAAAACTATCAGTATAGTATAATTGTTATTTAAGATTAATGTTATAGGGTGTAACTTCAGTTGAAAAAACAATAATTAAAATGGTAATTAAATAAAATGTAAGAACAGGAGCTGGAGAGATTGCTCAGTGGGTAAGAGTACCACTGGCTGCTCTAGCAGAGGATGGAGGGTCTGTTCCAAGCACCTGCATGGTGGCTCCATAACTCCAGTTTCAGGGGATTTGATACCCTCTCTGGCCTCTATGAACA
This sequence comes from Rhizomys pruinosus, assembly GCA_009823505.1. NCBI lineage: Eukaryota > Metazoa > Chordata > Mammalia > Rodentia > Spalacidae > Rhizomys > Rhizomys pruinosus. The sequence continues at coordinate 608,660 of VZQC01013208.1, read as the reverse complement.
TTTCTTGACATAAATGCACTTACATACATGTTTTGCAGGCAAAACACTCAAAATAAAAATGAATAAAAATGTAAGAGCAATAGATATATTTCAATACAATATTTAAAATTATTTTGATGTATTTGCATATAGATAAACTGCTCTAAGTTCTAAAATTCCCCTAATATCTAAATTTATGTTTGTAATTCAGGAATTATAATTATAATTATAATAAGCATATTATTACATATGCTTAATTTCTTGGAGATATATGAAAATTACCATAGCATTATTTGTTTGCTGATATATTTCTTCTTCTAGGTCAGAACTCAAGCACTTACTGGTCTTTTAAAATTTATGCATTTATTCCATGAATTACATTTTCTTCTGTTAAGTATGACAGGGTCATCATGTGGTTTATAACATCTCCTAACCATTAGAGGATGTAAGCTTGTGGCATCAGCCATGGGTTATTCCTCCAAGGAGAGAGCCAATAGCCAATTAGATTTGGGATATACAGACATAAGGCTGCAACTGCTGCACAGTATTTCCAGGCAGATGAGGTGTAGCTGGTGCTGATGGAGGAGTCTTGCTTGACTCAAGGAGACCCATATTTGCTTTA
>VZQC01013208.1:594105-607758 GCA_009823505.1 Rhizomys pruinosus | reverse complement strand
GGACTGAATTAGGAGATGGGGAAGTCCAAGGAAGACGGAAATCCCAGATCTGAAAGAGAGCTCTAGACTGGAACTGTGGGGGGAGGGGGCAGGAGGTGAGCTTCTTCGAGGGCCAGCACGGCAGTGCACTGTCCAATCAGGGAGCAGGACGACCAGATGGTTGCTTTTTTTTTTTTTTTTGGTCTTTTTAAGACAAGGTCTCCCTGTAGCCCTCCGGTTGGCCTGGAACTCACTATGTAGACCAGGCTGGCCTTGAACTCACAGAGATCCACCTGCCTCTGCCTCCCAAGTGTTGGGATCAAAAGTGTACACCACCACGCCCTGTGAGACCAGACATTTCTCAAGTCATTTTGTTTTGCAGTGCTAGGGGCTGAAGTCAGAACATGCCAGGTAAGCATTCCACTAACAACCTACACCCCCCAGCCTAGATGCATGAGCCATTGTGGCCAGTGGAGTAAGGGTCCACGTAGGAGTAAGGGTCCACATAGGAGCAAGGAGATGAGCAGTGTCCAATGACAAAGGCAGCGGGGCTGAAAGAGGAAAACGGGAAGTAATTTGATTGGAGACACACTTAAGAGACTGTCCCAGGAAAGGTTTCTGCTGTACCATACATGGGATAGATAAGAAAAGAAATCAAGGCAAGCATGAGGTTCAGGCTTTGGCAGTTGGGTGGACCACGTTGGTGCCTTTTCCTGAGATGGGGTATTCAGGGGGCATGGAGCAAGTTTGGAGAAGGAAAACTATCAAGTGAAGTTGGAACCGCCTGTTGGATACCTATGTGGGCAGCACAGTTAGGAGTGTATGCTGGCTGAGGGAATGGGGGGGACTGGTGGCCAGGTAGATGTTTGCATTTTATTTTTATTTCCAACTTATCTGACCTCATGAAGGAAATGTTCTTGGAGGAGGAGATAGTCAAAACAGATACACACTGATCATTTCGGATGTCAAGTACTGTGCAGAAGACAAAGCAGCAGCTGCCTTCCGATGGAAAACACCAAAGGGCAGGGATACGCAGTTCCTGGTAGGCTGCTCTGCTTCTAGAAGCAGGCAGAGTCACCATCAGTTCAGAAATTCAACTTCTGTTCTCCATGAAGCGGCCTGTGAAGGGCCCTGGGCATGGAGGGAGTCTGATGGCATGCTGTGTGGGAAAGGGCATCAGTCCTAGGTACAAAGGCTGGGCCGTCTAGGGCTTGCTCTTCCTTCACTACTCAGATACCAGGAGACCAGTCCTACTATGTCACTCTGCTTCCTTGCTGGCAGAACTGCTTAGCAAGCTCCTCCCCATAGCCAGGTACTGCTGGCTCTAGGGTCCTGGCTTATTTAGCCAGGGTTTTCTGAGCTCTTGCTATGTGATGAGGAAGGCAGTGGAGCAGAGGTTCCAGACACTGTTCCATGGGGAAAAGAAATTAAACACAGCAATAATGACAACTGAGGAATAATGACAGTTGGTCAAATGCTTAGAGATAGAGGACAGGGAACCACAATGTGAGAGAATACAGGGGTCTGTAATGTAACTAAGATCCTGCCCTGCCTACCAGGAGCTTGGGTTCCTCAAAGGAGATGCACAATAGAGATGGAGAAGGCTGTGACTTGGGACTCTGGGATAAAGGGGCCTGGAACATGATGAAAGGAGGGGGGCTAGGAAAAATCACAGGGCCTGTGTCTCCTGAGCTAAAAGTTCCTAGGATGGAGTTAAGGTTTCATGGGCTAGAGGAGGGAGGGACTATGCAATAGGCGGGGTGCAGTGCATGCAGTAAGCCAGTGCTAGGTTAAAGCAGAGGGTGGAGTACCAACTAAGTGTGGCAGGACCAACGCTCCCATCCAGTCCCATCTAGCCCCATCCAGTCCCATCCAGTTCAGAGGGTGTACCACAGCTACTGACCATAGCTCACAATCCCCAAAGTTGCTGCCCTAGCAACTGTCAACAGATTTGCAAGGCCTTAGGGAGACCTAGACTCCACAGTCCACTTCTGCTGACCTTAGTGTCCTCTTCTATATAATGGGAATGAAAAAGGACAGTAATGTTTGTTTTTTTTTTTTTTCTTTTTGGTATTTTCGAGACAGGGTTTCCCTATAGACCCAGCTGTCCTGGAACTCGCTCTGTAGACCAGGCTGGCCTTGAACTCACAAAGATCTGCCTGCTTCTGCTTCCTGAGTGCTAGGATTAAAGGCGTGTGCCACCACGCCCGGCAAGGACAGTAATGTTTTTACAAGAAGTAAAAGAGGGGCTGGAGAGATGGCTCAGCAGTTAAGAACGCCGACTGCTCTTGTAGAGGACCTGGGTTTGATTCCGAGCACCCACATGGCAGCTAAGAACCGTCTTTCACTCAAGTTCCAGGGGAATTTGACACCCTCTTCTGACCTCCGTGGCATTGCATGACACTGATGCACCAACCTACATGCAGACAGTACACTCATACACATAAAAGAAAAAAAAAATAATACAAAAAAGAAGTAAAAGAATGGTAATAATAAGGGCCGGGCATGCCTTTAATCCTACCACTTGGGAGGCAGAGGCAGACAGATCTCTGTGAGTTCAAGGACAGCTGTTTAAAAAAAAAAAAAAAGAATAGTAATAATTCTAATTACCATTCACTGAGCCATTGTTCAGTGGCAGGTGCTCTTTTAAATGTCATACAAAGGAACGGGTGCAGCTCAATTGGTAGAATGCTTGCTCTGTGGGCACAAAGCCTTGGGTTTCAGCCCCAACACTGTACAAACCTTGTGTAGTTGCACACACCTGTGATCCCAGCATTCTGGAGGTCAGGAAAATCAGAAGTTCAAAGAGTTCTAGGCCAGCCTGGACTACACGTGACCTTGTCTAAACAAAGAAACAAATGTCTTACAAATACTGTTGCATCAAATCACAGCATTGGGTCTGAGAGGTGGCCTTATTGTTATTACCATCTTCAATGAAAACAGTCTGGGAATGGTTCTGGAACTTGCCAAACACATATCTTGTCCCAGTAATGGGACTGTCTGGCTGCAGAGTCCAAGTTCACCATAGCAAGGTTTTAACCATGGCTGTCTTGTGTGTCTGTCACTCACTAGATGCCTACTGAGTGTCTGCTATGTGCCAGGCACTGTGGGGGTCTGGACACACTACAGTAAACACAATAGAGAATGTCCCTGCTGTGACAAAGGTGTCATTCTGATGGACAAATAAATACATTACGAGAAGTGAGCTCATGTTAGATTATCAGTTAATATCAGTTAATACAACTGTAATCAAGAGTGACTTTAATGATGGCAGCACAAGAGACTCACTGTATGCTAAGAAGTATGGTATTTTCATTATTAAATCTCATTTCAGGGCTGGAGAGGTGGCTTGGTGGTTAAGAGCACTGGCTGCTCTCGAATAGGAACTAGGTTGTTTCCAGCACCCATATGGCTGCTAATAGGCAACCCTAACTCTAGTTCCAGGGGATCTGACACCCTCTTTTGGCTTCTGTGGGCAGTGTATGCATGGGTACACTTTACATGCAGGCAGCTGGAGAGATCACTCAGTGGTTAAGAGTGCCGACTGCTCTTGCAGAGGACCTGGGTTCGGTTCCCAGCACCCACATGGCAGCTAAGAACTTTTTTTTTTTTTAAATTTTTTTATTTATTTCTGTATGTGTATGAATGTACTATCTGCATGCAAGTGTGTGCACCGTGTTGTGCAATGCCGCGGAGGTCAGAAGAGGGTGTCAGATTCACCTGGAACTGGAGTTCTCCTGGAGTTGGAGTTTCAGATGATTCTCAGCTGCCATGTGGGTGCTGGGGATCGAACCCAGGTCCTCTGTAAGAGCGGTCAGTGCTCTTAACCACTAGGCCATCTCTCCAGCCCAAGAACTGTCTTTAAAAAACAAACAAACAGGGGCTAGAGAGATGGCTCAGTGGTTAAGAACGCCAACTGCTCTTGCAGAGGATTTGGGTTTGATTCCCAGCACCCACACGGCGGCTAAGAACTGTCTTTAACTCCAGTTCCAGGGGAATCTGATGCCCTCCTCTGACATCCGCAGCATTACACGACACGGGTGCACCGACCTACATGCAGACAGTACACTCATACATATAAAAAAATAATAAATTTAAAAATTTAAAAAACAAACAAACAACCATGCAGGCACATACTTTTTTTGCAGGGGCGAGGTTCCTTTTTGGGGGGGTTCTTTTTGAGACTAAGTCTCCCTGTAGCCCCAGCTGGCCTGGAACTCACAGAGATCCACCTACCTCTGCCTCCCAAGTGCTGGAACTAAAGGTGTATGCCTTCACTCCTGGGCCATAAAAATTTTAGAACACCTCCTTTCACTCTTTTTTTTTATTTTTAAATTTTATTTATTTATTTTTTATGTGTATGAATGTACTGTCTGCATGTAGGTCTGTGCACCCGTGTCATGTGTGCACCCGTGTCGTGTAATGCCGCGGAGGTCAGAAGAGGGTCTCGGATTCCCCTGGAATTGGAGTTCTGGAATTGGAGTTACAGACAGTTCTCAGCTGCCATGTGGGTGCTGGGGATCAAACCTGGGTCCTCTGCAAGAGCAGTTGGTGCTCTTAACTGCTAGGCCACTTCTCCAGCTCCAGAACACCTCCTTTCATTCTTATCTCAGCCCTGTGGGATGGGTATTCTAATTTAGCCTGTTTTATGGTGAACAGATGGGAGTACGAGTGTGGCTGGGCTTAGGACTGTGATCAAGCACAGAGGGTGAGTGACCCCACCCACAGGGGGGCAGTGCTTCCAGCCAGCAGTGGGAGCATGAAGTGTCAAGGTTGGGTAGTTGCAGTAGGAACTGTGTGATTGGGTGGGTTGAGGATGCCAGAGGCTGTCTAGGTGTTCTGATGTGAGGGTGTTGCACATGGCTTCTCCATCAGGGGCAGCTCAAACAGCAGAGCAGATGTGATCGCTGGCTACACTGTGTTTACGTCACAGGAGGCCAATGGGCCTGCCGATGGCTATGCTGCCATTGCCCAGGCGGACAGGCTGACTCAGGAGCCGGAGAGCATCCGAAAGTGGCGAGAGGAGCAGAAGAAAAGGCTGCAGGAGCTGGGTGAGGGGGCAGCTGGCGGATGTCTGTCCGGCAGGGATGGCCTCGGGTATATGCGGGATGGCTCATAGCAAGGCAGCCTCAGAGCCTGTGAAGGCCCATGCTGCCTTGATGTAGACTTGCTGAGGATGGGGACTGGGGCTGCTGGCTAGGGCCAAAGGTGGGCAGTCAGGGTGGCTGTTCCCAGTGGACAAGGTGCTACTCATTTTCCTGTTGGGGTCACAGATGCTGCCTCTAAAGTGACCGAACAGGAGTGGCGGGAGAAGGCCAAAAAAGACCTAGAGGAGTGGAACCTGCGCCAAAGTGAACAAGTTGAGAAGAACAAGATCAACAACCGGTGAGAGGTGCCCTGGGGTAAGGAGGTAGAGGGACGTGAAGGCTGTGGAGACCTGCGTAGATGTGGGACATGAGGGTTGTGGAGACCTAGTGTAGACATGGGACATGAGGGAAATGTGGAGACCTAGGGTAGACATGGGACATGAGGGCTGTGGGGACCTAGGGTAGACGTGGGACATGAGGGCTGTGGGGACCTAGGGTAGACATGGGACATGAGGGCTGTGGGGACCTAGGGTAGACGTGGGACATGAGGGCTGTGGAGACCTAGGGTAGACGTGCGACATGAGGGCTGTGGAGACCTAGGGTAGACGTGGGACATGAGGGCTGTGGGGACCTAGGGTAGACATGGGACATGAGGGCTGTGGGGACCTAGGGTAGACGTGGGACATGAGGGCTGTGGAGACCTAGGGTAGACGTGGGACATGAGGGCTGTGGGGACCTAGGGTAGACATGGGACATGGGGGCTGTGGGGACCTAGGGTAGACGTGGGACATGAGGGCTGTGGAGACCTAGGGTAGACGTGCGACATGAGGGCTGTGGAGACCTAGGGTAGACGTGGGACATGAGGGCTGTGGGGACCTAGGGTAGACATGGGACATGAGGGCTGTGGGGACCTAGGGTAGACGTGGGACAAGAGGGCTGTGGGGACCTAGGGTAGACATGGGACATGGGGGCTGTGGGGACCTAGGGTAGACGTGGGACATGAGGGCTGTGGAGACCTAGGGTAGACGTGCGACATGAGGGCTGTGGAGACCTAGGGTAGACGTGGGACATGAGGGCTGTGGGGACCTAGGGTAGACATGGGACATGAGGGCTGTGGGGACCTAGGGTAGACGTGGGACAAGAGGGCTGTGGGGACCTAGGGTAGACATGGGACATGGGGGCTGTGGGGACCTAGGGTAGACGTGGGACATGAGGGCTGTGGAGACCTAGGGTAGACGTGCGACATGAGGGCTGTGGAGACCTAGGGTAGACGTGGGACATGAGGGCTGTGGGGACCTAGGGTAGACATGGGACATGAGGGCTGTGGGGACCTAGGGTAGACGTGGGACATGAGGGCTGTGGAGACCTAGGGTAGACGTGCGACATGAGGGCTGTGGAGACCTAGGGTAGACGTGGGACATGAGGGCTGTGGGGACCTAGGGTAGACATGGGACATGAGGGCTGTGGGGACCTAGGGTAGACGTGGGACATGGGGGCTGTGGGGACCTAGGGTAGACATGGGACATGAGGGCTGTGGGGACCTAGGGTAGACGTGGGACATGAGGGCTGTGGGGACCTAGGGTAGACATGGGACATGAGGGCTGTGGGGACCTAGGGTAGACGTGGTACATGGGGGCTGTGGGGACCTAGGGTAGACATGGGACATGAGGGCTGTGGAGACCTAAGGTAGACGTGGGACATGAAGGCTGTGGGGACCTAGGGTAGACATGGGACATGAGGGCTGTGGGGCCTTGAGGTGAGCCACAGGAGCAATGAAGGGAGTGCTGATTACTGGGAACTGTCTTGAGATGGGTGAAGTAGCAAGGGTATGGAGAGAGGAGGGGACGGGCAGCTAGGGTCCATCAGAGCTGGTCTATTCTTGAGGACTTTCTCCTCACCATGTGTCCAACTTAGACTGAGTGGGCACAGGCCTGGCTGTGAGTGAAGAACCAGCCTATTTGATTTTATTGCTTATAAAAAGAATAATACTTCAACCCAGGACGACTAAGGGATAAAAGGACCTTACTGACCTGTATAACTGAAAAGGCCAGGGGCGGAACGTAGGCATAGTGGTACCCGGCACAAGCAGTCGGTCTGCACTACTCTTTCTTCTGTGCTGGCCTCCTTCTTGAGCGTGTGTCCCCTGTATGGGGCCAGCGGCTCCAGGCTTCTGTCTCACTTCCTTGGCAAGTCCATGGAAAATGCTATCAGGTGTCTAGTGGGTCTAGCCAGAGTTGGTCTGGCTTGGGTCCTATGCCCATGCCAGGTTGGTGACTGTAGCAAGGAGGGAGCTCTAATGGACCCTACTAGGGTGACAGTCCCTTTATCAAGGGGCCAGTCCTACCCAAACCGCAGGGATTATGGTGGGAGCAAACTGATCCTGCAGAGCCTAGGCAAGGTGGGGGGCGGGAGCATGGGCACCAGGCAGGCAAAGGCTGATGTGCTGCACAGAACAGTTTGGAGGTGGTCTCAGACTGGGTGCTCTCAGTAGTACCTGTCTTGGACACTGCCCTTTAAGGTATATTCCTGGAAGGGAAAGACATTTGAAATGCTGCAAATCAGGCTGGGCACTGGGTACCAGAGATGAGGAGAGTCTGCCTGTGTCCTCAGAGAGTTCAGAGGAGAGAATCACACATGTACAGCTGAACTGGATCCCGTGGAGCCCTGTGCATGAAGGCCACAGAAGCAAGGAAGCAGTAGAGCAGGCTGGGAGGAATACCTGCCTGAAGACCTGGCTTGGAGGGTGGTTAGGACCTAGTTCATCAGGGGAGCTGGCATAGGGAGGACAGTGTAGACCTGGCTCACGGCAGGAAAGAGGTGTGCTGCGCTGACTCACAGGGAGTCTGCGTGTCAAGGACAGGTTTCAGGAAGTAGGCAGTAGGCGGGAGGCCCTGGCTGGAGATGTGAGCAGTACGGAGCCACTGAAGGTTTCTGAGTAAGAGTTATGTGGGGCTGATTTACAGAGGGTCCTGTGGACAAGGCGTGCTCCACTGGGGAACTGTACTTCTAATCTGTCTCCTGCCTAAGGTACTAACACACTGTTTCTCTTTCTCTTTAACCCTCTGCCTGCCTATCTTGCTGTTTGTCTTCCCCACCTAACTCCTTGGCCTAACCTTTCCCTCAAGGATCGCTGACAAAGCATTCTACCAGCAGCCAGATGCTGATATCATCGGCTATGTGTACGTGTCACCTTTGCTCTCTGCACGGGAGCTGTGGAGAGGGCAGCCCACAAGTTCCCCGAGTCTCTTGTTTGTGGGGTATAAATGCATGTAGCTGGGCATGGGGCAGTGGTGACCAGAGCAGGAGCTGAACTCCAGGATGGATGCAGACACCAGCCCTTGCCTCTGCCAGTCCATCTGTCTGTCCTTCCAGCAAATTGGAGACAGTTTTGGTCAATTAAGAGTCCTCAAGAGGGAGCAGAGGAAGGAATGCACTAGCCAGCCCCAAACTGGATGGGTACAGGCAGAGCAGCCTAGCTCCTTCTCTCGGAGCAGCCTCTCAGGGGTGGTGGTGGGTGCGATGAACAGGTCTTTTACTGAATAGACACTAGCAGCGGGTACTGAATCATGAGGAGTAAGAGATGCCTTTATGTGTCTACCCTCACCCTTGCCCCCAAGTGCACTGACTTGGCCATGAGCCCGCACCACAGTTCTACATCCTATGTCTCTGGGTTTAGAGTCTAGCTGGAAGGGACTGCTTAGACCGTGAGTGCAGGTTCTCTCTCATGCCAGACCCAGGTAGCGTATTCTGGAGATAGTCCTGGGGACTCCAAGGTCAAAGGAGAAATGCAGTGACTTCTGGCATTCCTGTGCATCCAGATCTTTGCTGTTCCTACTGGAAGCAAGCCTTTCTGAACCACATGTCACTGCAATCTCTGCTGCCATCTGTACTCATCCTAACACAGTACAGGACACAGCAGACACTAACCTTCTCCTATCCACCCCTCCCTCTTCCATATGTTCAGTACCTGTTGGTACTTACCCTATGGCAGTCACTGGTCAAATAGGGAAAAGACACACACAGGTCGTTTCCTAAGTTGCTGATGCTCTGGAATAGATTGCAATAAAAGCTACATGGGGGGGTGAGACGGGGAGCCAGTGTGAGCCTCAGAGACTCTTAACTTTTCAGCTGCACCTTAACATTTGAAAAGAAGTTTGCTGGGGCTGGAGAGATGGCTCAGTGCTTTAGAGCACTGACTGCTCTTGCAGAGGACCTGGGTTCGATTCCCAGCACGCACATGGCAGCTAAGAACCATCTTTAAGCTGGGTGTGGTGGTGCATGCCTTTAATCCTAGCACTTGGGAGGCAGAGGCAGGCAGATCTCTGAGTTCAAGGCCAACCTGGTCTACATAGTGAGTTCCAGGACAGCTGGGGCTACACGGGAGACACTTGTCTCAAAAAAAAAAAAAAAAAAAAAAAAAAAAGAGAAAAGAAAAGAAAAGGAGTTTGCTAAGTGGGGAAGGCTGACGAGAAGGGCACACTCTAGGTGGGAGACGCAGCTGGGGTAGAGACCTAGAGAGAGGTTAGAGTGCTGCGGAGCTGGGTTTGTAGGGCTGGATGGGAACTGAGGCTAGGAGGTGTCAGCTTGGGAGGGGCAAAGTACCTGCTGTGCCAGGCAAAGAAGCTCGGACTTGACCTTCAAGGCCACGGGAAGTCATGGAGAGGTTTCTAACAGGGGAAGGGGCTATCTGGCAGGATTGGGTGCTGTGTAGCACCTTGGGTTCAGTGCTCCTACTGAGCCTGAGGAAATGATCCAGAGAACCCAGGAAGGCCCTTGAAGAGAAAGAACTGGAACCAAAGCTTCCCAGTCTTTTCATCTACCTATGAAGTACCAGAGGTTGAGCAAAAGCAGATTCTGCTTAGCAAGACTGAGGTGAGGCTCTAACAAGTTTCACAGTGACACTGACGCTGGTGGATAGGGTCCACAGGCCATGCTGTGAGCATTAACACCAGAGAGGAAGCTCTAGATCTTCACAGGCAGCCCCAGGGATAAATCCTTTCCTCTGCACCTGCCATCACTACAGATCAGCAGTAGGCAAGCAAGGTCACTAGGTCTGTGGGGAGGGTGGGCGTAGGGTGTGAAGTGCAATACAGATCCTGGATCAGTTCTTCTTGTAGCACAAACCACTGGTATTACCTGAAGAGCTTGCTCTCTGCCATCAGACACTGTCTGACATGTGATAAAACTGGTCCTGTTTGGGATGTAGAACGCTCTCCAAACAAGAAGGGGTTTTCTGGTATCCTTTCTGGCCCTAAGCAGACATATGGCTCTCTCGACTTCTTCACTGAAGAATCCTTGTCTCTTAATGATTCATACTGAGTTTGTCTGTTCAACTGTATTTACTGCACTTTGCTTCCACACTGTCCTTCAGTGAATTTTTTTTTTTTTTTGGTCTTTTTCGAGACAGGGTCTCCCTGTAGCCCCAGCTGTCCTGGAACTCACTCTGTAGACCAGGCTGGCCTTGAACTCACAAAGACCCTCCTGCCTCTGCCTCAATGACCTTTTTTGGGGGTAGGATTGTTGGGGACTGACCCTGGGGCATCATGCATGCACGGTGAGCTCTCTGTTACTGAGCCACACCTTCAGCCCCAGTGAATATTTTTTTCTTTTTTTCCTTGGTCTTTTTGAGTCAGGGTTTCCCTTAGGTCCAGCTGGCCTGGAGCTCGCTCTGCCTTGAACTCAAGAGATCAGCCTGCCTCTGCCTCCTGAGTGCACCACCACGCCTGGCTTTTTTTTTTTTTTTTTAAGTACACTTCAGGATGGCCTTGGCTTGTGATCCTCCTGCCTCAGCCTACTATGTTGAGATTACAGGTGTGGACTCCCATGCCTGGCAACCAGTGGCCTTTAAAACTGTCAATTAGAACTTCTGAAGTGGAGATCAGTTTCCATCCTTGCTTGATTCCAACCAAAGCAAAGCCTCAAGACAATAGTTTTTCTGGGCTCAAAAGGAGTCTGTAGTTAGAAATGATTGGCATGTGGAGGATTCTACATCTATTACATAGTTGGCTAGGTGGTTAGTCAGCGTCATCTCTTGGTGAAGCTTCTGGGTTGAAAATAACTGAGGTAGAGCTGGAGATAAGGATCAATGATAGACTCACACAGCATGTCTGAGGCCGTATGTTCAGTCCCTAGTACTGAAGAGGAAAAAAGCTTGAAGCCTTTATATATCAGGAACCCCAGGGTGGGACTGCTCATGGAAATGTACTGACCAGAGCCAGGCATGATGGCATATACTTCTGAACTCAGCATTTGGGATGTCGAGAGAACAAGATCAGGAGTGCAAAGTAACACTTGGTCTATATGAGACCCTGTAGGAAGGAAGGGAGGAAAGGAGGAAAGGAAGAAGGAAGGAGTAAGGAGGAACTGAGTAGAGAGCACCTAGACTAGGAAAGTCTTTCTGAGGTGGCCTGCTCTGGGAAGCAATCTAGCCAGGAACAGTAGTGTATACCTGAACCCAAGTGCTGGGGGAAGCGGGAGGAGTTTGAGACCAGATTGGGCTACATAGTGAGACCCAATCTTAAAAAAGCAACAGGCCACAAACAGGAATCCTGAGCCTTTCAGGAAGGGGTGACAAGGGTCTAGACAACCTAGGCTTCCCTAAGTCTGGTAACAGACTGAACACTCTTAGCCCTATGTTTCTTTTATTTTTATTTTATTTTTTATGTGTATGAGTGTACTGTCTACATGTAGGTTTGTGCACCCATGTCGTGCAATGCCTCGGAGGTCAGAAGAGGGTGTTAGATTCCCCTGGAACTGGAGTTAAAGACGGCTCTCAGCTGCCATGTGGGTGCTGGGGATTGAACCCAGGTCCTCTGCAAGAGCGGTCAGCGCTCTTAACCGCTAGGCCATCTCTCCAGCCCCAGCCCTATGTTTCTTGTACCAAGCCTGTTCCCGGTGGCTGAGGTTGTAAGGTACGGGGCTGGGGAGTGTCCCACAGTAGTCTGATGGGACCAGAACATCAGTTGACTCAAGAGACAGACAGACATGTAACCTCCGTCTTCTCTCCACCTGCAGGGCATCTGAGGAGGCTTTTGTGAAGGAATCCAAGGAGGAGACCCCAGGCACAGAGTGGGAGAAGGTGGCCCAGCTGTGTGACTTCAACCCTAAGAGCAGCAAGCAGTGCAAAGATGTGTCCCGGCTGCGCTCGGTGCTCATGTCTCTGAAGCAGACACCACTGTCCCGCTAGGTGCCTGCCATTCCTATGGCCATAAAGCATAGGCCGCGCTGGGGCAGAGCAGCAGCAGCAGCTTCAGCTAGGTGAAGCTTCCTCGGCAGCTGCCACACACAGCCCATTCTGCTCCTCCCCGTCTTTGGGAGCTGGGAAGTGGGACCCTTACCCCTCTCTCTCCTGGCCCTATGATCCAGCCCCTCATGACTCCTCAGTCCACTCAATTGTGACTGTCCCTCTTGATTTTTTTTTTTCTTGGCTTAAAGGATGTGTTAACTCTTTTTACACTTATTTATTATTATCCTCTTTTCTCTGGAAGTCACAATTGGTGTCAGGGCTCAGTTTGTCCTTAGAACTTTGAACATTCCCAGCCTCGTGCCCTTGAGAAATGAGGCTAGACCCCTAGAAATTCAAAAGTTTACAGAGGGAAGTATCCCCAACCTCGGAAAGACAAGGTCTCACAGAACAGTTCTGCAACCTCTGTGCTCCTTTACCATAAAGAGCCAAGGAAACTAAGGCCCCCAGAAGGCAGGCAGCTTCCTTCTGAAGTGGGAGGAAGGGAGGAACACGGCAAGACCAGAGGTTCCTGCAGTGACTTCTAAGCCTGGGGAGGAGGCTGGGAAATATACACTGGCAGACCCTCTTCCTTGGGGCTGGCCCGGACCCCCTGGATGTTGAGGGCCTGCTACAATGCACATGTGCCTCCCATCTTCAGCCATTCCCTCCTGTGGATTTGGGATAAACACAGTGACACCTTCTTCCCTTCAGCAGATGCTGTAAAAACAAGATGTTTAAGCCACCGTAATTGGCATGGTGTTTAAAAATATATGACTAATTGCCAACAGACTGCTATAACAAAAACTGGCTGGCTTTGAACATCAGAAACTTATTGTCTTAGTTCTGGAGAATAAATTCTCAAATCAGGGAATCACCAGGTCACTTCCTCTGAGGTGCCAGGGCAGGATCTGTGCCTCGTTCCAAGGTTTGAGTGGCTCAGGCTTTCCTTAGCTTGCAGATACATACCTCATTTTGCCTACGTCATCACGTGGCTGCTGTGTTAGTCACTTTTCTGTTGCTGTGAAAGAACCACCACAACCAAGGGACCTTATAAAAGGAGGAGTTTACTTGAACTTATGGTTGATGGTTCCAGGGGAATTAGAGTCCATCATGGTGGGAGGCATGGTTCCAGGGGAATTAGAGTCCATCATGGTGGGGAGGCGTGGTTCCAGGGGAATTAGAGTCCATCATGGTGGGTAGGCGTGGTTCCAGGGGAATTAGAGTCCATCATGGTGGGGAGGCGTGGTTCCAGGGGAATTAGAGTCCATCATGGTGGGGAGGCGTGGTTCCAGGGGAATTAGAGTCCATCATGGTGGGGAGGCGTGGTTCCAGGGGAATTAGAGTCCATCATGGTGGGGAGGC
>VZQC01013208.1:533422-592912 GCA_009823505.1 Rhizomys pruinosus | reverse complement strand
AAAAAAAAAAAAAAAAAAAAAAAAATCCGGAATGACCTAGAATAGGGGAGCCTGGGGGGCTCACAGGAGGCGTGAGGGGAGTACGCAGAAACACAGGGGGAGGTTGATTATCCTGATTGATAACAGCTATGACAGGCCTCACATGAAGCCTGCTGTTTCCCCTGTCCTCCCCCAGATGTTACCACTTTAGACCACTTAACTAGGATTTCAAGAAAGAATTTAGGACTCTATATCCCCAGACCATTTGAACTTTTATATTTTGTTTTTATTTTATATGTATGAGTGTATTGCCTACATGCATGTAAGTGCAACTGTGTCATGCAATACCTGAGGAGGTAAGAAGGGGGCATGGATCCCCTGGAATTGGAGTTAAGGATGGTTGTTATCTGCACAACGTGGGTGCTTGGAATTGCACCCAGGTCCTCTGCAGGTGCAGCTGGTGCTCTTAACGCTGAGACATCCCTCCAGACACCCATTTGGATTACAAAAAAAAACAATTTTATGTGTATGAGTATATTGCCTACATGTGTTTAAGTGCGTCTGCCATGCAATGCCTACAGAGGCCAGAAGAGGGTGTCAGAGCCCCTGGAGCAGGAGTTATGGAGGATTGCTAGCCACCATGTGGGTGCTGGCAACTGAACCCAGGTCCTCTGGAAGGGTAGTCAGTGCTCCTAAATACTGAACCATCTCTCCAGCGCCCCCATTTGGAATTTTGATACAGGGTAATGACTTTGAACTCACAGGCAAGCCTTGAACTTGTGATTCTGTTTTTTGTTTTTTTGAGACAGGGTTTTCCTGTAGCCCCAGCTGTCCTGGAACTCACCATGTAGACCAGGCTGGCCTTGAACTCATGGTGATCCTCCTGCCTCTGCCTCCCAAGTGCTACCACACCTGGCGAACTTGTGATTCCCTTTTTTTTTTTTTGGTCTTTTTGAGAAAGGGTCTCCCTGTAGCTCTGGCTATCCTGGAACTTGCTATGTAGACCAGGCTGGCCTTGAACTCACAAAGATCCGCCTGCCTCTGCCTCCCAAGTGCTAGGATTAAAGGCATGTGCCACCACGCCAAGCCTGAACTGTGATTTTTTTTTTTTTTTTTTTTTGGTCTTTTGATGGACAGGGTCTCCCTGTGCCCTGGCTCTGTCATGGAACTCACTCTGTAAACCAGGCTGGCCTCGAACTCAGAGTTGTGATTCTTTTTTTTTTTTTAAATTTTTTTTTTATTATTTATTTTGTATGTGTATGAATGTATTTGTTGCATGCAGGGTCTGTGCACCCGTGTTCGTGCAATGCCCGGAGGTAGAGAGGGTCTCAGGATTTCCCCTGGAAACTGGAAGTTCCCTTGGAACTGGAGAGTTAAAGACGGTTCTAGCCGCCATGTGGGTGCTGGGGACTCGAAAACTGGGTCCTCTCTAAGAGCGTCGGTGCTCTTAACACAGCCTAGGGCTATCTCTCCAGCCCGAGTTGTGATTCTTAAGAATAGTTGGGGTTTCAGGCCTGCACCATCAGCCCAGCTCACTTTTTTTTTTAATTTTATTTATTTTTGTATGTGTTATGAGTGTTTTTTGACTGGTTGAATGTATGGTCCTGTGCGTCCGTGTCGTGCATGCCTCGGAGGTCAGAAGAGGGTCTCGGGTTCCCCCGTGAACTGGAGTTCGCCTGAATTGGTTTAGTTACAGACGGTTCTCACCGCCATGTAGGTTGGGGGGATCGAACCTCGGTGGTCCTCTGCAAGAGGCAGTCGTGCCTCTTAACCGGTAGGCTATCTCTCCAGCCCCAGCTCAACTTCTAAAGTCATTTTTTTTTTTTTGAGACCGGGTATCCCTATAGCCCCAAATGTCCTGGAACTCGCTCTTTATTGGCCTTCGACTCAGAGATCCGCCTGGCCTCTGCCTCCCGAGTGATAGCGCTAGGACTACACGACGTGTGTCACCACGTCCTGCCTAAAGGCCATCATACCAATAGTCTGTTCTACTCTAAATCAAAAGACCAAAACCACGGTTTGGATCATGGATTAAGAAACAACTGATGTTGCGGTGTGTGGTAAGCCACGGCTTTAATCACAGGACTCGGGAGGCAGAGGAATAGGTGGAATCTTTGTGAGTTTTGAGGCCAGCCTGTTCTACAGCGCGAGTTCCAGCCAGCTGGGCTACAGGGAGGGACCCTGTCTCAAAACAACCAAAAAAAAAAATCCCCCCCACACAAATTCACAATAGTAGTAGTGGCATTATGGGTTTATTACGTAAGAGGCGATTTCGCCACAAAGTGTATTGCAACCCCCAAATAGTATTATGCCAATCAAAAAAACGAAGCCTTATTCTGGGAAAAACAAAATCTGTCTCAAACTCGGCCACTTCCTCACCCAACAACATGGGCCTGTCAGGAAACAGAGGGAAGTCTGGCAGGGTGATTTGTTGCTCCTAGGTTTTGTAAAGATCTCCACAGAGCTTTCAAGGCCACGATTTGGGCTCAGGATCGAGACTTCATAGCAGATGCAGCTAATCCCAACAAGATGGCTGCGACCGTAAAGCCCTGCGCGGCGATCCGGGTGCGCATCATTATTTGGGAGCGCTGGCTCTGCCCGCTGTGGAAGCAGTAAAGGCCATAGGTGAGAGCTGCCGCTGTGCCCAGACAGCCTAGGGAGAGGACAAAAACACCAGGAGCCACAGGTTCAGGCGGGTCCCTTCCCCCAGAGCCACGACTTCTAGACTGCAGCGGTGGCTTAGAATCCACAGCATTCAGGAACCCTCGCTTTTGATCCGTTTCACTCCCCTCGTCACGTCTCCGGTCCCCTCTTCTTCCCATTCCCCCAGCGTATCCGGTCCTCGTCTATATCTTTCCCCTTGAAACTACCACGGTGTAGATCTTCAGTTCCTACAGCACACACTTACCTATGGGTACCATTGGGTTCTCACGGGTCTTACGAATGAACTTTTCCTTGAAGCCTTCTGGGTTGCCGTAAATCGTGGGGCTGAAGCCTTCAATGACTGGGGGGGCTGCGGGGGTGGGGGGGGACGGATATAAAGGAGCTTCTGGACTCACAGAGCGGGGAGCCGCCATCTTCACGGGAACAGAAACAGGAGGGACAAAATAGGGACGATGAGCTCCGCCTTCCGATGAAGTCACCACGAGGGCGGGGAAAGGGCCTGCTGAGCGTAACACGCAGGCGCGAGCGTCCGTTGCATTCTGGGAGTTGTAGTAATCGGCGCACAGATGCTACATTTCCCGAGAAGCCCTGCGCGTGTCCTAAGTCTCGGAACACGAGGCTTTGAGTGAGGCTACGGGTTTGAGTTGCTTGTGTTCTGTCAGCGCAATGCCCAAGGCCAAGGGAAAGACTCGGAGGCAGAAGTTCGGTTACAATATCAACCGAAAGCGCCTGAACCGGAATGCCCGTCGGAAGGCCGCGCCGCGGATCGAGTGGTGAGGGGCAGGTGTCGAGGCAGGGGTCTTTGCTGGGATCGCTGGGAGAAGTGACAGAATCTCCATCTCTCTCTTTGCCTTTAGCTCCCACATCCGACATGCCTGGGACCACACCAAGTCTGTGCGGCAGAACCTGGCAGAGATGGGGTTGGCCATGGACCCTAACAAGGCGGTTCCTCTCCGTAAGAGAAAGGTACTGACAAGGAAGGCTCCTGGGACTTGCCACTTTCCACATACTTTTTCTCATTCGTTTTTTCTTGTAGCTGGGTTTCATGCATTTCTCCCTCCCTCCCACCCTTCCCTGGTTTGCTTTAGCCCCCTTGGCTTGCACTAATTGTGGTAAAATCGGACTAACTTCACTCACACCTTCTTCTGAGCACACACTTGGAGGTTGGGTTGTACTACTTTTTTTTTTTTTTTTTTTGTCTTTTCGAGACAGGGTCTCCCTGTAGTCCCAGCTGTCCTGGAACTCACTCTGTAGACCAGGCTGGCCTTGAGCTCACAAAGATCCGCCTGCCTCTGCCTCCCAAGTGCTAGGATTAAAGGCGTACGCCACCACGCCTGGCGGGTTGTAACTTCTTACCTCCTCTGCTTATAGCCTTTCTTCTTGGACCGGTTCGGAGTTATCAATGGTGTTTTGTAGACTTGTATCTTCTTATGATCTTGACTCCCAAGAACTTGAGATCTTTGTTTCCTACACATTCCTTCACTCACCCTTCACCTGAGGCTTTCCTAGCACTTGGTCTGAAGAGATGCCTCAGCAGTTAAGAGCTCTTGCAGAACTCCCAGGTTTGAATTCTAGCACCCATATGGTGGCTAACAACTGTAATTCCAGTTCCAGGGGATCCAAGGGCCTCTCTTCTGTCCTCTATGGGCACTGAATGACATGGGTGCACTTACATACATGACATAAAATAAAAAAAAAAAAAAAAAGAAAAAGGTTTTAGTTGTTCTAGTTATTTAGTTCTGCCTGACCTTGGGCAAGGATTCTTAGGCTAAATAAAGGTGTAATGGGATAGGCAGGACTTGATCAAAGGTTCTTATCTATTGGTCTAACAGGTTCTATTCTTTGCAGGTGAAGCCCATGGAGATAGACGTGGGGGAAAGACCCAAAGAGCTTGTGCGGAAGCCTTATGTCCTAAATGGTGAGTATGGGCTATGTTCTTCTTAGACATCATCCTTTCTTGTCAGCTGGAAATGGCACTAGGTCATGGTAAGGTCAAGATTCAGAGAGGAGAAACAAGCTAGTCCAAGGTTCAGAAGTACTACTGTGTCTTCAGCTGAGACGTTTTCAGGCTACTATTAATGAAGTTTTAAGTGTGGGGTTTTTGTTTGATTTTGAGACAGGTCTCCCTGGAACTATGTAGACTAGGTTGGCCTTGAGCTCACAGAGATCTGCATGCCTTTGATTGCAGGGATTAAAGATGTGAGCCACCACACTCAGCCCATGAAGTTTTAAGTTTTTTTGATTGATTTTTATGTGTATGAGTGTTTTGTCTGTATAATTTTTTTTTTGTTTGTTTTGTTTTGTTTTGTTTTTGTTTGTTTGGTTGGTTGGTTGGTGGCCTGGAACTCACTATTATAGAACTCACAAAGATCCACCTGCCTCTGCCTCCCAAGTGCTAGGATTAAAGGCGTGCGCCACCACGCCCGGCTCTATAGCCTATGTTTAACAAACTTGAGATCTTCCTGATTTAACCTCCTTAGTGCTGCCTCAGCATAGTTGTTTGTAAAGTATAGCAATTAAAAAAAAAAAAAACGAAGTAGAGCAATTATTACCTTGGATTTTTTTCCTCCATGGAGCAGTGAGGAACCTAGGCCCAGCCCCCAATTCTAGCCTTTAGCTATTCAGACCTTCCCATTGTAAATACTGCTGTAATATACCAAAAAAGGAGATTTATAATAGTATTATAGCTGAAAGGGAGCCCAACTTTCTGGGCATACAGTATATTTATTATCTCTCTGGGGGTGAGAAATGAAGATTGATAGTTTGATACCTTGATTTTTGAACCATCAAGCTTGAGAAAAATGACTTGCTTTTCAGGGACTTTCCATATTTATGGATGACTATGGGTATTAGGAGGCAGGATTTGGGATCCTAAGGGGTGATAAGGAAAGTTCCAGCTTTGAATTTGGGAATGGGCTGGCATAGCAATTCTTGTGGCATGGTATTAGATGGAGGAGTGTCTAGGAAGCTCAAGTAATGTAGAAGATAAAGGCTTATTCCATTTCCTGGCTTCTTTTACCCCAGATCTGGAGGCAGAAGCCAGTCTCCCAGAAAAGAAAGGAAATACCTTGTCTCGGGACCTCATTGACTATGTTCATTACATGGTGGAGAACCATGGGGAGGACTATAAGGTGAGGCCTGATAGGAAGAACTATTTGGGGTGGTTGGGAAGACACACTGAACTGTTTGTGGTCTGATCTGCATACTTAGTGCCTATTTCAGGAGAAAGAAAGGGAAGAGATTCTTTTTTTTTTTTTTTTTTTAATGTGTATGAATGTCCTGTCTGCATGTAGGTTTGTGCACCTGTGTCATGCAATGCCTCGGAGGTCAGAAGAGGGTGTCCGATTCCCCTGGAACTGGAGTTAAAGACGGTTCTCAGCCACCATGTGGGTGCTGGGCCATGGTGTGTGTATGTATGGGAGTCCGGACAGTTTTTAGAAGTGAGCTCTTCCCTTCTACCTTGCTGAGACACGGGCCTCTCTTATTTCTGCTGCTTCTTAGCATAATCCAGGCTAGCTGGTCCACAAGCTTCCACTCAATTCTCATGAATGACTGCCTCCCTTCTCACTGTAAGAGTTCTGGGATTACAGGTATGTACAGGTGTAGCTGCTGTAGCTGGCTTTTTCTGTGGTCCCTGGGGAGTGAATGCAGCTCATTGGCTTATACAGGAAGTGCTTTTATTTGCTGAGCTAATTCCCTAGCCTTTTTAATTTCTTGTTTTTATGAGTGTTTTGCCCACATTTATACAAGTACACCTATGTTATACAATGCCCTCAGAGGCCAGAAGAGGGCATCAGATCCCCTGAAACTAGAGTTGGTTGTTAGCTGCTTATGTAGGTACTGGGAAGTGAACCTGGGTCCTCTGTAAGAACAGCCAGTGCTCTTAACCACTGAGTTATCCTCCTTTTTTTTTATTTTTTATTTTTTATTTTTTATTTTTTTTATTTTTTTATTTCTGTATGTGTATCAATGTACTGTCTGCATGCAGGTCTGTGCACCCGTGTCGTGCAATGCCGCGGAGGTCAGAAGAGGGTCTTGGATTCCCCTGGAGCTGGAGTTCTCCTGGAATTGGAGTTTCAGACGGTTCTCAGCCGCCATGTGGGTGCTGGGGATCGAACCCGGGTCCTCTGTAAGAGCGCCGACTGCTCTTGCAGAGGACCCAGGTTCGATCCCCAGCACCCACATGGCGGCTGAGAACTGTCTTTAACTCCAGTTCCAGGGGAATCTGACACCCTCTTCTGACCTCCAAGGCATTGTATTACATGGGGGCACAAACCTACATGCAGACAGTACATTCATACACATACAAGAATAAATAAAAATTAAAAAAAAAATAGTAGTTGGGGCTGGAGAGATGGCTCAGTGGTTAAAAGCCCCGACTGCTCTTTCAGAGGACCTGGGTTCAATTTCCAGTACCCACATGGTGGCTAAAAACCACCTTGAACTCCAGTTCCAGGGGAATCCTACGTCCTCTTCTGACCACAGCATTGCACGACACGGGTGCACCAACCTGCATGCAGACAGTACACTCATACACATTTTTTTAAAAAGTAGCATTTTGATTTTTTTTCTTTTAATTTTTATTATTAAACTTTTTCCTTGTATCATACATCATTTCTCAATCCAATTTAGAGTCATTTCCCTTTCCACACCCCCCACCCCTTGTGAGTTCATGCATTCGGTCATCCATGTCTTGCATCTTTTTCTGAGTCTTTCCAGAGTTCCTTTCTGGAGTTTTTTTTTTTCAAAGCAGAGGTTTATTGCTTTGGGGAGAACTTCATTGTTTCAGTCTATTTTCTTTTTTCCAGTTCTTTTGTTGTGAGTTATCTTTCTATCCCCCCCCCCTTTTTTTTTGAGGCAGGTTCTCCTTGTAGCATCAGCTGGCTTGGAACTGGCTATATAGACCAAGTTGGCTTCAATCTGGAGATTTGCCTGCTTCTGCCTCTCCAGTGCTGATATTAATGTGTATACCATCCTGCGCAGCTTTTAGTTAGTTGTTTTGGTGTTTTTGAGACAGAGTCTCTTTGTAGCTCCAGCTGTTCTGGAACCCACCTGCCTTTGCCTCCTGAGTGCTGGGATTATAGGTGTGTGCCACCGTGCCTGGCAGCTAGTTTGTTTTATAAAGAAAGATCTGCGCTGGGTGTGGTGGTGCACACCTTGATTCTAGCACTTGGGAGGCTGAGGCAGAGGTAGGTGGATCTCTGTGAGTTCAAGGCCAGCCTTGTCTACAGAGTGAGTTCCAGGACAGCCAGAGCTACAGGGAGACTCTATCTAAAAAAAAAAGAAAAAATCCTCTGTGGAGATAATTGACTATGGATTGGGCATTTGCTCTCTGGCCAGCCTCGGTTCTTTGGAGGCCAACTGCTCTCTTCAACCTGCCTGGTCCCTTCCCCAAGGACATTTGTATTCTTCCCCAACCTTTCACTGTAGAAGTGCTCCATGTTCCCTATGGCTTTTGAGGTGAGGAATCAGGACCTCAGGGATGGGAACTGGCATAGTCAATTTAGGCATAGCCAGGATTAGAACTTTGCCTGTTTAGCCCTCCTCACGTGGCACTTTTTCCTTTTTAGGCCATGGCCCGGGATGAGAAGAATTATTATCAAGATACCCCCAAACAGATTCGGAATAAGATCAAAGTCTATAAACGTTTCTACCCAGCAGAGTGGCAAGCCTTTACTGATTCTTTGCAGAATAAGAAGATGGAGGTTGAGTGACTGCTATATGCTTGCTCAGACTTAGGCCAGGACCAAAGAAGTCAAAACCAGGCTTAATGCAAGGGGTATACAATTTGGGATGAAGCTGGAAAAAATCCCATATGGAATTAGTACACATAACACACACTCCATGCACATGCTCCCCATTTGGAGAGAGAACTCTTCTACAGACCATGATTTATATTCTCTTGGGTGCTCATAGAAAAGCCAGGGCTTGCTGTTCTGTTTTTAGAGTTAATGCTTTATTTAAATGTAACGTGTGTATGATAAAACTGAGACTGTTTTACTTGTGCAATAGTTTTGTATTTACTGTGCCCGCTGGGCCTTGGAGCTGGCCCAAAGAAAACTAACCCTGTGGCAAAGGGGCATCCAGTTCAACAAGTGCTGCAGTCACGGACTTCTGTAGGCCCCATCTTCTTTCTTTCCTGAGTGCCTTGATTTCCTGAACAGGACTTCGACTTCCCCTGCTGTAGAAACTTGCCAGGAAGTCTGGGCTGCCTTCAAGGGGCTTTCCCTGCTGGTGCGTCTGACCTGGGACCAGCTCTGCCTCACTTTGGGGGAGTAAGGAGTCTAGTTCTATTTGCTCACTTTGGATTGCTTATGTTGGCGTGGCCTAATGCAAACCTCAGGGTCCCAGACTGTTTTCTGAGACTAGCAGGCTGCTAGATTGCACTCCAGTGTGCTATATACTTGAGGCCAGGGCTGCGTAATTCACTGTCTTAAGAAGGTGATGGCTAAGCCAGACGTGGTGCACGCCTTTAATCCTAGCTCTTAGGAGGCAGAGGCAGATGGATCTTTCTAAGCTCAAGGCCAGCCTGGTCTACAGTGTGAGTTCCAGGGCAGTTGGGGCTACAGGGAGACCCTGTCTCGAAAAGACCCCCCCCCAAAAAAAAGGTGATGCTTGTTTTGCAACAAGATCACAGGCAAGATGAGAGGTAAGCATTAAAAAAAAAATTTTTTTTTATTAATTTTATTTATTTCTGTATGTGTATGAATGCACTGTCTGCATGCAAGTTGTGCACCCGTGTCGTGCAATGCTGCGGAGGTCAGAAGAGGGTGTTGGACTCCCCTGGAACTGGAGTTCTCCTGGAACTGGAGCCTCAGACAGCTCTCTGCCACCATGTGGGTGCTGGGAATTGAACCCGGGTTCTCTGCAAGAGCAGTTGGCGCTCTCAACCGCTAGGCCATCTCTCCAGCCCCGTGGTAGGCATTTTAAATCCTGACACTATCCTTGATTATTTTTTTTATTTTTTATGTGTATGAGGATACTGTCTGCATGTAGGTTGGTGTACCTGTGTTGTGCAATGCCATGGAGGTCAGAAGAGGGCATCGGATTCCCCTGGAACTGGAGTTAAAGATGGTTCTTAGCCACCATGTGGGTGCCAGGGAATCGAACCTGGGTTCTCTGCAAGAAGCAGTCAGTGCTCTTAACCACTGAGCCATCTTTCCAGCTCCTATCCCTGATTATTACTCAGGTAAAAACTTTCTCAGATCCCAGCCTTTATTCCCAGCAATTGGGAAGCAGAGGCAGGGAGAGCTCTGTGAATTCAAGGCCAGCCTGGTGTAGATAGTGAATTCTGGGCCAGCTAGGGCTATGACCCTGTCTCAAAAAGTCAAAAACAAAAATGAGCACAAACCTCTCAGAGCCCAAGGATTCTTCTCGGGAGCACCAGTAGTCTTATCTCGTCACTCCTTTTGAAAAGGAGGCCTTTGCGTTTTTACACATTTCACTGACCCAGGAAGGTGCACACTTTTGTTATATATAAGGAACAAGCTGGAAAGATGTGACTGGGGTTTGACATCAAGTCTACACTAAAGGCAGCCCATCTTTCCCTCAGTATTAAGGTGGCCTAAGGGGATCCTAGAATCCCACTTACTGGCTTCACTGTAGATTCCAGGACTGCTTGGCTATTTAAAAGAACTAGAGTAGTCCTTAGGTTATATACAAGAGATCCTGCCCCAGGGTCTGTTATTTAACTTTTGATCTGCTTTCTACAAAACTGCAAATTTGGGTATGAATGTACTGTGTGCAGGTAGGTTTGCGCACCCGTGTCGTGTAATGCCGCGGAGGTCAGAAGAGGGCATCGGATTCCCCTGGAACTGGAGTTAAAGACAGTTCTTAGCCCCCATGTGGGTGCTGGGGATCAAACCCAGGTCCTCTACAAAGGCAGTCAGTGCTCTTAACTGCTATGCCATCTCTCCAGCCCTGGTTTTCTGTTCTTTCACTTGTGGCTGTCCCTTAGCACTCTGTACCTTCAGTGTGTCACTGGTAATGAAGGTTCATGGAGTATCCTCCAACTTTCCCCCCAATACTGGGGATTGAACCTAAGCCCTAGTGCATGCTAGGCAAGGACTCTACCACTGAGCTACATATCCAACCCTTGTATGGAGTCAGTTCTCTCTATCTTCACATGGGTTATGGGACTTGAACTCCAGTCATCAGGCTTTCATAGCGGTGCTAAGTTATCCCTCAGGCCTGTCTTCTTTTTACTTTGAGTTGGGGGTCTCACTAAATTGCCCATGGTATCCTTGAACTCATTCTGAAATCCAGGCAGACCTCAAATTTGTAATCTGAGTAGCTGGGATTATGGGCCACCAGGCTCAGTAGGCCTGGCCTCAAGAATAGTCTTGATATAAAAAGTTACTCTAATAGCCAGGCGTGGTGGCACACACCTGTAATCCCAGCACTCAGGAGGTAGAGACAGGCAGATCTCTGTAAGTTCAAGGACAGCTGGGGCTACAGGGAGACTCTGTCTCAAACACACACACACATACACATACACATACACATACACACATACACAGTTACTCCAATAGACATAGTGGAACTCTTTATTCTTAGGGGTTTACTCCCTCTCCTTTGGGGAATGTAACAGTTGTACTACATAATAACACACATTAGACAAAGGCAGAACTTAATTAGGAAAAACTTCAACAATCAATTGTGGTTCCAAGGTGTAAGCTCCAAGTTCTGGAGAGGAAGGTGGAGTTCTTAAAGATACAGTTTTTGTTTTCCCAATGACAAGAAAAATTTCCGCAACACTTTGAAGGGTACTCTGAAATCCAAGTCATTCCTTAACTATTTAATACAAAAGCAGAAAAATCCCATCTTACTGCATCTCAGTGGTAATTCCATTCTCACGTGGAGCCCAGGGCACAGCAGGCCACTCTTCAGGATGATCCTGCTCATTTCCTGGCTGGGAAACTTCCCACTTCCTGCTTCTTGCCCTGGTAGTACGCAGGGTATGGATGCATGTTGGGCAGATGTCATACAACAGCACACAGTATTCTCAAAAAGCAAGCCAAGGGCTGAAGAGAGGGCTCGGCAGTTACGAGCATTGGCTGCTCTGGCAGAGGACCCAGGTTCAGTTCCCAGCACCCACATGGTAGATAACAACTATCTGTAACTCCAGTTCCAGGGTATCCAATGCTGTCTTCTGGCCTCCACAGGCATTACACACATGTGGTGCACCTGTGTACATGAAAAATGTTCAGACACAAAATTAAAAAAAAAAAAAAAAAAAGAAAAAGGCAAATTGAAAGCCAGCCATAATGGCTCAAGCATCCTATAATTCCAGTGTTTGGGATGCATAGGCAGGCAAGAGGCTCTCCATGAGTTTGAGGCCAGCCTGGCTCACATAGCAAGTTTCAAAGCGAGACCTTGTCTCCAAACAAAATCAAACCATGGGATTTACAGACAGTCCATCTGTGGCTGTTCCTCTTATACAGTGAGTGGTCCCTGGCAGACTGAAAGTTCCTTGACCTGCACTAATGCCAACCCAACGTCAACACAAAGCCGGGCCTTGAGTTGGAATGTGCACTGGACAGAACCTCACAAGTTCAGTTTCTTTGCTTCTGCCAGAGAAAAATGGTCCCACAGCAGGCTTAGTGATATGCCCAAGACCACACCAATGGCTTTTCTACTAGTGCTGTCCTGTGTCCTGGGCCACATGTTAGAATGTCTCCAGTTGTGGTCTGAAGGACAGGGGAGGGAAAGGAAGCTATAGCTGTCCCCATCGATACCTGTAGTTATCTGACTGCCATTCATGATACCTGCTAATTCTCTCAAAGCTTCAAATATTCTGATAATCTCCTGGTTTTTTTTTTGTTTGTTTTTTTTTTATTAAAGCACCTAGAAACAGAATCTAGAACTTTGGCCTATTCCTTTGACAAATGTATAAATAAATAAGTAAATAAATGGCAGTTCTGAGGCTGACCTCCAGCTCTAGCCTTGTTCCAGGACCTGGGCTTCTCCTGTCTCCAGACTTACATAAACATGGGCACTGGCATAGTTAGTACAAAACAGCAGCTTGTCTCCAGATCTGGAGAAAACCTGTCCTTCACCCTGTTGGTGGACTCTACTTACTCTGTGTTGGTCAAGAAAGGCTGACAGGCCAAATTAATCAGCAAGGAGTCATTTAGAAAACTCCTCGCTAGAATCTTCAGGTTTATCTCAGCCTGGCACTGCCATGGCTGACATTTAAAAATAACATGGAAATTGCCTCCCTTTATAAATAATGGCCCCCCCCAAAAATAAATAAATAATGGCCCAGGGGCCAGAGAGGCAGACACTGCACAAGGTCATAAGTCAGGCAGAGCAAGGCAGGGTGGGTAGCAAAGGAGTGGGAGCAAGTACTGCTCTGTGCCACCCACAACCTGCCTACATGGAAATGTATGAGTCACCAGGAAAAAACAGTGTGGGATGAGAAAGTGAGGTTCGGAGTACTTATGACACCTACAAAGGCTCTTCAACCTCTGGGGCTTGCCGGGAAGGGAGGCCTGAGGCCATTGAGTATCACTGAACTATGCAGGTAAGGCAAGGAAAGTGGATCCATGCTGCGGCCTAAGCGAAGCAGTCACTATCCTCTGTCTTACCATCTCCCTGCTTCAGACTCATCAGGAAGGCTTCTGCATTCTTTTGGCCTTGCTCTTCAGGGGAGAAGGGAAGTACTACTGCCACAGGGCTCCCACCCAAGGCGGAGGCTGGCAATGAAGAAGCAGGAGGAGGCAGAACTGTGGTTTCCATGGCTGGGTGGCAATCAGGTGGCTCCAGCCTAGGAGAGAAGCTCCAAGAGCAGTTTCCATATGTGCACAGTGCCGGGTTCTTCAAAGTCGGATCTTGCAGGGGCAATGCTGGCTGCCAGAAGGAAAACCTCCCTTTGGCTGTCACCAGCCTGCAAGCCCAGCTCCTGCTGCAGCTCCACCATGCTCATGGCCTCGCTCAGGTCCTAGGGTAAATGCAAGCCAGCTGTAGCATAGCTGTCAGACAATGCTCCCACTAGACTGCTATCCTGTCATCCCTGAAAGCTCTATTATTTCAGCTACTTAGAAAAGCAGGACTGTAGGCCCAGGAGGTCCCTCTGGATCCCTTGGAATAGACTCTGCTCTCCTTCATCCCTGACTCCTTTGTAGCAAGCACCCTTTAATTTCATCCTTGGTCTAAGATTAAAATGATTCTTGGAGCAATTCACAGATGCTAAGACCTTACTTGTTGCCTCTTACAGGTTAAAAAAAAAATACTTTAAAATATGTTTTCCGAGCCGGGCATGCTGGCACATGCCTTTAATCCCAGCACTTGGGAGGCAGAGGCAGGTGGATCTTTGTGAGTTCAAGGCCAGACTGGTCTACAGAGTTAGTTCCAGGCCAGTGGGGGCTACAGGAGAGCCTGTCTCGAAAAGACCAAAAAAAAGTTTTTGAACAGAAAACAGGTCTGCTATAAATTAATCAATAGGATGATGTTGTTCATTGTCCAGGGTACTTCAAGAAGACATCATTAATAATTACACCAGAACAGGAATAAACAGGACTGTCCCAGGTATATCAGAACATACTGTCTCCTGGGGCTGGAGAGATGGCTCAGCAGTTAAGAGTGCCGACTGCTTTTGCAAAGGACCCGGGTTCGAGTCCCAGCACTCACATGGCGACTAAGAACTGTCTTTGATTCCAGTTCCAGGGGAATCCGATGCCCTCTTCTGACCTCTGTGGCATTGCATGACATGGGTGCATTGACCTACATGCAGACAGTACACTCATTCACATAAAAAATAATAAAAAAAAATAAAAATACTGTCTCCTGATAGGCAGGGTAAGTCTGAGCCCCAGGGAAAATGTAGAGCTCAGGTCTAGAGCAGTTTGCCCTGGAGTTTATGGCATATGAAGCCTAATTCTGAGGGTTGCTGGGCCAAGGCAGTCCTCTGGAGCAAGAGAACTATAGTGTCACTGGGAATCTTTTAGAGCTGGGCACGGAGGCACACACCTTTAATCCCAGCAACTCTGGAGCAGAGGCAGATCTCTGTGAGATCAAGGCCGCCTGGTCTATATAGTGACTTCTAGGCCAGCTGGGGTTACAGGGAGACCTGGTCTCAAAAGAACAAAAGAAAACAGAAAAATAGTACTTTTTTGGGGAGGGGTGGTGACTAGGGAAGGAACCCAGGGCGTCATGCATGCTGAGCAAACACCACTTCATAGACAGCAGAACCTATCATGGGTTGTAGCAGGACTAAATGGGAGTGATGACTGTTAGGTGTTTAACACTGTGCTGGAAACACTGTAAGCATATATTCTTCCTTTTACGTCCTCCATTTTTTTTTTAACTTTTTATTTTATTTTATTTATTTTTGTATGTGTATGAATGTACTGTCTGCATGCAGGTCTGTGCACCCATGTCCGTGCAATGCCGCAGAGGTCAGAAGAGGGTGTCGGATTCCTCTGGAACTGGAGTTCTGGAATTGGAGTTACAGACGGTTCTTAGCCGCCATGTGGATGCTGCGGATCGAACCCGGGTCCTCTGCAAAAGCAGTCGGTGCTCTTAACCGCTAGGCTATCTCTCCAGCCCACGACCTCCATTTCTTATTGCTTCTAAGTTATAGCTCTTCTGCCTAGAGCCGAGAAGCTGAGAGGGTAGAGTGGAAAGGAATGGTTTTAGGGCCAGGCGTTCCAGTTCTATTGCCCTATACGGCGCTGGGAAGATTACAAATCCCTGGCGCAAGCCTTTAATCCTAGCACTTGGGAGGCAGAGGCAGGTGGATCTTTGTGAGTTCAAGGCCAGCCTGGTCTACACAGTGAGTTCCAGGACAGCTGGGGCTACAGGAAGACTCTCAAAAAAGACCAAAAAAAAGGGGAGGGGAGATAGCATTCTACATGTCATATATACCCATTAATAAACGTCATTTGAAGGGCTGGAGAGATAGCCTAGCAGTTAAGAGCACCGACTGCTCTTGCAGAGGACCCAGGTTAGATCCCCAGCACCCACATGGTGGCTGAGAACTGTCTGTAACTCCAATTCCAGGAGAACTCCGGTTCCAGGGGAATCCGACACCCTCTTCTGACCTCCACGGCATTGCACGACATGGGTGCACAAACCTACATGCAGACAGTACATTCATACACATACAGAAATAAATAAAATTTTTAAAAAAATGTCATTTGAGCCAGTTGTGGTGGTGCACACCACCAATCCCAGCCACCTGGAGGTGGGAGCAGGACTGAGTTCCAGGCCGACCTGGGCTTCATGGTGCAAAGAAGTACTGGAGACCGTGTTTCAGAAGTCCACAAAAAAAGGAAAGAAAAAGTATTCAAGATTATACCTGGCAAATAGTACTTAATAGTTATTTCTCCCATCTCTTCAGGGTACCAGAAGATAGAAAAACAAAAAGGAAAAACACAGGATAGGATGGGAAAAAGGACAGGTAGATGGGGAGAAGCATCTCAGCTAAGCCCTATAGACAGTGCTCCCTGCCCAGGCATTTGTGAGAGGTCCCACTGGCTTCACCCAGCCTCCCACAGCCCTCACCTGCTTGTTGGCCACCACGATGACAGGGAGGTCAGGGTCCTTATCCAGCAGTTTTTGTAATTCCTGCCGAGCCCAGGGCAACCGTAGCCGGTCAGCTGAGTCCACCATGAACACTAGCACGTCCACCTCATTCACAAACTCCTTCCAGTAGAAGCGTAGGTTCTGGCTGCCACCAACTAAAGAGAGACCATGAGCCAGCTCGGATTCTCCCTGGGGCCATGAGGCAGCTCGGATTCTCCCTGGGGCCTGGCTCTACCCACCTGCTCCCATCCCACCTCCAGTTCCCGAGGTTCCGCTAGCCGAGGACAAAGTCCACAGCTAGCCAAATATCTCGTTTGTATTTTTGTTTTTTTGAGCCCCAGTTGGCCTGGCACTTGCCTTAGAGATCAGACTGACCTTGATCTCATAGAGATCTACCTGCCTCACCTGCTGGGATAAAAGCCTTGTGCTACCAGGCCTGGCCAGTCATATCTCTTGACAGCCCTTTAAGGAACACCCTCTTTTCACTAAACTAAGATGGCAACAGACTCCAAAGGTACCATATGCAATGTTCCCTGCATAGTACTGGCACAAAAGTGCTCCACAAATGGTAATCTTCAGTTGTCTTTCCTGGGTTGTCAGGTCAGGGATAAACATCAGAAAATTGGAGTCCCTTGGCTGGGCATGGTAGCACACACCTTTAACCCCAGCACTTGGGACGCAGAGGTAGGGGGATCTCTGTGTTCAAGTCCAGCCTGGTCTACATAGAGTTCTAGGACACCTGGGGCTACAGGGAGACCCTGTCTCAAAAAGATACCGCCCCCCCAAAAAAGAAAACAGGAGTCCCAATGTCTAGAAAAGTCATCCCCGTTGCTGGTGCAGCACCATTCTCCAGTTTCCTTCCCCCCCCACCCTTTTTTTTTGAGACAGGATCTCCCTGTAGCCTCAGCTGTCCTGGAACTCACAATGTAGAACAGGCTGGCCTTGAACTCACAGAGATTTGCCTGCCTAGGCTGGGATTAAAGGCGTGCTCCGCCGTGCCTGGCCTCCCCCATTCATTTTTGTCATTCCATCTCTTCCCTTGGAAATGCTACTCAACCCTAGGGCACAAGGTTACCCACGCAGTGTCTGCATCTGGGCTGCCTTTCCGTTCCTTTTGCCCCTCTACTCGTCTCTGGTTGCCCTGCATCCCAGTGTTGCTGGTTCTGCTTCTGACACTTGTGTATTCTAAATCCCCCTAAAAACTCAGCACAATCCTTTGGCACATAGCAGGAAGTCATCAAGTATTTACTGGGTGCTTACTAGGTGCCAAGCACTGATCTGGGTGCTAGGCATGAGCAGGTTGGAGTCCCACTCTCAAGAATTCCGTCCCTAATCAGAATGGGCCAGGCAATAAGGTAAATAAATATCAGAAAGGAAGAAAACAGAACAAGGGAAAGTGGTTTGAAGATGTGATTGGTCTTGGATTGGGTGGTCTGGGAATGTCTCCTTAGGGAGTCCAGCATGTGAGCAAAGTACGGTTGATAAGCCAGCCATGGGAAGAAGCAAAGAGAAAAGCAAGTTCCATGTATGTGAGAAAGAACATAATGTCGCTGAGGTGTCTCAGGAGGGAAAGGGAAAGGACAGGGAAAATGGTCCTTAAGGGTTTTAAACAACTGTTGGTTTCTGATTTTTTTTTAAATTGGTTTTTGATGTTAAGTTTGGTTTTTCTTTCTTTTTTTTTCTTTTAGAGACAGGGTCTTACTATGTAACACTATCTGGCTTGGAATTCAATATGTAGACTAAGCTGGCCTTGAACTTCCAGAGAAGCCCCTGCCTCTGCCTCCTGAGTGCTGGGATGAAAGGTGTGCACCACCATACCTGGCTTTGATGCAGGTTTCTGAAAGATACCTGTGGCTGTCACTGAGGATAGAAGCAGGAAGATCAAAAGGAGGCTGTTATAGTACCCACTGGAGAAGTGACATTTGCTTGCACCAGGCAACAACAGAGGCCTGTGAGAGAGGGACCAGTCTATCCCAGTATACAGACAGAACCAGCTACTAAACCGGATTCAGTCATTGGGATAAAGAATTTGCTCCCTGGGGGCTGGAGAGATGGGTCAGCAGTTAAGAGCACTGACTGCTCTTGCAGAGGACCCAGGCTCAGTTCCTAGCACTCACGTGGTGCCTGTAACTCCAGTTCCATGGGATCCAATGTCTGCAGGCATTGCATATATAGGTGCACTTACATACATGCAGGCAATACACTCATACGCATACACATAAAAATAATAAATAAAATATTAAAAAAATTAATCTGTTCCCTTACCAGTTTCCCCAAAGGTTAAATTCTCAGTTGGACACTAGGCCAGGCACTGTAAGAGACCATGGTGGAGGCTGTGGTGGGAGAGGAAGGCTCTATGGCTGGATTGGGCAGTCTGGGATTTTTTTATTTCTCCATGCAGCTCAGACTGTATTCCAGACTGTCCTCAAACTTTTGGCAATCTTCTGCCTCAGCCTCCTGAATGCTGGGATTATAGGCATGAACCACCATGACTGCCAGAATTTGAATCCCAGATGAATGACTCTAATGAGCCTATCAGAGTATCCAGGTACATGAAAACATCTATCCCCTTCTCATAGGGCTGAGGAAGAAGGGGTGTGTATGATTTCTACTAGATAACATTCTTTTTTTTTAAATTTTTATTTATTTATTTTCTATGTGTATGAATGTTCCCCTGGAACTGGAGTTCTCCTGGAATTGGAGTTTCAGACAGTTCTCAGCTGCCATGTGGGTGCTGGGGATCGAACCCGGATCCTCTGCAAGGTTGGCACTCTTAACCGCTAGGCTATTTCTTCAGCCCCCTAGATAACATTCTTACTTAACCTACATCCCTGGCACAAGATAAGGAGACAGAAAAGGCATGATCAGAAATCTTGATTAAGGCCAGAATGTTAGGTAAATAACAATGTCTGTTACAACCAAGGATAAAAGATATCTCTAGGTCAAGCAACAAGTGCCTGAGACCAGAAGAATGAAGCCCACTCAAGCCAACAATAAGGCTATTATAAAAGCTGATTCTAAGCCAGGTGTGGTGGCACACACCTTTAATCCTAGCACTTGGGAGGCAGAGGCAGGCAGATCTTGGTCATGAGTTCAAGGCCAGCCTGGTCTACAGAGCGAGTTCCAGGACAGAGCTACAGGGAGACCCTGTCTCAAAAAGACAAAAACAAAAACAAAAAAAAACCCTGATTCTATCACCTGGCATTTAATTAAACCCATCCAATCTTCATGGTTTGAGTTCAGTGGCTAGCAAGAAGTCCATCCGTGGGCTTCCCCAGAGACTGAGGGTGGACAGAGGTGGCCAAGTACTGCTGCTTTCTTCATAGTCTCCTGGCCCCTTCCAAAATCCCAAGAAGCCTAGGACTGTGGGCAGGGGCTCCTCAGTCCCTTCCCTGGTTACTAAGCTCCCTCGATACCTATTTGAGGGCTGAGACCCTGGGCTGGAGATGCATCTGTGCCCAGGGTGGTCTTGGCTTCAACAGGACAGAGGGTGATGTAACAAACTGCAGCAGATGGGGGACCAGAATTTTTTTTTTTTTGTCTTTTTGAAACAGGGTCTCTCTTTAGTCCCAGCCTGCCTGGAGCTGGCTATGAGACCAGGCTGGCCTTTAACACAGAGATCCCCCTTCCTCTGCTTATGAGTGCTGGGATTAAAGGTGAGTGCCACCACTCCCAGCAGGACCAGAATTCTTAACCTAGTCTGGGAGCCAGGCAGAGTGTCAAAGGATGCTGCAAATCACTCTGTTCAAACTACAGTTGAGACGGCACTGGGGTGTGTGCCTATAATCCTAACACTCAGAAGTATATAGTGCGTTTGAGACCAATCTTTGTTTCATGAAATTTTGTCTCGAAAACAAAACCCTCACCAATTAAGTAAAGATGATAATAAACTACAGTATGAAGAATGACTAGTTAGTTTACCAAGAAAAGAAGAGCATTCCGGGAGGAGGCAACAGTGAATGTGACAGGACGTAAGAAACAGTTAAGCAACGTAGCATGGTGTTTACTGGTAAGAGTCTAGAGGCAGACATTTTGCATTAGTGGACAGCTAGGTGACCTTGTGTGGCTAAGTTACTGGGCATGGGTTTCTTCATGGATATGGTAAGGATTGAAACTGATTATAGTTTTATGAAGTTATTTTTTTATTTTTATTTTTTGGTCTTTTTGAGACAGGGTCTCCCTGTAGCCCCAGCTGTCCTGGAACTCACTCTGTAGACCAGGCTGGCCTTGAATTCACAGAGATCCACCTGCCTCTGCCTCCCGAGTGCTAGGATTAAAGGCGTGCACCACCACACCAGGCCCCATTTGGGGGTGTTTTATTTTTTTATTGTATTTTTTTATGTGTATGAATGTACTGTCTGCATGTAGGTTTGTGCACCCGTGTCGTGCAATGCCGCAGAGGTCAGAAAAGGGTGTCGGATTCCCCTGGAACTGGAGTTCTCCTGGAATTGGAGTTACGACGGTTCTCAGCCGCCATGTGGGTACTGGGGATCAAACCTGGGTCCTCTGCAAGAGCAGTCGGCGCTCTTAACCGCTAGGCCATCTCTCCAGCCCCGTGTTTTATTAGCAATGCCTGCCAAGTGCTTGATACATGAACTCTTAGTTATGTTAGTATACCTCAGTATGAAGACGTGTGCTTCATTGTGACGAAGAACTCTTAAGTGCCACAACATACAGGACTGGAGAGATGGCTCAGAGGTTGAGTGCCAACTGCTCTTGCAGAGGACCCGGGTTCAATTCCCAGCACCCACATAGTGGATAAGAACCGTCTTTATTAAAAAAAAAAAAAATACAGTTATCTTGTGCCCCAGAGAGGAGTGAGAAGGATTTTATAAAGGGTAATGTTCGACTTTTTTTTTTTTTTTTTTTTTTTTTTTTTTTTTAAATGCAGAGGGGGGATGGGGGAATACACTCATACATCATACACATAAAATAATAAAGGGAAAATATAAAAAATGAGCTGGTTCCCCGTACCAGGGAGTTTCGCCAGGTTAAATTCTCATTGGGTTGGTCACTAGTCCAGGCAAACTTAAGAGCCATGGGTGGAGGGGTGCTATGCTGGTAGGATGGAGGAGAGGAAGGCGTCTAAATGAGGTCGTGTCTTGTGCAGAGTGCTGGAATTTAGTTTTAGTTTCCCAAGAGATCAGCTGGCAGACATATTGATTCGCGCGCCGGGATGTCCTCAAACGTTGGTGCATCTCTGTGCGGAATCAACCTCCTGGTGAATGCGTGAGGGATGTAGATAGGCAGGACAAAGCACGACGATGACTGCAGCAAAGTTAAAAAATTCCAAAACAGAAGAGTGGTAATATAACGTGGAAGAACTAATGATCCTAACGAGTGAGTATCCAGTACAAAAAAACCTCTGGTACATGGGACTGAAGAGGAATAAGGGGTGTGTATGATAAATTCAAGTACGAATAAAATTCCTTAATTTTGATTTTTGGTTTATATTACATTTTTATTTAAGTTGAGGTTTCTAGTTTGGAGATGGTGCCCTGGACAGGAGTTACATCCTCGCTGGAATGGAGTATTCAGCAAGGTCCTCAAGCTGTGCCATGTTGGGTTGGGATCGAACCCATCCTCTGCAACGGTTGGCACTCTTAACCGCGTAGCCTATTTCTCCTCAGCCCGAGATAACATATCTTACTTAACCTACACATGCCCTGGGGCCCGGGGAATGATAAGGAGACAAAATGCATGAAATCAAAATCCTTGATTAAGCCAGAATGTTAGGTAAAAATAACAATGTCTGTTAACAACCAAATATAAATGATATCTTCTAGGTCAGACAACAAGTCTGAACAGAAAGAATGAAGCCCACCAAACCAAAATAAGGACGATTATAAAGTCATTCTAGACAGGTTGGTGGCACAACACCTGGTATAATCCTACAGCTGGGCAGGCGAGAGGCAGGCAGATCTGTGGTCATATGGGGAGTTCAAGCCACCTGGTCTGTGGAGACGATAAACAGGCGAATGTTCCCACGGACAGAGTCTACTAGGAGACCCTTGCTCAAAAAGAACAAAAAAAAACAAAAACAAAAAAAACCTACTTGCGTATCAACAGTGGCATTATAATATAAACCCATCCAATACTATCCATGGTTTTGGTTCAAGTGGCTAGCAAGAGTCCACCGTGGGCTTTCCCCCAGAGACTGAGACAATGTACCAGCAGCGGGGTACTGAGGTCAAACGCTGCTATCTTCTAGTCTCCTGCCCTTCCCAGGAAAAAAAGGCTCCAAAGAAGCCATAGCGTGAGTACTGTGGTGAGGCATGGCGCTCCTCAGTCTCTTCCCTGGTTACTAAAGCTACCGAATCAACATATTTGAGGAATAGCTGAGGACCAGCGTGTTCTGGAGATAGAAACATTCTGTGCCCAGGGGTGGTGATAGTGGCTTCAACAGGACAAGAGGTGATGATGTAACAACACAACTCGGCAGACAGAGTGGGGGAGCCGAGAAAATTGTTGTTTTTTTTTGGGAGAAAGGAGGGGGGAGGGATCATTTTTGAAAACAGGGGTCTCTCTTTTAAGGCATCCAGCCTGCTGGAGCTGGCTATGAAGACGAAGGCTGGCCTTTAAACAAGAGGATCACACACCTCCCTTCTGGAGAGTGCTTGGGATTAAAGAGGTGAGGTGTGCCACCGCCTAACCCACAGGCGGACCCAGATCTTACTATAGGCCATGAAGGTCCAGGGTCAAGAAGCCATGCAATCTGTTAACAACAAACACATTTGCAGAAAACACTGTGGCAACTGACGTGAGGCCTAAAGGTTGGTGTGTTGCCCTAATAATCCTAACACTCAAAAGAAGTATATAGTGCGTTTGTAGAGCCAATCTTTGATTTTCATGAAATTTGTCTCGAAAACAAAACCCTCACCAATTAAGTAAAGATGATAATAAACTACAGTATGAAGAATGACTAGTTAGTTTACCAAGAAAAGAAGAGCATTCCGGGAGGAGGCAACAGTGAATGTGACAGGACATAAGAAACAGTTAAGCAACGTAGCATGGTGTTTACTGGTAAGAGTCTAGAGGCAGACATTTTGCATTAGTGGACAGCTAGGTGACCTTGTGTGGCTAAGTTACTGGGCATGGGTTTGTCTTCGATGGATATGGTAAGTGAATTTAGAAACATGGATTATATAATTTTGTTTGAGTATGAATTATTTATTATTATTTTTTTTGGAATCTTTTTTAAGATGACAGTGGTCCTCCCTGGTAAGCCCAGACTGTCCTGGCACTAAACTTTCTATAGACCTGACTGTGCCTGTGGAAATTCACGGATATGATCCAGCATGAACACTCTGCCATCCCAGTGTTGCTAGGATTAAGGCGTGCAACCCCACACCATGCCGCATTGGGGGGTGTTTTTTTTTTTAGTGTAGTTTTTGCTTTGATGTAGAAGGGTGTATTGTCTGCTATGTAGGTTTGTGGCACGCCGTGCGTGTGCAATTGCCGCACGAGGTCAAAAAGGGGGTCGGATTCCCCTGGAACGGAGTTATCGCCGGATGGAAGTTCGGGGAGTACGACGGTTCTCAGACCGCACAATGTGGGTGATGGGGGATCAAACAACTGGGTCCCTCTGCATAAGCAGTCGAGAAACGGAACTCTACGATTGAACCCGCTAAGAGCGCCATCTCTGTCTCCAGCCCGCCTGTTTTTTAGTTAGCAATAGCCTAGCCAAGTCTTGATGACTACGCTGACTTAGTTAATGATTAGTATACATCAGTATGAAAGATTGCGTGGTGTTCAATTGTGACGAAGAAACTCATTTAAGTTGACCGAACACATAAAACAGATGAACGGAGAAGATGGCTCAGAAGGAATGTTGAGTGCCGAACTGCTGCTTGCAGAGGAACGGGTTCAATTCCCAGCACACCCTCACTAGTGGTAAGACGTCTTTATAAAAAAGAAAAAATACAGTAATAATCTTTGCCCCAGAGAGGAGTGAGAAGGATTTTATAAAGGGTAATGTTCGAACTTTTTTTTTTTTTTTTTGAATTTGTNTTTTTTTTGTCTTTTCGAGACAGGGAAATAGCCCCAGCTGTCCTAGAACTCACTCTGTAGACCAGGCTGGCCTTGAACTCACAAAGATCTGCCTGCCTCTGCCTCCCAAGTGCTAGGACTAAAGGCGTGCGCCACCACGCCCGGCTCGACTTTTTATTTTATTTTATTTTATTTATTTCTGTATGTGTATGAGTGTACTGTCTGCATGCAGGTCTGTGACCCGTGTCGTGCAATGCCGCGGAGGTCAGAAGAGGGTCTCGGATTCCCCTGGAACTGGAGTTCTCCTGGAATTGGAGTTACAGGTGGTTCTTAGCCGCCATGTGGGTGCTGCGGATCGAACCCGGGTCCTCTGCAAGAGCAGTCGGTGCTCTTAACCGTTAGGCTATCTCTCCAACCCCCGGCTCGACTTTTGATAAGCAGTTTGGCCTCCCTTCCTCCAAAGAATCTAGGCCTGGGTCCAGCAGTGATGGGGGAAGAAGGGGTCTTTTGCTCACTTTCTAGCAGGTCCACCTCGAAATCCTTGGTGGGGAGTCGCACGGAGTTGAAGCCCCAGGTGGGGATGTGGCCTTCCAGAGGTGGCTTCCCAGACAGCACGCGCAGGAACGTGCTTTTCCCAGAGCCATCCAACCCCAGCACCAGCACCTCGCGCTGCTCCAGCTCCTCCAGCGCCGGTTCATCCTCCTCATCCTCGGGCTGTGGGGCAGAGGTCAGGCTACACCGCCAACTTCTTACCCTTCCTCCCTGAGGACCCAGAGACGCCCAACCACGCCCTCTACCCTCCCAGGCAGGCAGGTGTGGTCTGGAACAGTAAAATAGAAGCTGCCTTGCAAGCCCCGGTCATCTCGGCGCTCGATTTCCCGTCGAGGAAGCTTGGCTCCCCCAAACTGTAACCCCCAAGACCACTCCAGAACTTCAGGTACACCTACACCTGGCCCCGGAGCTTTTCCCGGCATCCCCCGGGGCGCCGCAACTGCAGGGTCTGCGCAGGTGCCCCGCTGCTCCTGGCCGCGCCTTCAGGGCTCCGGGATCCGAACGCTGGCGTCCGACGCAGTCCCTGTCCGGCGCCGGCCCTAGTGCGTCCGCCCCGCCCCCCGATCCCGGCGCTCGCACACCCTCCGCAGACCCCGGTGGCTCGCCACTCACCTCCCACTCGTCCCACTGTGGAAGCCGGGCAGGCTCTGCGCCCCACCAGGCCTCGGTTCGGTCCCAGCGCCGCTCCCGGCCTCGTCCGAAGTAAGCTTTCCAGAGGATGAAGAGCACCGAGCCCAGCACCGCCGCGGCGCCGCCCAGCGCCAGCACTAACGGGCCTAGCGGTCGCGGCGCCATCGGGCTGGGGAGGGATGCAGGGGCGGGCGGAAAAGGCTGACCAGCCCGCCGCGGAAGATGGTGCCGGGGCCGCGCCCACCAGTCCAGCCCCGCCGCACTACAGGCCCCAGAATGCACCGCCGCGCGCACCCCCTCAGCCCACGCTCCTGCAGCGCTTGGGTCGGGGGCCCTGGACCTGCGGCTTCCGGGCGGGGCGTGCGAGGCTGATGGTTGGGCACTTCTACCCGGCCGGGGCCGCTTTTTTATCCTCAGTGCTTCGTAGAGGACCCTGAGACCCGGATATTGTGCAGTTTGCATTCAAGTCCCAGTTTTCTCCCGGGGAGCCCCTCTGGACCCTAAGGAAGAAAAGTGAAGCCTTTAGCACCAGGAGGAAGGGGAAAAATGGCCGAGGTATAAATCGAGAGAAGGCCTGGAGCTCCCAGTTTCCAGGTCGAGGTCGCCTCTCTATAATGTCCACACCACACACACCTCCTTAGGGTTCCAGTTCCTCTGTCCCCGCCTCTGCCCCTTTACCTTTGGCTACATACCTATGCTGTTCTGCTTTTGTAACTTTCTGATTCTTTTTTTTTTTTTGTCTTTGTGAGTCAGGATCTCCCTGTAGCCCCAGCTGGCCTGTAACTTTCTAAATAGGCCAGGCTGGCATGGACCCTCTTGGTTGTGCCTCCCTGGTGCTGGGACTAAATGCGTGTGCCACCAGACCCAGCTAGTCTTAAAATTTTTGGATGTGTGTGGGGTTTGGATATGCCTGCAGAGGCCAGAAGAAGGCATTGGATCTCCTGGAACTACAGTCAGGCATAGTTAGTAGCCAGCAAGTCTGTGCTGGGAACCCAACCCTGGCCTTCTGCAAGAGGAGTCAGTGTTCTTAACTGCTGAGCCATCTCTTTTTTTCTTCTTGTTTCTTCTTTTTCTTTCTTTCTTTTTTTTTTTTTTATTAATTTTATTTTCTGTATCTTTTTTTTTTTTAACTATGGAGCGCTTCACGTTTGCGTGTCATCCTTGCGCAGGGGCCATGCTAATCTTCTCTGTATCGTTCCAATTTTAGTATATGTGCTGCCGAAGCTAGCACTTCTTGTTTCTTCTTAAGAAAGGGGCTGGAGAGATGGCCTAGCGGTTAAGAGCGCCGACCGCTCTTGCAGAGGACCCGGGTTCGATCCCCAGCACCCACATGGCGGCCGAGAGCCGTCTGTAACTCCAATTCCAGGAGAACTCCAGTTCCAGGGGATTCCGAGACCCTCTTCTGACCTCCGCGGCATTGCATGACACGGGTGCACAGACCTACACGCAAAACAGTACATTCATGCACATAAATGAATAAAATTAAAAACAAAACAAAACTGAATTTCAGTTTCTGGGATGGAGAGATAGCCTAGAGGTTAAGAGCACTGACTGCTCTTGCAGAGGACCTGGGTTCAATTCCCAGCACCCACGTGGTTGCTAAGAACCGTCTTTAACTCCAGTTTCAGCGGCATCCGACTCCCTCTTCTGACCTCCGTGGCATTACATGGCATGGGTGTACCAACCTACATGCAGACAGTACACTCATACACATAAAAAATAATAAAAAGAATTTCAGTTTCAAAAAAAAAAAATTCAGTTTTGGCCAGGTGTGGTGGCGCTCTCCTTTAATCCCAACATTCTGGGAGGCAGAAGCAGGCGGATCTCTGTGAGTTCAAGGTTACAGTTTCAGGCTAGTGGGGGCAACAGGGAGACCCTATCTGCAAAAGACCAAAAAAGGATTTCTGTATCAGCACCTCTGTGGGGGCCAGTCTGGGTAGCCGTAATTGAGAATTGATGTCTAGCAGTAGCAGCAGAATATAAAATAGTATAAATGGGTTTTAAAATATATTTTGGGGGCTAGAGGTGGCTCAGCATTTACCAGCACTGGCTGCTCTTGCAGAAGACCCAGGTTTGAATTCCAGAATCCACATGACTAACAAACCTTCACAGCTCCAGTTCCATACCCTCTTCTGACCACCTTGGGCACTGCAGGACACAGGTGTACAAACATTTAGACAAATACATTAACATATACATAAGATAAAAAATATGATTGATAAACCATATGATAAAATATTAACAATATTTTTAGTTTATATGCATGAGTGTCGTCTGCATGTTTAAGTGCACCTCTGTTGTGCAATGCCCCAGGAGGCCAGAAGAGGGCACCAGATCCCTTGGAACCTGAGCTATGGAAGATAATTAGCTGCCCTGTGGGAACTGAGTCTTGCAAGAGCAGCGCTTTTAACTGCTGAGCCATCTCCAGCCCACCACCAGCACCCCTTTTTTTTTTTAGATAGGGTCTCTGGCCTGGAACTCAATATGGACAGCAAGCTATCCTGGAACTCAATATGGACAGCAAGCTATCCTGGAGCTCAATATGGACAGCAAGCTATCCTGGAACTCACAAGAGCTATGTGTGTGTAGAGTAAGCTATCCTGGAACTCAATATGGAGAGCAAGCTATCCTGGAACTCAGTATGTAGAGCAAGCTATCCTGGAACTCACAAAAGCTATACCTCCTGTGCTGGATGGCTTTAGTGTCAACTTGACACACCTGGGTTGAGGGAGCCTCAATTGGGGAATTGGCTCCATTAGATTGGCCTGTGGCCACATCTGTGGAGTATTGTCTTGATGGTCGAGCAATGTGGAAGGGCCCAGCCCACAATGAGTGGTGCCACCCTGAGCAGGTGGTTGTGTACTGTATAAGAAGGCAGGCTAGGCATGAGTCAGTAGAGCAAGCCAGTGAACAGCCTTCCTCCATGGCCTGTGCTTCAGCTCCTGCCTCCAGGTTCCTGCCCTGAGTTCCTGCTTTGGGCTCCCTAAGTGATGAACTGTGACCCGGGAGATGTAAGCTGAATAAACCCTTTCCTCCCCAAGTTGGTGTTGGTCAGAGTGTTTTGTCACAGCAATGGAAGACAAACTAGAACACCTCCCTTGGCCTCCCAAGTGCTGGTGTTAAAAGTGTGCCACTGTGACTGTGCCCTCATAGAGTCTTAATGTGGGCTGGAGAGATGGCTCTGCTCTTGCAGGGGACCTAGATTGAATTCCCAGTACCCATATTGTGGCTAACAACCATCCCTGACTATAGTTTCAGGAGAATCCAACATCTTTTGACCTCCGACGGAATTGCATTATGTACATGTAGGCAATACACTTATATACATGAAATTAAATAATCTTTCAAATTTAAAAAAGTCTTGGGCTGGAGAGATAGCTCAGCCTTTAAGAGCACTGACTGCTCTTGCAGAGGACCTGGGTTCGATTCCCAGCACCCACATGGTTGTTAAGAACTGTCTTTAACTCCAGTTCCTGGGGAATCTGATGCCCTCTTCTGTCCTCCGCAACATTGCGTGAACAGGTGCATCTACCTACATGCAGGCAGTACACTCATACACATAAGAAGTAAAAAAAAAAAGATAAAAAAAAAAGAGTCCCCTTTTTTGGTATTTTTTTGAGACAGGGTCTCCCTTTAGTCCCAGCTATCCTGGAGCTCTCTCTGTAGATCAGGCTGGCCTTGAACTCACAGAGCTCTGCCTGCCTCTGCCTCCTGAGTGCTGGGTTTAAGGCGTGCACCACCACGCCTGGCTAAAAAAAAAAAGTCTTAATGTAACCACTTGTCTGGAAGGATGGAGGATGAAGATGTTCAAAGACACACTTGTGCCTTCACTTTGCATATCAGATTATTGGCTCAATGGACCCCAAGAAATTGGAATCCTTCGAACCCCCCACCTCCATTAACATGGAATCAGTAAAACAAAATGGAGTTACTTAAGCTAGACCACTATCACAACTTATGGTTAAGAACACACCTTGAGCCGGGCATGGTGGTGAATGCCTTTAATCCCAGCCCTTGGGAGGCTGAGGCAGGTGGATCTCTGTGAGTTCAAGGCCAGCCTGGTCTACATAGTAAGCTCCAGGCCAGCTGGGACTAAAGGAGACCCTGTCTCAGACCAAACAAACAAACAAAAAGCATACCTTGAAGGCTGGAGAGATGGCTTAGCGATTAAGAGCACTGGCTGTTCTTGCAGGAGACCTGGATTCAAATCCCAGCACTCACATGATGGCTAACAACCATAATCATAACTCCAGTTCCAAGGGATCTGACACACTCTTATGTCCTCTGAGAGCATGGCGTGACACAGGTGCACTTATACGCATGCAGGCGTAACACACATATGAAATAAAAAAAAACAAACAGCATTGAATAGGACTGTGCTGGATAGCTTTAGTTGTCAACTTGACACATTTGGGTTGAGGGAGTGTCACCTGGGAAATAATTGCCTCCCTCTATTGGACTGGTCTGTGGAGCATCTTGTTGATTCTTGATTGATGTGGGAGGGCCCAGCCCACTATAGGTGGTCCCACCCCTGTTCTGGGGAGGGGAGGTCACTGACTCTTTGTTTCTCTTACCAATATAGATAATATGGATACATTTAATAAATCCCCCTTTTAATCCTTTTTACTAGTACTGGTTTGTTGTTTTTTTTTTTTTTTTTTTTTATAGTATGGTTTGTGTTTTTTTTTTTTTTTTTTTTTGGTGGGGTTTTTTTTT
This sequence comes from Rhizomys pruinosus, assembly GCA_009823505.1. Classification (NCBI taxonomy): domain Eukaryota; kingdom Metazoa; phylum Chordata; class Mammalia; order Rodentia; family Spalacidae; genus Rhizomys; species Rhizomys pruinosus. Next base: position 562,855 of record VZQC01013208.1, on the reverse strand, counting down.
TTTTTTTTTTGTCTTTTGAGATGGGTCTCTCTGTAACCCCAGTTGTAGACACGGCTGTTCCTTGATTCTATAAAGAGAGAATAACTGAAGATGTACTAAAAAGTGATGGGATTAAAAGGTGTGTGGAAAAAAAGGAGGAGAGGAAGTGGGGTGTGGACAAGGTGGGGGGGGAAGTGTGAAAAAAGAATCGAACTGTTGGGGGGGGGGTAAATGAAGCTCTGTGTGTAGAAGTAATAAACGGTGTGGGTGGGTGGGGGGCTGTCGGTTGTCGGGCGTTGGGTTGGTTGGGGTGAGTTGGGAGGGGGGATGTGGGGTTGGGGGAAAAAACTAACGTATAAGAGTGGGGAGGTTGGGATGTGCGAGGGGAAATAGGGGGTGGGGGTGGGGGGGGGGGGGGCGGGATGTGGGGTTTGTGGCGATGGGGTGGGGGGTGTTGGGGGGGCTATTGTGGGGGGGATAGTGTGTTGGTGGGGGTTCGGTGGAGGATCTCGTTGAGGCTGGGTGGGTTGGGTTTGGTTAAAAACCAAATTTGAAAATATTCGCGTTGAGGTGGGTGGAAGCGTGATGAGAGAAATGGTTTTTCGTTATCCACTAACAGAAATGTTGCTTGATTGGGGAGTGTTTGGGGTGCAGGATATGAAAATAGAAGTGGGGGGGGCGTGGGGTCTATTTTTTGTTTTTTTTTGGTCTTGTTGAACTAAAGATCATGGGTGCGTGAAAATTCTAAAACAGATGGTTTCGGCTTTTTTGTCTCGTGTTTTGTGTGGTTGCGACTGTGGTTGGGTTGGTTGTGTGTTTTTGGTGGGTGTGTTGTTCTGGTGGCGGACTTTTGGGTTGGTATTCTGGCTGCGGGGTTGTGGGTTGTTGGTATGGTGTCTTTTTTTGTGAATCAGTATTTGTACAGAGTCAGTCTAGCCAAACAGTGATCTAGGAAAGGTCGCAGAAATTTTTGTTGTGTTTTGTTGGTTGTTTTTGCTGTTGTTGTTGGGTACTTTTGCGTTATGTCTGTGATTGTTTTTTTTTTTTTTTTTGGTTTGTTGGTTTTTGGTTTGTGTTTTTGGGTTGTTTCTTTGGTGGTTTTTTGTGTGTGCCATCTGGCGGTTTTTTTTATTACCTGGTTTTTTATTAACTTTTTTTTAAGTAAAGGATTTTCGTGTGCCACAATTGTGGCTTATTGGAGTTGTCAGGGCCCGCCTGCTGACCCTCAGTTACTTCATATAACAACACTATTCCTCTCCTCAGTTTAGTGAAACCAAATTAGAGAAAGCAGGTTACAGGAAATAGCCACAAAGAGAGCAAAAATATACCTCCTGACAGGCCGTAGAAGGCAGGTCCCTCAACCCAGGAAGGCAGGGGAGCATCCTGACCTGACCTCTATGGGGAACTGGCAAAGGCCCTGGAGCCAATGTCAGGAGCACCTGGGTAAGCTTGCTTGCTGTCTTTTCCTAACCTCCTCACCATTTGAAATAAACAGCTTGTTTGGGGTGAAGTCAGTGACTGTCAGGACCGTGACTTAATAGTATGATTCCAGTGCTGTGTCAGACTGTGTGTGGCTCAAGACCACTAGATGAAATTGTTAGAAAGCAATTTAGTAAAGTGGTAGCAACCATACATTTTTTTTAATTAAAATATGTTTTTTTATTTGTGTGAGTGCTGTGTGTCAGTTGCCTGAGAGACCAGAAGAGGGGTTGGATCCTCTGGGCAACGGAGTGTGCTATTAGATATGGTTAGCCCCCATGTGAGAGTGGTGAGCGGACCAAGGCTCCTCTTGGTGATCGGCAACAGGAGGCAAGTGATGCTATAACTTACTGAGTCGATCTTCGCTCCAGCCGCTACCCACCATATAAATTTTTAAAATTAGAACATTATAATAGAATTAAAAAAGAATGGAAAAAGTATCGGCATTTTTTGTTGAACTGTGTGTATTTTAAAGGTTATATGTAAGGAACAATGGTTTTTTTTTTTTTTTGGTCTTCATTTGAAGACAGGTTCACACTGTTAGCTCACGCATTGTCCTTGGAAACTTACCTTGTTAGACCAGGCTGGCCTTGAAACTTCACAAAAGATCCACCTGTCTTAGCCTCTCCAAGTGTAATTAAAGGGCCGATGCACAACCACACCCAGCGTGAAAACTCGTTTTTAAAAAATTTGTTTTATGTGTTTATGAGTGACTTTTATCTGCATTATTATGAAAGTGCACTGCGTATGTAGTGCAAACCTGCAAGCCCAGAAAGAGGGTGCCAGAACCCCCAGGAAGTGGAAGTTATAGACAGTTGAGTTAGGCTGCTGTGTATGGGGGTACTGGGAACTGAGCCCAAATCCCCTCTTCTGAGCCATCTCTTTCAGCCCTTGAAATTCTTAAGCTGCATAGCAGGGTGCATACCTGTAGTCTCATCAGAGGGAAGCTGATGGCAGGACGTGAGGGTCATTTGAACAAAAAGCGGAGTTGAGACTGCCCTGACACAAACAGTGAACCCCCAGTCTGGAACCAAGAAGTTATTGTTTTGGTGTTGTTTTTTTAAAATTTAGCTTTGAGGGCGGGAGAGATGTTCAGTGGTGGCATGGAAGGATAAAATGCAACGGCTCTTGCACGATGGACTCAGTTTCAATTCCCAGCACACACATGTGGCTAAGGAAACCACCGTTAACCAGGGGTGGTTGACTCATGCCTTTGTGGTCCTACAGCACTTGGGAGGCAAGCGAGCGGGGAATCTCTGTGAGTTCAAGGCCAGCCTAGTCTGCCAGGAGTGTAGTTCCAGGTCAGTTGGGAGGGCTAATGGTGAGCCACGTCTCAAAAAAAAAAAAAAAAAAAACCCACAAAAAAAAAAAAAAAAAAGAAAATACCGCAAAATATTTTTTATAAAAAAAATAATTATTCGCTGAATGTCACCTGTCGTATTCTGAGTATCTCCATGAGAAAGAAACTCGGGTCTGATGCGAAAGCTAGCATAGCAGAACCTTATTCACTCTTGCAGGCCCAACCAGATGGCCTCTGCCTGAAAACTCCCTCACCATTCTCAATATTTGGAACGTTTTCTTTTTTTTTTTATTTTTATTTTTTTAAACCGATATTACATATAAGAGCACACGATTTGATCACATTGGACGTTGCTCAGTTATGTATTATATTAATGAGGTAATTGGTGTTGCGTGCTAGCATCCACAGCATGAGGGTACATTTGTCGTTTGTTTTTCTGGGACTGTGTTACTTCACTCGGCATGTTTCTATGATGCGCTTTCAAAACCCTGGCCAGGGCACCAAATCCTATCCTTGAACATCACCTCAACTCCACTGGCAAGACAGACACAAGAGCCTTCAAAAAAGAAAAAAAAAGTGTCAGTATCAATGAAATTTATCCAAGAACTTTTCGTGTCAGAAAAGTTAAAAAACAAGCTGGAGGTGTAGCATAGTAGTAGGGGCACTTGGTGCTGACGTGGGGACATGCAAAGAGCTGGGACCATAGGCTTTCAGCTGGGAAGCAGCATCTGCTGCCCGCGCTTGGGCTCAGTGTTTACATTACAAAGGCGATGAGGACCTGAAGTGAAGACCAAGAGCATTGCAATCGGATCTTATATAACTTTGCTAGTTCCCCTCTAACATTCATCACTTGTATGGGGACACACAATTTATGGGTTATTCTCTGTGCTACAGATCTGGGGACAGGTACACACGTTACACATAGACACCGTGCATTACTTTTTGTTCTGGAAGGCTCTTACCACACACCACCCATTGATTGCTCGCTTTTCTTTTGACTGTGTCCTCAAACGAAGGCTGGAGACAGACGTTATAGCCAGAGGAACAGGCAGGAGTTTAGAATTAGGCAAGTCCCCCAAATCAAGAAAGTTATAACACTGTGAGAGGTTTTGAATTCCCTGAAAATTGAAACCCATTCCCCAAATAATTCTCTGGGGTTCCAGCCTTCCAAGTCTGGACTGGCACATAAGCAGTCCTTTTCTTTCAGTCTGTGATTTTCTGTATGGCCTATCCCTTTTCATATATTTCTAAGTGGCAGTTGCTCAAGGTTAAATTTTCCACAAGCTCCTCCCTCAGAAAGAAGTAAGTAATTGAAGACTAAGTTTGTTCATTTCAGTTTGTTGCTTGGCTGGTGTATAAAGGTGTTCTATTGTCTTTTGCATTACTCAGTTGTGACAAAACTATACTTACTGGCCGACACCAACCCTTAGGGGTGATAGCAGGGGTTCATTATTCCAGCTCACATCTCCTGGTTAACACCGTCTCATTCATTCGACGGGAATCCCAAGGAAGTGCCTTCTAACATTCACAATCAGGCAGGAATACCCCTGGAGGCAAGAGCTGAAAGTCACAGGCCATGGGGAATGGTTCCACGGGCTTGCTGTCCCGGCCCATGGCCAGCCTGCTTCCTTATACAACACAAGACAACCTCTCCAGGGTCACCATCCACAATGGGCTGGCCCCTCCCACATGGCCAACATCAAGCCAACACCCCAAGACCCTGCCCACAGGCCAGTCAAATGGAGCCACTTCCCCAATGAGGCTCCCTCAACCCAGGTGTGTAAGTTGACACCAAAGCTCTCCAGCACAAAAAAGGGGTTTTGTGGTTATAATTAGTTATGATTTCTATTACTGCTTGTATCCTGATGATGCTGTTTAATGCATAGTTAGGAGTATGGTACCGAGTAGAACCTGTCCTCTGCTCCAGTGACTGGACTGTATGCTTAGGGGCCAGTAGTCATCTTCCCGTTGCCAATTTGTTTGTTTTTTATTTGCATTTTTTTGTTTATGAGTGTATTGCCCGCATGCATATAAATGCACCTTTGGTGTGTACATGCTCAATGAGGTCAGAAGAGGGTGTAGATCTAACCCCTAGAACTGCGGTTACAGATGGTTGTTACTGCCATGTGGGTGCTGGGAATCCAATCTAGGTCCTCTGGAAGAGCCACACCGTGCTATTAACTTGCTGAGAATCTCTCCAGCCCTGGTTGCTAGTTGATAAGGCGATGTTTTCTTGGTGTTCCCTAGTCCTTGTACACTTGAACTCCCAGTGTCCTGTTCTGGCAAGTGGGAGCAGGGTGGACTGAGAGACCCCAACACAGAAGATCCTAAGCAGTTTGTGGGAAGTACAGAATAGGCTGACTTCCCCAATATCCAGTGTGGTCCAGTGAGACCCACCCTCTGATGTCCTCACTGATATCATCCAAGCCTTTCAGAGACAAGAAGTTGGACAAGGGCCAAGGATCTGAAGATTCAGAGTGGCTTGGGGATCCCCTCCATTCGGCTTCTGGTTGTTACATTATAGAACTTTTGGCCCAGGCATGTTAGGCTTCCATCAGAGATGTTACATTGACCTCCCCATAAGGATAAGAATTTTTTCCCAATAACTGAAGTTTCATGAAGCCAAATCCAAGTGGCAGGATGGGGTACCCCGGTCTCATTATAGGGGTTGTGGGGATCAAGCACTTTAACTTCCTAAGGCCATTCATCCCAGTGTTGGTTCCTCTATGTACATAGCAAGAAGAGATGCACAGAGACTGGGCTATAGTTTCTTTATTATTTTACTTATTTATTTATTTTATTTATTACATGTGTTATGAATGTACTGTCTGCATAAGGTCTGTGCACCTGTGTCATGCACTGCCTCAGAGGTCAAGAAGAGGGTGTCAGAAGATTCCCCTGCAACTGGGAGTTAAAGACGGTTCTTAAGCAGCCATGTGTGGTTTGCGGATCCCGGGTCCTCTGCAAGCGTAGTCTAGTTGCTCTTAACCGCTGAAGCCATCTCTCCAGCTTTCTCTGGGCAATAGTTTATGTCAGTTCTAAGAATGTTTTAGGTTGAGAATAGTGAAATTACAAGAGGTCCCTGTGCTGGATTATGCTTTAGTGCCAACTGGACACACCTGGGTTATGGGACCCTCAATTGGTACTTGCGCTCCATTAGATTGGCTGTGGCCACATCTGTGGAGTATTTGTCTTGCATGGTCGAGCAATGTGGAAGGGCCCAGCCACAATGAGTGGTGCACCCTGGGCAGCGTGGTGTACCTTATAAGAAGGCCGGCTGGGCATGAGAGGAGAGCAAGCCAGTGAAACAGCATTTCCCTCCATGGCCTGTGGCTTTCAGATCTGCCTCCAGGTTCCTGCCAGAGTTCCTGCCTTAGGGCTCCCTAAGTGCTGAACTGTAACCCAGGAGATGTAAGCTGAATAAAACCTTTACTCCCCAACTTAGTATGGTCAGAGTGTTTTGTAACAGCACTGGAAGACAAACAGGAACCGTCCCTAATCGGCCATTGACTGCGCACGGCTCTCTGAATGTGTGTTGTAGTTTTCTCTTCAATTGCTTTGACAAAATTTACTGACCACTACCAACTTGTGGAGGAAAGGGTCTATTTTCAGCTTACATATCCCGGGTCATAGTTCATCACTCAGGGAGCCCACCGTAGGAACTCAAGGGGCCGGGCACCTGGAGGCAGGAGGCTGAAGCACAGGGCCATGGCGGAATGCTGTTCACTGGCTTGTCCCCTGGCCCATGCCCCGCCCTGGCTTTCTTAACTGTACACAACAACTTGCCAGGGGTGGCACCACCCCATAGTGGGCTTGGCCCTACCACATTGCGCACAACAACAAGACCTATATTCCACCAACAGGCCACAGGCAGTCCAATGGAAGCCAATTCCCCAATTGAGTCTCCTCTCAACCCAGGTGTGTCAAGTTTGACACTACAGCTATCCAGCACAATGAACCCCTTGTCTACTTGACACACAAAACACATTCACTATAAACCACCTCACTCTTTCCATGAGTTTTTATTCCCCAAGGTTTGATGTTATCATTAATCACAATCTAAGACCGTACAACTTTAAAAGCCCCAAAGTCCTTAAAATGCCCAAACGTTTAAAAGTTCAGTCTGTTAAAATTTTCTTAACTGTGGGCTGCTGTCAAATCCAAAACACAAATTACTTTCTTATTTTCAAAGGGAAGAATCAGGCACACTCAAACAAAAACCTAAGTCAAGCAAGTAGCTCAAGGGATGGGACACCTAGGATTCGCTCACAATCTCCTGGGCTCCAAAGGGTTTCGGCAGCTCCCCTCTCTGACCTCTGCGGTCCGTGGCACACACCTCACAGGCCCAGGGCTGACTCCATTCCACACTGCTGCTGCTCTGTGGTCATCCCATGGTCTGGCACCTCCAAAACAGTGGTGGGTCACCATTTGACTGAGGCCAGGCACCTCACCAATGGTCCTTCTGACATTTCTGGTGTCAAAGCCTCCGCGTCTCTCCATGACCCTGGCAATCCTGGGGTCTTAACTGCAGACCAAGGTGCCCTTCCATCAATGGTCTTTCCTGACCTCTCCCAGGGCCAAGCCGTGCGCTCTCTGTGGACCCTTTATATTTCAACACCGAACCCATATAGGAGACTCTTCATATACCCAGACTGATTCTGGCTTGCCCGGAGGCTCGGGCCCCTTCTGGAAAATAGCTTCTGTGTGCTGACCCTGCAGAAATTCTTCCCAGAAGATTTCACCACAGTCGATTGCTGGTTTCTATTGTTTACTATTGGGCCCACCTCCTTTCTCTCTCTCAAAGATGAGAAATAACATATGGGAAGCGATGAAGGGAAAGGGAGCGCAAATGCTCATCAGCCTCTGCTTTCCCACAGAGACATATTCAGGCTCTCACGCACTGGTGGTGATGTTTCAAACCCCATGTCGGCATTCATTCTGAAAGTCTCTATCTGTATGCGGATTGTAAGGAGCAGCCGATCAGGACTCTGCTTTCACTTTGGCCCTTGGTTGAGTTGGAACTCTCTTAATTGTCTATCTTGTTTGCACACCCATAGACCACCTCTGACCTCTAACCCGATGCCCAGAGCCTTTGAGTTTCAGTTTTACCTGCGAAAGCAACTCTGGGAGGTGTTCAGGCTGCCCTTCTGCCTCGTTAGGGGCAGGCTGACCAAAGGAACTTGGTCTTATCAGTCTGACCAGTGGCACTGGCTTGGCTTGTTCCTGAGCTTCCACAAGTTCCTTTGTTCCCCCTGAGATTCTTGCCAGGGAATGCTGGGAAGGCTAGTCCTTCATGGAACAATCAGTCTGCTTATGTCAGCCAAAGTTACCTGTCCCAGCATCCTAGGGCTCACACCCTGACAAGGAGGTGCAAATCAACAATCTTGAATCCCAGAAAAGTCCCCAAAAAATGTGGTGGTTGACGGGCATGGGGCACACGCCTTTAACTAGCAAGGCAGTTGGATCTTTGTGAGTGGAGGCCAGCCTGGTTCTACAGAGTGCGTTCCAGGGACAGCTGTTCTACAGGGAGACCCCTGTCTGAAAAGCCAACCAAACATAAACAAACAACAAACAAACAAAAAAACAAGCTAAAAAGGGCCAGTGCGGCGACAGCTCAGCAAGTAAAAGTTCCTGCTGCCAGGTCTGATGACCTGACAGCCTGACACTCCTCACACACATGTGATGAATAGAGAAAAACCTATTCTCCAACCTTACAAACACACACACACCACACACACCACACACACACCCACACCATGATGTGATAAATTAAAAAAATTTTTTTAAGGTTAGGAATTAATGATCACTAGCCAGCTCTGCAGAAGGAACTGAGTAATCTTTGGATGAAGCAAAAGATACATGCATCATGAGGGGCTGTAGAAAGAATGAAACCTGGGTAGGTAACTGAGCACCAGGAAAACACCACGCTACTAAACCAACACAATGGCAAAAATTAATACACATTTTTCAAATAATCTCGGATTTGATATCCAAAAGACACCGACTAGCATAGAACTTAAAAGACGGATCTGCCAGGGCCTTGTTTATCAGCACTTGGGCGCAGAGGCAGGTGGATCTTTGGTAGTTCAAGACCAGCCTGATACACATAGTGAGTTCCAGGACAGCCATGGCTACAGGGAGACCCTGTTCAAAAAGACCAAAAAAAAAAAAAAAAAAAAAAAAAAAGACAGGATCATGTATTTGTCACCTCCAAGAAATACATCTCACCATCAAAGACAGACGTGGCCTTCAGATGAAAGGATAGAAAAAGGTTTCCAAGTAAATAGAACTGGAAAGTGAGCAAGTGTCACTGCTCTTAACAATTTGAAAAACACAACATTAAACCAACATTAGCCAAGAGATAAAGTTATTTCCTACTGACAGGGAATATTCCACTGAGAAGGTATTACAATTTTAAATATATACACTCCAAACATGGGTGCACCAAGTTTCATAAAAATACTTCTAGATGTAAAGACATAGATTAACTCCAACACAATAATAGTGGGTGATTTCACCAAGGACGACAGTACCTACTTATGGAATGAATGAGGGTGTCCAACAACAGAGGAATGGATATGGAAAATGTTGTATATATTCAATGTTCTTGTTTATATAAATGTTTCATTTACATAGAACAAAGTTGTGTCATTTGCAGGAAAGTAAATGCTAATGGAGAAAATTAAGCCAATCTCAGAAAGACAAAGATAAATACCATATTTTCTCTCATTGTGTCTGCTAGGTTTTATGTTTCTGTATATGACACAAGAGAAACTTCATGGTACAGGCTCCTCCAGTCTGATGTAACTCACTTCTGCTGCCTGAGGCTAACTGGGGAGCTGGTACCTCTGCTGCTGTCTGCAGCCCAGCCTGAGTGGCTACTGCCCCTCAAGGTTCTTTAGATGGGGTGGTGGATGCCACTGTGTCTGGCCATTGCTTCCTTCACCAGTCCAGGANAACTGGTTTGTTGTTTTTTTTTTTTTTTTTTTTTTTCGGTCGGGGTTGTTTATTTTTTTTTTTTTTTTTTTTTTTTGGTCTTTTTGAGACTGGGTCTCCCTGTAGCCCCAGTTGTAGACCAGGCTGTCCTTGAATTCACAGAGATCCTCCTGCCTCTGTCTCCCAAGTGCTGGGATTAAAGGTGTGTGTGACCACATCTGGCTATTACTGGTTTGTTTAATTGACTTATAAAGGATTCGTGGCCACATGTGGCTTATTGGAGTTGTCAGGGCCCGGCCTCTGACCCTCAGTTACTTCTATAACAACACTTTCCTCTCCTCAGTTTTGGAACCAATTGAGAAGCAGGTTACAGGAAATAGCCACAAAGAGAGCAAAATGATACCTCCTGAGGCTGTAGAGGCAGGTCCCTCCCCAGGAAGCAGGGAGCATCCTGACCTGACCTCTTAGGGGACTGGCAAGGCCCTGAGCCAATGTCAGAGCACCTGGGTTAAGCTTGCTTGCTGTCTTTTCCTAACCTTCCCATTGAAATAAACAGCTTGTTTGGGGTGAAGTCAGTGACTGTCAGGACCGTGACTTAATAGTATGATTCCAGTGCTGTGTCAGACTGTGTGTGGCTCAAGACCACTAGTGAATTGTGAAGTCAATTTAGTGGGTAGCAACCATACATTTTTTTTAATTAAAATTTTTTATGTATGAGAGCGTTTTGTGTTCATTGCCTGCAGAGACCAGAAGAGGGGGTTGGATCCTCTGGAACGGAGTTGCTTAGAGTTGTTAGCCCCCATGTGGGTGGTGAGGACCAAGCCTTGGTCGTCTGCAACAGGGGCAAGTGCTTTAACTACTGAGTCATCTCTCCAGCCCCTACACCATAAATTTTTAAAATTAGAACATTAAATAGAATAAAAAAGAATGGAAAATATAGGCATTTTGTGAAACTGTGTGTATTTGGGTACTATGTGGAAAATAGTGTTGTTTTTTTTTTTTTTGGTCTTTTTGAGACAGGGTCTCCCTTTAGCCTCAGCTGTCCTGGAACTTACCTTGTAGACCAGGCTGGCCTTGAACTCACAAAGATCCACCTGTCTTTGCCTCCCAAGTGCTAGGATTAAAGGCGTGCACAACCACACCCAGCGGAAAATAGTTTTTAAAAAATTTGTTTTATGTGTATGAGTGTTTTATCTGCATTTATGTAAGTGCACTGGTATTGTGCAAACCCTGCCAAGGCCAGAAGAGGGTGCCAGACCCCCCAGGAAGTGGAGTTATAGACAGTTGTTAGCTGCTGTGTAGGTACTGGGAACTGAGCCCAAATCCCCTCTTCTGAGCCATCTCTTTCAGCCCTTGAAAATTCTTAAGCTGATGCAGGGTGCATACCTGTAGTCTCATCAGTAGGGAAGCTGAGGCAGGAGGGTCATTTGAGCCCAGGAGTTTGAGACTGCCCTAGACAAACAGTGAAACCCCCAGTCTGGAACAAAGTATGTTTTGGTGTTTGTTTTTTAAAATTATAGCTTGAGGGCTGGAGAGATGGTTCAGTGGTTGGGAATGCCAACGGCTCTTGCAGAGGACTCAGTTTCAATTCCCAGCACCCACATGGTGGCTAAGAACCACCTTTAAGCCAGGCGTGGTGACTCATGCCTTTGGTCCTAGCACTTGGGAGGCAGAGGCAGGTGGATCTCTGTGAGTTCAAGGCCAGCCTAGTCTGCAGAGTGAGTTCCAGGTCAGCTGGGGCTATAGGGAGACCCAGTCTCAAAAAAAAAAAAAAGTTTCATACCCATAATATCAAGTGANAGACATGGACTTGGTAATGTGTAAGATCTCCTATATGTTTCCAGTGTTGAATTTGAGGGGGTCACAGGAGCAGCCAAGGCTTGGCACTCGGAGAGGTCAGGAAAGTAATCCTTTGGTGGAAGAGCACCTCGGTTGCCGTAGACCCCAGGCTTGCAGGGGTCATGGAGAGAACCTGAGGTTTGGCACAGGAGGGTCAGAAGAGACCATTGGTGAAGGTGCTGCCTCAGTTTTCAGTGGCGACCCCAGCATTTTGGAGATGGCCAAGGACCATGGGATGACCCCCAAGAGCAGGGCAGGTGTGGACTTGGATTCAGCCTGGGTCTTGCGCGATGAGCGTGTGTGCCACGCGACAGTGAAGTCGGAGTAGGGGTGAGCTGCCGAAACCTTTGGAGCCCAGAAGATCGTGAGGGAATCACACGTGTCCAGCCTTGAGCTTACTTGCTGGACTTAGGTTGTTGAAGAGTGCCTGATTCTTCCCTTTAAAACAAGCCAGTACTTGTTTTGGATTTTACAGCATCCCACAGTTAGGAGACTTTTAATAGACTGTGAACTGTTAAGTGTTTGGACATTTTTAAGGACTAGATGGGGGCTTTCTATAAGTTGTACTGTTCATATCAAGGTTTGTTGATATATATGTTTAACATTCATACCTTTCCATTGGGATAGAATAACTGGAAAGGTGGTGGGTTTAATATTGGATGTGTTTTTGTGTCAAGTTGACAATGGAGTCAACTTTGCTGGATAGCCTTCCAGTGTTAACCTTCCTTGACACAAACCCTGCGGTTGAGGGAGACCTCAATTCGGGAATTGGCCTCCATATGACCTGGCCTGTGGCCACATCTGTGGAGCATTGTTCTTGCATTGGTCGAGCAATGTGAAGAGAGGGCCCAGCCCACATGAGTGGGTGCCACCTGAGCAGGTAGTTATGTATGATATAAGAAGGCAGACTAGCCATGAGTTTCAAAGGTAGAGCAAGCCAGTGAACAGCCTTCCCCCATGGCCTGTGCTTCAGCCCTGCCTCCAGTTCCTGCCCTTGAGTTCCTGCCTTTGGGCTCCCTAAGTGACTTGAACTGTGACCCGGGGAATGTAAGCGAATAAACCCTTCCTCCCAATTTGTGTTGGTCAGACTTGTTTTGTAACCGTCAATGGGAAGACAAAACTAGAACACCTCCCTGCCTCCAAGTGCTGGTGTTAAAAGGTGCCACTGTGACTGTGCCCTCATAGAGTCTTAATGTGGGCTGGAGAGATCGGCTTGCTCTTGAAGGGAACCTAGATTGACTTCCCAGTACCCATATTGTGGCTAAAAACCCTCCTGACTATAGTGTTCCAGGAGAATCCAACATCTTCTAACTCCACATTGCATGCTGTCACATGTAGGCATACACTTTTTTTATACATGAAATTAACTAATCTTTCAAATAGGTTAAAAAAGTCTTGGGCTGGAGAGATGCTCAGCCCTTTAAGCGCACTGATGCTCTTGCAGCGGACCTGGGTTCGATCCAGCACCACATGGTTGTTAAGAACTGTCTTTAAATCCAGTTCCTTGGGGTACTCTGATGCCCTCTTCTGTCCTCCGCACACATTGCGTGAAATGGTTGCATCTACCTACATGCAGGCAGTACACTCCATACACAAAGAGTAAAAAAAAAAAGATAAAAAAAAAAAGAGCCCCTTTTTTGGTTATTTTTTTGAGACGTGGTCTCCCTTTAGTACAGCTATCCTGTAGCTCTCTCTGTGTAGATAGGCTGGCCTTGAACTCACAGAGCTCTGCTTGCCTCTGCTCCTGAGGTGCGGATTATGGGTGTGCACCACCACGCATGGCTAAAAAAAAAAGTCTAATGTAACTCATTGTCTGGAAGGATGGAGGATGAAGATGTTCAAAGACACACTTGTGCCTTCACTTTGCATATCAGATTATTGGCTCAATGGACCCCAAGAAATTGGCCTCCTTCAAACCCCCCCCCTCCCTTATACAGGGAATCAGATAAAAAATGTGGTTACTTAAGCTAGACCCACTATCACAATCTTAGGTTCAAGAACACACCTGAGCCGGGCATGGTGGTGAATGCCTTTATCCCAGCCCTGGAGGGCTGAGGCCAGTGGATCCTCTGTGAGTCAAAGGCCAGCCTGGTCTACATTAGTAAGCTCCAGGCCAGCTGGGACTAAGGAGACCCTCTAGACCAAACTAAAACACAAACAAACAGGCATACCTTGACGGCTGGCGAGAGGGTTAGCATTTAAGAGCAACTGCTGTTCTTGCAGGACGGCCTGTGATCAATCCCAGCACTCACATGACAAATAACAACCACCTGTAACTCAAAATCCAGGAGAACTCCAGTTCCAAGGGATCTGACACACTCTTATGTCCTCTGAGAGCATGGCGTGACACAGGTGCACTTATACGCATGCAGGCGTAACACACAAACTATGAAATAAAAAAAAACAAAACAGCATTGAATAGGATCTGTGCTGGATAGCTTAGTTGTCAACTTAACATTTGGGGTTGAGGAGTGCACATGGGAAATAATTGCCTCCTCTATTGGACTGGCCTTCCCCCTTTCCCTTTATGGAGCTCTTGTTGATTCTTGATTGAAGTGGGATGGCCCAGCCCACTATAGGTGGTCCCACCCCTGTTCTGGGGAGGGGAGGTCACTGACTCTTTGTTTCTCTTACCAATATAGATAATATGGATTAAATTAATAAATCCCACCTTTTAATCCTTTTTAATAGTATGGTTTGTGTTTTTTTTTTTTTTTTTTTTTGGTGGGGTTTTTTTTTTTTTTTTTTTGTCTTTTGAGATGGGTCTCTCTGTAACCCCAGTTGTAGACACGGCTGTTCCTTGATTCTATAAAGAGAGAATAACTGAAGATGTACTAAAAAGTGATGGGATTAAAAGGTGTGTGGAAAAAAAGGAGGAGAGGAAGTGGGGTGTGGACAAGGTGGGGGGGGAAGTGTGAAAAAAGAATCGAACTGTTGGGGGGGGGGTAAATGAAGCTCTGTGTGTAGAAGTAATAAACGGTGTGGGTGGGTGGGGGGCTGTCGGTTGTCGGGCGTTGGGTTGGTTGGGGTGAGTTGGGAGGGGGGATGTGGGGTTGGGGGAAAAAACTAACGTATAAGAGTGGGGAGGTTGGGATGTGCGAGGGGAAATAGGGGGTGGGGGTGGGGGGGGGGGGGGCGGGATGTGGGGTTTGTGGCGATGGGGTGGGGGGTGTTGGGGGGGCTATTGTGGGGGGGATAGTGTGTTGGTGGGGGTTCGGTGGAGGATCTCGTTGAGGCTGGGTGGGTTGGGTTTGGTTAAAAACCAAATTTGAAAATATTCGCGTTGAGGTGGGTGGAAGCGTGATGAGAGAAATGGTTTTTCGTTATCCACTAACAGAAATGTTGCTTGATTGGGGAGTGTTTGGGGTGCAGGATATGAAAATAGAAGTGGGGGGGGCGTGGGGTCTATTTTTTGTTTTTTTTTGGTCTTGTTGAACTAAAGATCATGGGTGCGTGAAAATTCTAAAACAGATGGTTTCGGCTTTTTTGTCTCGTGTTTTGTGTGGTTGCGACTGTGGTTGGGTTGGTTGTGTGTTTTTGGTGGGTGTGTTGTTCTGGTGGCGGACTTTTGGGTTGGTATTCTGGCTGCGGGGTTGTGGGTTGTTGGTATGGTGTCTTTTTTTGTGAATCAGTATTTGTACAGAGTCAGTCTAGCCAAACAGTGATCTAGGAAAGGTCGCAGAAATTTTTGTTGTGTTTTGTTGGTTGTTTTTGCTGTTGTTGTTGGGTACTTTTGCGTTATGTCTGTGATTGTTTTTTTTTTTTTTTTTGGTTTGTTGGTTTTTGGTTTGTGTTTTTGGGTTGTTTCTTTGGTGGTTTTTTGTGTGTTGTGGGGGTTTTTTTTTTTTTTTACTTCTTTTTTTTTTTTTTTTTTTTAAATAAAGGATTTTCGTTGTGCACCTTGTGGCTTATTGGAGTTGTCAGGGCCCGGCCTCTGACCCTCAGTTACTTCTATAACAACACTTTCCTCTCCTCAGTTTTGGAACCAATTGAGAAGCAGGTTACAGGAAATAGCCACAAAGAGAGCAAAATGATACCTCCTGAGGCTGTAGAGGCAGGTCCCTCCCCAGGAAGCAGGGAGCATCCTGACCTGACCTCTTAGGGGACTGGCAAGGCCCTGAGCCAATGTCAGAGCACCTGGGTTAAGCTTGCTTGCTGTCTTTTCCTAACCTTCCCATTGAAATAAACAGCTTGTTTGGGGTGAAGTCAGTGACTGTCAGGACCGTGACTTAATAGTATGATTCCAGTGCTGTGTCAGACTGTGTGTGGCTCAAGACCACTAGTGAATTGTGAAGTCAATTTAGTGGGTAGCAACCATACATTTTTTTAATTAAATTTTTTATGTATGAGAGCGTTTTGTGTTCATTGCCTGAGAGACCAGAAGAGGGGGTTGGATCCTCTGGAACGGAGTTGCTTAGAGTTGTTAGCCCCCATGTGTGGTGGTGAGGACCAAGCCTTGGTCGTCTGCAACAGGGGCAAGTGCTTTAACTACTGAGTCATCTCTCCAGCCCCTACACCATAAATTTTTAAAATTAGAACATTAAATAGAATAAAAAAGAATGGAAAATATATCATGTATTAAAGTTGGATGTGATATAAAAAGTGTTGTTTTTTTTTTTTTTGGTCTTTTTGAGACAGGGTCTCCCTTTAGCCTCAGCTGGTCCTGGAACTTACCTTGTAGACCAGGCTGCCTTGAACTCACAAAGATCCACCTGTCTTTGCCTCCCAAGTGCTAGGATTAAAGGCGTGCACAACCACACCCAGCGAAAATAGTTTTTAAAAAAATTTGTTTTATGTGTATGAGTGTTTTATCTGCATTTATGTAAGTGCACTGGTATTGTGCAACAAACCCTGCCAAGGCCAGAAGAGGGTGCCAGACCCCCCAGGAAGTGGAGTTATAGACAGTTGTTAGCTGCTGTGTAGGTACTGAGAACTGAGCCCAAATCCCCTCTTCTGAGCCATCTCTCTTCAGCCTTGAAAATTCTTAAGCTGATGCAGGGTGCATACCTGTAGTCTCATCAGTAGGGAAGCTGAGGCAGGAGGGTCATTTGAGCCCAGGAGTTTGAGACTGCCCTAGACAAACAGTGAAACCCCCAGTCTGGAACAAAGTTGTTTTGGTGTTTGTTTTTTAAATTATAGCTTGAGGGCTGGAGAGATGTTCAGTGGTTGGGAATGCCAACGGCTCTTGCAGAGGACTCAGTTTCAATTCCCAGCACCCACATGGTGGTCATAAGAACCACCTTTAAGCCAGGCGTGGTGACTCATGCCTTTGGTCCTAGCACTTGGGAGGCAGAGGCAGGTGGATCTCTGTGAGTTCAAGGCCAGCCTAGCTGCAGAGTGAGTTCCAGGTCAGCTGGGGCTATAGGGAGACCCAGTCTCAAAAAAAAAAAAAAAAAAAAAAAAAAAAAAAAAAAAAAAAAAAAAAAAAAAAAAAAGAAAAAGAAAATCACCCCCCCCAAAATAGATAAAAAATAAAATTATAGCTTGAATGTCCCTGTCGTATTCTGAGTATCTCCATGAAGAAACTGGGGTCTGAGAAGACATGCAGAACCTTTTCACCTGCAGGCCAACCAGGGCCTCTGCCTGAAACTCCCCACCATCTAAATATTTGAGAAGTTTCTTTTTTTTTTATTTTTTATTTTTTTAAAGGATATTACAATATAAGAGCACAGATTTTAGATCACATTGACGTTGCTCAGTTTGCTATATAATTAGGTAATTGGTGCTAGCATCCACAGATGAGGGGTAACATTTGTCGTTTGTTTTTCTGGGACTGTGTTACGTCACTCGGCATGTTTCTAGATGGCTTTCAAACCCTGGCCAGGGCACCAACTCCATCCTTGAGACATCACCTCACCTCACTGGCAAGACAGACACAAGGCCTTCAAAGGAAAAAAAAAGGTCAGTATCAATGAATTTATCCAGAACTTTGCTGTCAGAAAAGTAAAAAACAAGCTGGAGGTGTAGCATAGTAGTAGGGGCACTTGTGTTGCTGGTGGACATGCAAAGAGCTGGGACATAGGCTTTCAGCTGGAAGCAGCATCTGCTGCCCGCGCTGGCTCAGTGTTTACATACAAAGGCTGAGACCTGAGTGAAGCAGGGCATTGCCTTATATACTTTGCTAGTTCCCCTCTACATTCATCACTTGTATGGGGACACACATTTTATTGGGTATTCTCTGCTACAGATCTGGGACAGGTTACACACGTACACATAGACACGTGCATTACATTTTGTTCTGGGAAGGCTCTTACCACACCCCCATTGATGCTCCGCTTTTCTTTTGACTGTGTCCTCAACGAGGCTGGAGACAGACGTTATAGCCAGAGGAACAGGCAGGGTAGAATTAGGCAAGTCCCCCAAATCAAAAGTATAACACTTGTGAGGGTTTTTGAATTCCCTGAAAATTGAAACCCATTCCCCAAATAATTCTCTGGGGTTCCAGCCTTCCAAGTCTGGACTGGCACATAAGCAGTCCTTTTCTTTCAGTCTGTGATTTTCTGTATGGCCTATCCCTTTTCATATATTTCTAAGTGGCAGTTGCTCAAGGTTAAATTTTCCACAAGCTCCTCCCTCAGAAAGAAGTAAGTAATTGAAGACTAAGTTTGTTCATTTCAGTTTGTTGCTTGGCTGGTGTATAAAGGTGTTCTAGTTTGTCTTCAGTTGCTGTGACAAAACATTCTGACCGACACCAACTTGGGGGGAAGGGTTTATTCAGCTCACATCTCCTGGGTCACAGTTCATCACTCAGGGAACCCAAGGCAGGAACTCAGGGCAGGAACCTGGAGGCAAGAGCTGAAGCACAGGCCATGGAGGAATGCTGTCCACTGGCTTGCTCCCCTGGCCCATGTCCAGCCTGCCTCCTTATACAGTACACAACAACCTGCCCAGGGTGGCACCACTCACAGTGGGCTGGGCCCCCCCACATGGCTCAACAATCAAGACAACACCCCACAGACGTGCCCACAGGCCAGTCCAATGGAGCCAATTCCCCAATTGAGGCTCCCTCAACCCAGGTGTGTCAAGTTGACACCAAAGCTATCCAGCACAAAAGGTGTTTTGTGGTATCATTAGTTATGATTTCTATTACTGCTTGTATCCTGATGATGCTGTTTAATGCATAGTTAGGAGTATGGTACCGAGTAGAACCTGTCCTCTG
Source organism: Rhizomys pruinosus (assembly GCA_009823505.1). Classification (NCBI taxonomy): domain Eukaryota; kingdom Metazoa; phylum Chordata; class Mammalia; order Rodentia; family Spalacidae; genus Rhizomys; species Rhizomys pruinosus. Next base: position 544,163 of record VZQC01013208.1, on the reverse strand, counting down.
CTCCAGTGACTGGACTGTATGCTTAGGGGCCAGTAGTCATCTTCCCCGTTGCCAATTTGTTCTGTTTATTTATTTGCATTTTTTTGTGTATGAGTATATTGCCTGCATGTATATAAATGCACCTGTGGTGTACATGCTCAATGAGGTCAGAAGAGGGTGTCAGATCACCCCAGAACTGGAGTTACAGATGGTTGTTAGCTGCCATGTGGGTGCTGGGAATCCAATCTAGGTCCTCTGGAAGAGCAAACAGTGCTCTTAACTGCTGAGCTATCTCTCCAGCCCTGGTTGCTAGTTGATAAGGCGATGTTTTCTTGGTGTTCCCTAGTCCTTGTACACTTGAACTCCCAGTGTCCTGTTCTGGCAAGTGGGAGCAGGGTGGACTGAGAGACCCCAACACAGAAGATCCTAAGCAGTTTGTGGGAAGTACAGAATAGGCTGACTTCCCCAATATCCAGTGTGGTCCAGTGAGACCCACCCTCTGATGTCCTCACTGATATCATCCAAGCCTTTCAGAGACAAGAAGTTGGACAAGGGCCAAGGATCTGAAGATTCAGAGTGGCTTGGGGATCCCCTCCATTCGGCTTCTGGTTGTTACATTATAGAACTTTTGGCCCAGGCATGTTAGGCTTCCATCAGAGATGTTACATTGACCTCCCCATAAGGATAAGAATTTTTTCCCAATAACTGAAGTTTCATGAAGCCAAATCCAAGTGGCAGGATGGGGTACCCCGGTCTCATTATAGGGGTTGTGGGGATCAAGCACTTTAACTTCCTAAGGCCATTCATCCCAGTGTTGGTTCCTCTATGTACATAGCAAGAAGAGATGCACAGAGACTGGGCTATAGTTTATTTATTTATTTATTTATTTATTTATTTTTATTTATTTAATGTGTATGAATGTACTGTCTGCATATAGGTCTGTGCACCCGTGTCATGCAATGCCTCAGAGGTCAGAAGAGGGTGTCAGATTCCCCTGCAACTGGAGTTAAAGACGGTTCTTAGCCGCCATGTGGGTGCTGGGAATCGAACCCGGGTCCTCTGCAAGAGTAGTCAGTGCTCTTAACCGCTGAGCCATCTCTCCAGCTCCTGGGCAATAGTTTATGTCAGTTCTAAGAATGTTTTAGGTTGAGAATAGTGAAATTACAAGAGGTCCCTGTGCTGGATAGCTTTAGTGTCAACTTGACACACCTGGGTTAGGGGAGCCTAAAATTGGGGAATTGGCTCCATTAGATTGGCCTGTGGCCACATCTGTGGAGTATTGTCTTGATGGTCGAGCAATGTGGAAGGGCCCAGCCTACAATGAGTGGTGCCACCCTGGGCAGGTGGTTGTATACTGTATAAGAAGGCAGGCTGGGCATGAGTCAGGAGAGCAAGCCAGTGAACAGCATTCCTCCATGGCCTGTGCTTCAGCTCCTGCCTCCAGGTTCCTGCCCAGAGTTCCTGCCTTGGGCTCCCAAAGTGATGAACTGTAACCCAGGAGATGTAAGCTGAATAAACCCTTTCCTCCCCAAGTTGGTGTCAGTCAGAGTGTTTTGTCACAGCAATGGAAGACAAACTAGAACAGTCCCTAATCGGCCATCTGATGCAGCAACGGCTTTCTGAATGAGTGCTCTGTTCTAGTTTCTCTTCAATTGCTGTGACAAAATATACTGACCACTACCAACTTGTGGAGGAAAGGGTTTTTTCAGCTCATATCTCCTGGGTCATAGTTCATCACTCAGGGAGCCCAAGGCAGGAACTCAGGGCAGGAACCTGGTGGCAGGAGCTGAAGCACAGGCCATGGAGGAATGCTGTTCACTGGCTTGCTCCCCTGGCCCATGCCCAGCCTGCTTTCTTATACTGTACACAACAACTTGCCCAGGGGTGGCACCACCCATAGTGGGCTGGGCCCTCTCACATTGCTCAACAATCAAGACAATATTCCACAGACAAGGCCACAGGCCAGTCCAATGGAGCCAATTCCCCAATTGAGTCTCCCTCAACCCAGGTGTGTCAAGTTGACACTAAAGCTATCCAGCACAATTGACCCCTTGTCAACTTGACATACAAAACACATCACTATTAAACCACCACCTTTCCAGTTTTTATCCCCAAGGTATGATGTTAACATTAATCACAACCTAAGACAGTACAACTTTAAAAGCCCCACAGTCCTTAAAACATCCAAGCACTTAAAAGTTCAGTCTGTTAAAAGTCTCTTAACTGTGGGCTGCTGTAAAATCCAAAACAAGTACTGACTTATTTCAAAGGGAAGAATCAGGCACACTCAAACAAAACCTAAGTCCAGCAAAGTAGCTCAGGGCTGGACACCTGGGACTTACTCACAATCTCCTGGGCTCCAAAGGGTTTCGGCAGCTCCCCTCTCTGACTCTGCGGTCCGTGGCACACACCTCACAGGCCCAGGCTGACTCCATTCCACACCTGCTGCTGCTCTTGGTGGTCATCCCATGGTCCTGGCACCTCCAAAAAGCTGGGGTCACCATTGAAACTGAGGCAGCACCTTCACCAATGGTCTCTTCTGACCTTTCTTGGTGTAAAGCCTCAGCTTCTCTCCATGACCCTGGCAATCCTGGGGTCTTCACTGCAACCAAGGTGCCCTTCCATCAATGGTCTTTCCTGACCTCTCACAGTGCCAAGCCTTGGCTGCTCTCTGTGACCCCTTTATATTTCAACACCAGAACCATATAGGAGACTCTTACATATTACCAAGTCCTGCTTCTGGCTTGACAGGGAGGCTCGGGCCCCTTTCTAGAACATAGCTTCTGTGTGCTGACCCTGAAGAAATTCTTCCCAGAAGATTTCACCACAGTGATGCTGGTTTCTATGTTTACTATGTGGGCCACCTCCTTTCTCTCTCTAAAAGATGAGAAATTACACATATGGGAAGGAGAAGGGAAAGGCGAGCGAATGCTTCATCAGACTCTGCTGTTCCCACAGAGACATCTCAGGCTCCTCACAGCACTGGTGGTGCTGTTTAAACCCCAATGTCGGCATCCTTCTGAAGTCTCTAATCTGTATGAGGATTGTAAGGAGCAGCAGATCAGGACTCTGCATTCACTTTGGCCCTTGGTTGAGTTGGAACTCTCTTAATTGTCTATCTTGTTTGCACACCCATAGACCACCTCTGACCTCTAACCCGATGCCCAGAGCCTTTGAGTTTCAGTTTTACCTGCGAAAGCAACTCTGGGAGGTGTTCAGGCTGCCCTTCTGCCTCGTTAGGGGCAGGCTGACCAAAGGAACTTGGTCTTATCAGTCTGACCAGTGGCACTGGCTTGGCTTGTTCCTGAGCTTCCACAAGTTCCTTTGTTCCCCCTGAGATTCTTGCCAGGGAATGCTGGGAAGGCTAGTCCTTCATGGAACAATCAGTCTGCTTATGTCAGCCAAAGTTACCTGTCCCAGCATCCTAGGGCTCACACCCTGACAAGGAGGTGAAATCACAATCTCTGAATCCCAGACAAGCTCCCAAAAAATGCTGGTGGTTGCCGGGCATGGTGGCACACGCCTTTAATCCTAGCAGAGGCAGGTGGATCTTTGTGAGTTCGAGGCCAGCCTGGTCTACAGAGTGAGTTCCAGGACAGCTGGGGCTACAGGGAGACCCTGTCTGAAAAGACCAAACACAAACAAACAAACAAACAAACAAACAAAAAACAAGCTAAAAAGGGGCCAGGAGACAGCTCAGCAAGTAAAAGTTCCTGCTGCCAGGTCTGATGACCTGACAGCCTGACACTCCTCACACACATGTGATGGAAAGAGAAAACCTATTCTCCAACCTACAAACACACACACACACACACACACACACACACACACACCATGCATGTGATAAATGTAAAAAAATTTTTTTAAGGTTAAGGAATTAATGATCACTAAGCCAGCTCTGCAGAAGAGAACTGAAGGAATTCTTTGGACTGAAGAAAAAGATAAATGCATCCATGAGGCTGTAGGAAAGAATGAACTGTGGTAGGTAACTGAGCAACAGGAAAACACCACGCTACTAAACCAACACAATGGCAAAAATTAATACACATTTTTCAATAATAACTCTGAATTTGATATCCAAAAGACACAGACTAGCAGATGAATTAAAAGACAGGATCTGCCAGGCATGGTTTAATCCTAGCACTTGGGAGGCAGAGGCAGGTGGATCTTTGTGAGTTCAAGGTCTACAGAGTGAGTTCCAGGACAGCCAGGGCTACAGGGAGACCCTGTCTCAAAAAGACCAAAAAAAAAAAAAAAAAAAAAAAAAAAAGACAGGATCATGTATTTGTCACCTCCAAGAAATACATCTCACCATCAAAGACAGACGTGGCCTTCAGATGAAAGGATAGAAAAAGGTTTCCAAGTAAATAGAACTGGAAAGTGAGCAAGTGTCACTGCTCTAACATTTGACAAAACACATTTCAAACCAAAATTAGCCAAAGAGATAAAGTTATTTCCTACTGACAGGGAATATTCCACTGAGAAGGTATTACAATTTTAAATATATACACTCCAAACATGGGTGCACCAAGTTTCATAAAACCAATACTTCTAGATGTAAAGACATAGATTAACTCCAACACAATAATAGTGGGTGACTTCACCAAGAGACAGTACCTAATTATGGAATGAATGTAGGTGTCCAACAACAGAGGAATGGATATGGAAAATGTTGTATATATTCAATGTTCTTGTTTATATAAATGTTTCATTTACATAGAACAAAGTTGTGTCATTTGCAGGAAAGTAAATGCTAATGGAGAAAATTAAGCCAATCTCAGAAAGACAAAGATAAATACCATATTTTCTCTCATTTGTGTATGCTAGGTTTTATGTTTCTGTATATGACACAAGAGAAACTTCATGGTACAGGCTCCTCCAGTCTGATGTAACTCACTTCTGCTGCCTGAGGCTAACTGGGGAGCTGGTACCTCTGCTGCTGTCTGCAGCCCAGCCTGAGTGGCTACTGCCCCTCACAGGTTCTTAGCCTGGGATGGTGGACTGCCACTGTGTCTGGCCATGCTTCCTTCACCAGTCCAGGAGCTGATGGGTCTCAGGACTGGAATTTCAGCCTTTGGATCTCCCCAGACTACACTGCCAGCAACTCATTCTCCAGGCTGGCGACCGGCTAGGCCTCTGTCCAGCCAAGCTGCTGGTGCACACCAGGCTGGCGACCGGCTAGGCCTCTGTCCAGCCAAGCTGCTAGTGCACACCAGGCTGGTGACCGGCTAGGCCTCTGTCCAGCCAAGCTGCTGGTGCACGCCAGGCTGGCAACCGGCTAGGCCTCTGTCCAGCCAAGCTGCTGGTGCACACCAGGCTGGTGGTCTGATAGACCTGCTTCTAGCCCCGATAGCACACAGTGAGAGTCAGGTCTGCTTTGGCCTACACACGTGCAAAGTAACGGACCTGGAGGTCTTGTCAGGTGTTAATGAAAATCCGTTTATTGTGTGTTGCAAGTCACTTTTATAGGCTGAATGACATCATCTCTTAGGGCCAATTCCAGACCCCTGCATCATGTGCTGCTGGGTCATGAGCAGGTGCCCTCCTATGCAGTGGGGTCAGTAAAGTCTCATGACTTTTACCTGTGCCCCCAAGAGATGCTGGCAGGAAAGCTATCCCATTCATACCTAAACCAAATTGGATTTTCCTACAAAACTGTCCCTAGGGGAATGAAGTAGGGTATGGGAGAAATGTTCAATATACGATACACACTTGTATGAAATGTTAGTAATAGAAAAGGACCTTCTATTTTCCTAAGAGACACACTAGGTAATATACTAGGTAATTTCACGATCCTCAGTTCCTGCTTGCATGAAGTATGAAAAAGGAAATTTTGGGAAATGCCTAATTATTTCTTTTACGTAATCCTAATTTTTCATCTTTCAAATCCCCTTTGTTGTTATTTAATTAAATAGAATAATTACTAAATAAGCTAGGACTGAACTGATACATTGCCCAGGTACCGAGGGCCAGATTCCTGTCAATGAAAGAGGCTACAGATAAATATAGGGAGATGATTAGAATTAATCCTGTGGTACTGGTATCAGTATGAACTAATGTTTATTTAATATATACAAAACTGGGGGTTGTGCACACCATAATCGCAGCACTCAGAAGAGTGAGGCAGGATGACTGCTGAGATCTGGAGGTGATCCTGAGCCAGCTTTAGAGTGAGTGCCAGGCTGGCCAGCCAGGGCTTCCTCATCTGTCCCTGTCTCTCTGTATCTCATATCTATCTATCTATCTATCTATCTATCTATCTATCTATCTATCTATCATCTATCTATCTATCAATCATCTATCTATCTATCATCTAGATATGTATATATATTGAGACAGCCCCAGCTGTCCTGGAGATCACTATGTAGACCAGGCTGACCTTGAACTCACAGAGATTCACCCGCTTCTGCCTCTGGAGTGCTGGGATTAAAGGCGTGTGCCACACACCTGTCAGGATTAGTAAAATTTTAAGGAATCATGTTACTTTGGCTTTTCATATTTTGAGCTAAGTGGAAGTCTGGCAAATTGGGTGAATCTGGAGAAAAGTGTTAAGGTTCCTAAGTGTCCTGTCTTCCTTATTTCACCTTCCTGAAATGTGTTGGGGGAAAGACCATAGCCCCAGAGACCAAGGGTGATTTTTTTTTTTAGTGTCCTAGGGAGTAAGCACGTCTGGGTAAAGGAACAGATCTAAGCCTGGGTGACACCACAGACCTAACACTAGCATTTTTTGAACAGATGGACAAAGATGGGCAGGGGTTGGGAGATCCAGGAGACTCCCCAAGTAGAAACAAATGTCCAAAGTTGGAGAAAGCCAGCAGCCCCCATGCAGGCGGGGGTGGGCTAGGGAGCAAGCTGTAGCAGGAGGGTGCATCCCTGTAGGACTCAGGAGTCAGATGGGACCACAGAGGCTCATAGAACTATGAGAGGCCTGGCAGGACTGCAGGAGGCCTGGAAGAAGCCAAAGAACACAGTGGACAGAGTAGGAAAGCCCCTATAACATGATTTGTCTCTGCTTCTCTCAGGCACCAAATAGGTATTTGGGAGAGGGAGAGAATAGGAGTTTCAATAGGGAGACACAGTGTTGGACTGTCCTTCAAGGGAAAGCATTGTTAAGAGGATTATTACTTTTGAAGACAGCACAGTGGAGTTCCAAAGCAAGAGAAAGGTATCAGTCCCACCAGCCAAAGCAAGGTACCTACTCTTGAAGGTTTCTGAGGGAGGGCAGTGGCCCTATGCCACAAACCAGCAGGATTGGTTAATAATCTATGTTGTATACCTGTAGTCACCGCTGAGCCTTTGTTCTGTAGTGGCAAGGGCAAGGAGAGGGTTTGGTTCTTTGTGAGAGCCATAGCACCCAGAGGGAAGAGATACTGCAGGAGGTGTGGCCTGATTTATAAGGCAGCAGCTCTGCTTTGGAGTGGGAAAGTGTCAGAATGCTCCCCTGGCCTAAGCAAGGTAGGTCCTGGCTTTGATCTCCAGCACTGCAAAAGCAACAAATCCAAAGCAAACAACTGAAACACCCAGTTAAGGGGAGGACTCCATACAACTGCTAAGATCAAAAGTGTGTAGTTAGGGTAAGGTCTGGAGCGATGGCTGCTCTTGCAGAGAAACTGGATTTGGATCCTAGCACTCATGTGGCTGCTTTTTTTTTTTAACTCCAGTTCCAGGAAATACAATGCCCTCTTCTGGCCTCTGCAGGCATTTCACACATGTGGTACACATATATGCAGGTAAAGCACTCCTAAAATGAAAATAATAAAATATTTGTAAAAAGTTTGTAGTCTTTGTAGAAAATAGCAATTTTCTTTTTTAAAAAATTATTTATTTTTTTTTGAAACTTCTGTTCTTTTCCTTTTTTTGTTAGATTTCGATTTTTTTATCTTAGTATTTCTAATATATATTTTGTACAAGATTATCAAATCTAGACCCGTGTTCCCCACCCCATCCCCCCACCCCACCAGAGCTCATGCATTCTGCCAAACATGCTTTTCATCTCTTTCTCAGTCTTTCTCGATATTCTCCATGTGGAAATTGACTGTTTTGAGCAGAAGTTCACTGTTTCAGTCAGTTCTTTGATGCAGTCGACTCCACCGTCAGCACCAGCTACATCTCACCTGCCTGGAATATGTGCAGCAGGAGGCAGCCATATGCCTGTTATCCCAAATTAATTGGCTATTGGCTCTCTCCCTTGGAGAATAACCCTCGGCTGATTGCACAAGCTTAATCCTCTACAGGTTAGGAGATGTTATAAGCCACAGTAAGCCCTGTCATATTTAACAGAAAAAAAATGTATTCTTTGATAACCTACCATCCAAATATGTGTCATACCAAAGTAACCTACCATAACAATTAGTGCTGTTTAAAAACATATATATCTAATTGCTTTGTGCTTCATAGTAGGATCAAAGGTTATTCCTGGACAAACTGTCAGCCCATGAAAGGAAACAGCCAGGATTGACCAGAGTCCAAACAACCGCTCCAAGAAAGTAGACTGTTTTGATTCTCATCCACCTGTGCCCCTTTTCTAAGGCTAGGGAACAATCTGCAGAAGAGGGGGGTGGAGAATGTAAGGGCTGCGATTGGGGTGAATGGTGAAACTACCAGCAATATAGTCTGGACACTCATTTGATTCAACTTGATTGAACATACAAGCCCCCCCACACTGGATGGTGGGGCTGTGGGGTGTTTGGGCACAACAGCCTGCATATTGTTTTACATGAGAGATGCTTGCACTCATAAATTATCACTTATTGCTAAAAAATGAAAAAAAAAAAACTTGAGAGAAAAGATGCGAAGAACCAACATGTATGGCAGAATTCATGATCTGGGATGGGGTGGTTGGGTGGGGGAGCAGGAAAGGGAAATATGCCTGACTGAATTGGAAAATGATGTATGAAATTACAAAATAGCATCAATAAAAATAATAATTTAAAGATTAAATAAATAAATAAATACATAAATAAATAAATAGCAGTCCTAAGAGGAAGTATAGCCCTGGTGCCTACACTTAGAAAAACAGAAAGCCGGGCGTATGGTCGGCGCACGCCTTTCATCCATAGCACTTGGGACGGCAGAGGCAGGTGGAATCTTTGTGATTGGAGGCCAAGCCTGGTTTACAAGGAGTTCCAGCGACAGCTGGGGCTACAGGGAGCCCTGTCTTAAACGACAAAAAAAAAAAAAAAAAAGAAAAAAAAGCAAAAACAGACAAGAGCACAAGTGAATGATCTAAACACTAGCAGCTAAACAGCACTGAGGGCAAAAAACAGAGAACCCTAAACCACAAACCAGACAGAAGAGAAAGAAGAATAACAAAAATCAGAGCAGAAAGCAATGAAATAGAAACAAAGAAAACAATAAAAAAAAAAATCAAGAATCAAAAAAGTGGTTCTTTGAAACTAGAACAAGATAGCCGACCTCTAGCCTAGTTAGACCAAAAGAAGAAGAAGGAACAAGCTCCAAATAATACAATCCAAGATGTGAAAGAGGGAAATATCACACAACGACAATGAACAAGATCCAAAAACTCATATGGGAATACTTCAAAAATCTATACTCTACCAGTTTGAAAAACCATATGGGCTGAGAGATAGCTAGCCGTTAAGAGCAATCCAACTGCTCTTGCAGAGGACCCGGGTTCGTATCCCCAGCACCCACACTGGGGGCTGAAAAACCGTCTGTAACTCCAATTCAGGGAGAACTCAACTTCCCAGAGGGAATCCGTACACCCTCTTCTGACTCTGAGGCATTGCACGAAACTGGGGGTGCACAAACCTACATGCCAGCATCACATTCATACACATAAAAAAGTAAATAAATTAAAAAAAAAGAAAAACCAAGTAGACAAAATTGATGAATATCAAAATCCTGGGAATCACCCAAACTCAACAAAGAAGAGAGATCGACAGCTTAAAGCCAACCATATCTAAAGAAATGAAAAGTGACAAGAAACCCCTCCAACTAAAAAAAGCCCAGGCCAGACGTTCACGCAGAATTTCTATAAAACATTCAAAAAACCTACAACCATTATTACTGAACTTTTTGGAGAGAACAGACAGAGAATCTCCCCAACTCCTCTATAAGCTAGCATCAGTCTATTACCAAAAACCAGGCAAAATACACAAAAAGGAAACTACCTCCGACCCATCTGCCTAACTGAAACACAATCGCCAAAATTCAAAAACAGATACTTGGCAAACTGCAACAGACCCACACAAGAAGACAGCTCATCATGACAAGCAAGTGCGATTCATACCCAGAGATGCAGAGATGGTTCAACTTACAAAATCAATAAATATCATCAAGCATATAAATGGACCGAAAGACAAAAAACCACACCACTATCTCAATTGATGCTGAAAAAGCCTTATGACAAAAATCCAGATCCCCTTCTGCTGTAAAGTCTCCTAGAGGGAATTGGACTGAGGATCATTCCTCAACGTAATCAAAGCACCTATACAGGAAACCACAGCCAATATCATCCAGTATTTTTTTTTTTACTTTTTTTTTTTTTTTTTTTTTTTTTTTTTTTTTCTTTTTTGGGGAAACATTTCCTTAAATGGAACTCAGCAAGGGATGCCCCCTGTCACCACTCCTCTTCAATATCCGGTTGAAACACTTGCTCAGGGCCAATAAGAAAGAAAAGGAAAGACAGGAGTACTAATGGAAAAAGAGGAAGTCACAACTATATCCCTACTTCGCTGATGATATGATTGTGTACTTAAGGGAATGCTAAAACCTCCACCAAAAAAATCCTAGAAACGAT
>VZQC01013208.1:515041-530264 GCA_009823505.1 Rhizomys pruinosus | reverse complement strand
TTGCTTGACTCAAGGAGACCCGTATTTGCTTTATTGGTTTAGTGGCCTTTGGTAACACTCTCTGCTATTCCAGAGGCCATCTGTACACTTGCATGTGTGGTCTCAATACATCTTTCCCATGTTAACGATTATCATTGTCATTCAGTTCCAAGAATGCTTTTATTTCTTTCTTTATCTCTTCCTTGACCCATTCATTATTCAAGGGTGTGTCATTTAGTCTCCATGTGTTCTTGTAGATAGTAGGGCTTATCCTGGTGTTGATATTGAGCCTTATTGCACTGTGTTCTGATAGAATGCATGAAATTATTTCAATCTTTTTGTATTTGTGGAGGTTTCTTCTGTGTCCCAGTATGTGGTCAATTTTGGAGAATGTTCTGTGGGGTGCTGAGTAAAAAGTGTATTCTCTGGTATTAGGGTGGAATATTCGGTAGATGTCTGTGAGGTCCATTTGGTGTATCATATCATTCAGTTCAGATGTCTCTCTGTTTATTCTTTGTCCTGTTGACCTATCCAAAGGACTCAGTGGGGTATTGAAGTCCTCTACTATGAGTGTACTGGGGTTAGTGTGTGATGTGTGGTCCTGGAGAATTGTCTTTATAAAGTTTGGTGCACCAGAGTTTGGTGCATATATATTCATAATTGTGAAATCTTCTTGGTGAATTGTTCCTTTGATAAAAATGTAATGGCCTGGGGCTGGAGAGATGGCCTAGCAGTTAAGAGCACCGACTGCTCTTGCAGAGGACCCGGGTTTGATCCCCAGCACCCACATGGCAGCTGAGAACCGTCTTTTACTCTAGTTCCAGGGGAATCCAATGCCCTCTTCTGACCTCCGCGGCATTGCATGACACGGGTGCACAAACCTACATGCAGACAGTACACCCATAGAATTAAAAAAAATTTAAAAAAATGTAATGGCCTTCTTTGTCTCTTCTGATTCATTTTACTTTGAAGTCCATTTTGTCTGATATTAAAATACCAACACCTGCTTTCTTTTTGGTACCATTTGCTTGGAATATTTTCTTTCATCCTTTCACTTTAAGGTGGTGCCTGTCCTTGAAGGTAAGATGTGTTTCTTGTAGACAGGATATGGATAGGTTCTGTTTCCTAATCAAATCTCCCAGTCTGTCTTTTGATTGGGTAATTTAGTCCATTAATATTTAAGGTTATGACTGATAGGTTTGTGTTGCTTCCTTTCACCTTATCCATTTGCGGTTTTGGTTTAGGTTTCTACTTCTGCAGTTATGCTTTTATTGATTTCTCTTTCTAGGTGCCTGGGGATGGTTGTTCCTTTCTTCTGTCCTTTGAATTGCTTCAAGTATTCTCTGAAGGGTTGGTTTTCCGGACATGTATTCTTTCATCTTGTTTATGTCATGGAAGGTTTTTCTCTCTCCTTCAGCTATAATTGACATTTTTGCTGGGTATAGTAATCTGGATTGACATCTATTGTCCTTTAACACTGGGAATGCTTTGCTCCACGTTCTTCTTGCTTTCATAGTTTGTGCTGAGAAGTCAGTTGTAATTTTGATAGGTTTCCTCTTATAGGTCACTTGTTTTTCTCTTGTGGCTTTAAGGATTTTGTCTTTGTTTTGGGTGTCTAGCATTTTAACTATGAGGTGGCATGGAGAGTTTCTTTTCTGATCTTTCCTGTTTGGAGTTCTATGTGCTTCTTGTATTTTATTGGTTTGTCTTTTTTTTAGTTTGTGGAAATTTTCATCTATTATTCTGTTGAAGATCTGATCAATACCATTCTCTTGGGATTCTTCTCCATCCTCTATTCCTATGATGTGAAGGTTTTGATCTTTTCATAGTGTCCCACAGTTCCTGGTTGTCCCATTTTTGTGTATTTTTTTTAATTTTCATAATCTTTCCTTGAGGTTTTTAGTTGTTCTGTGTTATCTTTCAAGTCTGATATTCTTTGTTCTGCTTCCTTCATGCTTCTGAGGCTTTTTTCATTCCTTTCCTCTTGATTGGATAAGTGTTTGATTTCCTTTTTCGTTTCCTCTTCTGATTTCTTTAGTCTTTCCACTTCCTTTTGGAGCTTCTCAATCTCTTCCTCCCCTCTTTGCTTCGCTGGTTGGTTTCCTTATCTTTTTCAACAAGGGATCTTTTCAGTGTTCCCACTTCCTTCTGGAGTTTGTCATTCTGTCTCTCTAGGTCCTTCTTGAGTTCTTCATTCTCTTTTTTCATTTCTTTGATTTGCTCTTTATAATCTTTTACTTCTTTAATTATGTTCACAATTGTGCTTCTGATATCTGTGTCCTGGGCCATCCCCAGGGGGATCCCACTGTAGGAATCTTCCACAGGGTTGGTAGAGCTTGGTGTGGGATTATCCAGCACCTTTCCCATGTTACCTCTTCTTCGTGTCCCTGGCATATAGGCTTTCCTTGCCTGTATTCCAATGTGAATCCCAAATGCCTCTTCACTGTTTTGAAGGCTTGCTTTGTTTGCCTCCTTCAGATGCCTTTGTTTTTTTGATTGATTTGTTTTTCTCCTTTACTCCTTGCTTATAGAGTGTTGACTTCTCTAAGCTCTAGGCTTTCTATTGGAAGTCCAACTCACTCTTCCCTTTCTGTCTTGAAAGTTCTCCAAAGAATCCACTTGGACACTCCTGACTTTGGTAATCCCAGTTGGGTGGGTGGGGGCTGCCTGTGCTTCAGGTGGACTTGGGAGATCTCTGATCTCAAGACTCACACAAGGATGTGATGCTGTCTGATTTAGGAATAGACTTCCTAAATCAGACAGCAGCTGCACAAGAATTAAGGTTGACAATTGACAAATGGGACCTCATCAAACTCAAAAGCTTCTGTACATCAAAAGAAACAATCAAGGAAGTGACGAGAAATCCCACAGAGTGGGAGGAAACCTTCACTGCAGATACATCTGACAAAGCATTGATTTCCAGAATATATAAACTACTCAAAAAACAAAAAAAAGAAAACAAAAANTGACCCGCTGCAATAGATGAGCAAAGAACTGAACAGAGCTTTCACAAGCTGAGGAATTAGAGATGTCTGAAGAAAGCACCTCAAGAACTGCTGCAAACATCACTATCATTAAGGAAATGCAAATGAAAACCACTTTAAGATATCATCTTACGTCCAATAAGACTGGCTAGGAATCAGAAAACAAATGATACCAAGTTCTGGGAAGGGTTGTGGGGTAAGGGAAAACACGCATCCCTGCGTGGGAAAATGTAAACATTGTCAGCCAATATGGGAAAAAAGCAGTATTTGTGGAGAAGACCCTTGGAAGACTTGGAATGAACTTGCCACCCGACCCAGCCATACCACTCCTGGGCAGGTTACCCTCAAGACTTACCCCACCAGAGATACATGCATGGCCATGTGTATTTCAGCCTCTTTACACATAGTCAAGGAGCTGAACCAACTAATGCCGCCTACAACTGCGAGTGGATAGAGGAAGGTGGTCTCTAAACAATGGAGTTCTAATCAGCAGTAAGAAAGACACATCATGAGCTTGCAGGAAAATGGCTGGGAGCTAGAGGACATCAGCTGAGTGAGGTAACACAGTCCCATAAAAACAAACGGAAAAAAAACGAATGGTACCCTCAGCTCGTGGATGCTAGTTCAATTTAACCAGTTGAAGGATTTCTTGTGTAGGGCCCCCTGAGCTTTTGTCCAAGCAGCTTGGCAAATGCAGTTTTGGAAAAACAACACAACCAACAACACAACAACAGAAAGAACTGCAATCAAAGAACCTGACTGAAACAGTGAAACTTCTGCTCAAAAACAAGTCATACTCCATGGAAAATAATTGATGAAAACTAAGAGATGGAAAGCATGTTGTGCATAATGCATGAGCTCTGGGGGGTGGGGGAATGATCGGGGGAACACGGTCTAGTATTGTGTTAAAAATAAATAAATAATGTTATGGTGAAAAAAAAAAAATAAGTTGTAACCTTGAAAAAAAAAATAGTTTGTCATAAAAAAAAAAAATACTCCACAAACCCACCTTTTATACCAGCTGGGAGGATAACACCCGCCCCCACTAGCCGCACCAGCCAATCGGCCAAAGATCAACAAAGACAGGAGAATCATCAAACAATCATTCCTGCCTGAAGCACCCAGCTCTTACTGGTGCTTGCAGGTGGTCTGGGAGATCTCTGACTATTTTAATTCTTTATTTACATCTAATTCTCATGCCAGTGCTCTGCAGATGTTGTTACATTGGCCAGATTTTCTCTGTCTTTCACCAGTGCGTGCGGTTTTTTTTTTTTTTTTTTTTTTTTTTGTTGGTCTTTTCGAGACAGGGTCTCCCTGTAGCCCCAGCTGTCCTGGAATTCACTCGGTAGACCGGCTGGCCTTGAACTCACCAAGATCCGCCTGCCTCTGCCCCCCAAGTGCTAAATTAAAGGCATGCGCACACACACGCCTGGCTTTTCACCACTTCATTGCCTCTTTAATTACCTTGTTGGGACTAATGGGTGAGCATAATAGATTTGGGCTGTGGGAGCCAGGACTTTTGTTTTAAAACTCCTATTAAGCTATGAACCGAAAGGAATTAGAACAAATTTAAGTTTCAATTTATGTGAGCACTCTTAGAAGCCAATTTGGTACCGTGTGAACAATAGGCAAATGGAAGCACAAATGTAGACAATACACATACACATAGGCACACATTAGACCAAAAGGTTTCATAGCTTTCATTTAGAGGTTTCATTTGTCAGTTAAAAAAAATTTTTTTTGAACAGAGTCTCCTGTATATCCCAGCTGGCCTAGAACTTGCTATCTAGACCAGGCTGAACTTGATTGTAATTTAAGGATCACCTGTCTGCATGCTGAGTGCTAGGTTTTAAATCTTGTGTCAAGACTATACTTTCAGGGATCATTTCTTAGTTGTATACTAGAGAAGTTCTCTGACTGTGTAGAGTAACAGAAACCACGAGGAGAGACGTAGTGCTCCTCTCCTGAGCGTGAAGCGGTCTGGTGTTGCTTTACTGCAACTGCCTCTTTGCTTTGATGATCGTTCTGCTCTCCTTTTTGGGAGAGTCGGAGGGAGGGAGCACAGTCTGAGTGGGAAAAAAAAAATAATAAAATCTTGTGGTCACTATGCCAGACTCATTTGTCAGTTTTAAGTCAGGCTGTTGATCTGATTATTTCCTCTACAGCATTGAGTAATCCTTATTCTCAGACTACACATTCAAAGACATGCCTTTTTTTTTTTTTTTGGTCTTTTTGAGGTAGAGTTCCCCCGCGTAGCCCAGCTGTCTTAGGACTATGTAGATGATCAGGTTGGCCTTAACCACAGAGGTCCGCCTGCCTCTCCCTCCCGAGTGCTGGGATTAAAGTCTTTGCACCACCACACTAGGGGGGGTCTTCATTTCCCCTACCTTCCTCTTTTTACCTCTTCTCATCTTTTTTTTCCTTGACCTGTGTAATCCTCCTGTTTCAACCTCCAAGCGCTGGGATTATAGGCAAAAAGTAAGTGCTGCTAACGGATGATGGATGATGTTTCCTATAGGAGCTTGTAGAAACTGGGGCAGCAGGTGGTACGTAGAACTACAACTCCTAGCATGCTCTGAGAGCTTCCCCATCAAGTCTCGCGTGAAGTGCCGAGGTCTGGGGATGCTTTGTGGTCCCGGCTGCCGGCCGGCCTGCGGCGGTGCTCTGTGCGGGTGTGGGTTGCTGGGGTCGCGGTCTCACAATGGCTCTGCTCTGGACGGCGCCACAGCCTCTCCGGACATCTGGAACCTTGGAGCCTCTTTAGTGCCGGGGTTCGGGCCGCAGGCGGCGGGCGACAGCGGGGAGGCAGGTGACGGGCCTGGCGCTCCCGGGTACCGCCTGTGCGGGTACGGACCGCCGGGGCGCGCCGGCCCGTGGGGATTGCGGGGCCTGGTAGGGCAGGCGGGGCAGGAGATGAGTGGCCCCGTGCCGGGCGGGGGCCTGCACTGCTCCCTCTTCCTGGTCCCCAGAGCGGCTTCCCGATGAGGCCTCTCAGCCGGAACGCCCGGCATCCATTCCCGAACGGCCCACGGTTGCAGCAGCTCAGCCTGGCCCAGCCGTGCCCTCGGGGAGCCACAGGCTTAGCCTGGAGGGTTGGTTGAGACCAGTGATTGGGTCTGACTAGGCTTTTCACAAATCCTAGAGGTTTTGTTTTCTATTCCCTGAAGGAGAGACTTGCGGTCGGGGTGGGGTCGTTGAGAGAACGGGGAAGGAAGTGTGTCTGGGTTGGGGATACCTTCTGGACGGTGTTGAGTGGCCCCTGTGAACTTGAACAATAATGCCTGCTTTGCAGTGCGGCTCCCAGGGTTTTAAACAATCCCAGCACCCTGGGAGGCAGAGGCGGGTGACATTTCCGTTTGAAGCCAGCCTGGTTTTACATAGAGAATTCCATGTCAGCCAGAGCTGCATTTGGAGACCCTCACAAAAACAAAAAAACAGGGCGGAAAGATGGTTCAGTGGTTAAGAGCGCAGACTGCTCTGGCAGAGGATTCGGGTTCATATCCCAGTAAAACCCCACATGCGGCCAAGAACCGTCTAAGAAGCCAGGTGTGGTGGTGCAGGCCTTTAATCCTAGCACCTGGAGGCAGAGGCAGGCCTTGTGAGTTCGAGGACAGCCGGGTCTACAGATGAGTTCAGGTCAGCTGGCTATAAGGGGACTGAAAAAACAAAAACAGAAAACAATGACATAAAAGACAAAGTTTTGTACAAGATACATTATTTAATTTTAATTTTTTTTTTTGGTCTTTTCGAGAAAGGGTCGCCCCTGTAGCCCACTGTCCTGGAACTCCACTCTGTCACCAGGCTGGCCTTGAACTCACAAGATCTGCCTGCCTCTGCCCCCGAGTGCTAGGATAAAGGCGTGCGCCACCATGCCCAGCAATAGCTATTAATTTTAATAGTGGTAGGAATAGTATTATCCCTCTGTTACTGTTACTGTCAAGGTGAAATGACTGTAGGAATAAATGAATGTACAGGACAATGTCTGGTGGACTTGGAAGGCATTTTACCAACACTTTTTGGTCTTTTCGAGACAGGGTCTCCCTGTAGCCCCAGCTGTCCTGGAATTCACTCTGTAGACCAGGCTGGCCTTGAACTCACGAAGATCCGCCTGCCTCTGCCTCCCAAGTGCTAGGATTAAAGGCATGCGCCACCACGCCTGGCTTTCACCATTGCCTCTTTAATTACCTTGTTGGGACTAATGGGTGAGCATAAATGATTTGGGCTGTGGGAGCCAGGACTTTTGTTTTAAAACTCCTATTAAGCTATGAACCGAAAGGAATTAGAACAAATTTAAGTTTCAATTTATGTGAGCACTCTTAGAAGCCAATTTGGTACCGTGTGAACAATAGGCAAATGGAAGCACAAATGTAGACAATACACATACACATAGGCACACATATAGACCAAAAGGTTTCATAGCTTTCATTTAGATGTTTCATTTGTCAGTTAAAAAAAATTTTTTTTGAGACAGAGTCTCCCTGTATCCCCAGCTGGCCTAGAACTTGCTATCTAGACCAGGCTGAACTTGAATTTAATTTATAGAGATCCACCTGCCTCTGCCTGCTGAGTGCTAGGTTTTTAAAATCTTGTGTCAAGACTATACTTTCAGGGATCATTTCTATAGTTTGTAACTAGAGAAGTTTCTCTGACTGTGTAGAGTACCAGAAACCACGAGGAGGAGTCGTAGTGCTCCTTCCTGAGCGTGAAGCCGGCTCTTAGTGTTGCTCTTTTGCAACTGCTATTTGCCATTGATGACCGTTCTGCTCTCCTTTTTGGGAGAGTCAGAGGGAGGGAGCACAGTCTGAGTGGGAAAAAAAAAATAAATAAAATCTTGTGTCACTATGCCAGACTCATTTGTCAGTTTTAAGTCAGGCTGTTGATCTGATTATTTCCTCTACAGCATTGAGTAATCCTTATTCTCAGACTACACATTCAAAGACATGCCTTTTTTTTTTTTTTTTGGTCTTTTTGAGGTAGAGTCTCCCTGTAGCCCAGCTGTCTTAGGACTATGTAGATGATCAGGTTGGCCTTTAACTCACAGAGGTCCGCCTGCCTCTCCCTCCCGAGTGCTGGGATTAAAGTCTTGCACCACCACACTAGGGTTGGTCTTCATTTCCCCTCCTTTCCTCTTTTCTCCCTTCTCCATGCTTCCCTTCTTCTCTCCTTGACCTGTGTAATCCTCCTGTTTCAACCTCCAAGCGCTGGGATTATAGGCACAAAGTAAGTGCTGCTAACGGATGATGGATGATGTTTCCTATAGGAGCTTGTAGAAACTGGGGCAGCAGGTGGTACGTAGAACTACAACTCCTAGCATGCTCTGAGAGCTTCCCCATCAAGTCTCGCGTGAAGTGCCGAGGTCTGGGGATGCTTTGTGGTCCCGGCTGCCGGCCGGCCTGCGGCGGTGCTCTGTGCGGGTGTGGGTTGCTGGGGTCGCGGTCTCACAATGGCTCTGCTCTGGACGGCGCCACAGCCTCTCCGGACATCTGGAACCTTGGAGCCTCTTTAGTGCCGGGGTTCGGGCCGCAGGCGGCGGGCGACAGCGGGGAGGCAGGTGACGGGCCTGGCGCTCCCGGGTACCGCCTGTGCGGGTACGGACCGCCGGGGCGCGCCGGCCCGTGGGGATTGCGGGGCCTGGTAGGGCAGGCGGGGCAGGAGATGAGTGGCCCCGTGCCGGGCGGGGGCCTGCACTGCTCCCTCTTCCTGGTCCCCAGAGCGGCTTCCCGATGAGGCCTCTCAGCCGGAACGCCCGGCATCCATTCCCGAACGGCCCACGGTTGCAGCAGCTCAGCCTGGCCCAGCCGTGCCCTCGGGGAGCCACAGGCTTAGCCTGGAGGGTTGGTTGAGACCAGTGATTGGGTCTGACTAGGCTTTTCACAAATCCTAGAGGTTTTGTTTTCTATTCCCTGAAGGAGAGACTTGCGGTCGGGGTGGGGTCGTTGAGAGAACGGGGAAGGAAGTGTGTCTGGGTTGGGGATACCTTCTGGACGGTGTTGAGTGGCCCCTGTGAACTTGAACAATAATGCCTGCTTTGCAGTGCGGCTCCCAGGGTTTTAAACAATCCCAGCACCCTGGAGGCAGAGGCGGGTGAATTTCCGTTTGAAGCCAGCCTGGTTTACATAGAGAATTCCATGTCAGCCAGAGCTGCATTGTGAGACCCTATCACAAAACAAAAAAACAGGGCCGGAAAGATGGTTCAGTGGTTAAGAGCGCAGACTGCTCTTGCAGAGGATTCGGGTTCGATTCCCAGTACCCACATGGCGGCCAAGAACCGTCTTTAAGCCAGGTGTGGTGGTGCATGCCTTTAATCCTAGCACCTGGGAGGCAGAGGCAGGCTCTGTGAGTTCGAGGACAGCCTGGTCTACAGAGTGAGTTCCAGGTCAGCTGGGCCTATAAGGGGACTGAAAAAACAAAAACAGAAAACAATGACATAAAAGACAAAGTTTTGTACAAGATACTATTAATTTAATTTAATTTTTTTTTTTGGTCTTTTCGAGACAGGGTCTCCCTGTAGCCCCAGCTGTCCTGGAACTCACTCTGTACACCAGGCTGGCCTTGAACTCACAAAGATCTGCCTGCCTCTGCCTCCCGAGTGCTAGGATTAAAGGCGTGCGCCACCATGCCCAGCAATAGCTATTAATTTTAATAGGTGTAGGAATAGTGAATTATCCCTCTGTTACTGTTACTGTCAAGGTGAAATGACTGTAGGAATAAATGAATGTACAGGACAATGTCTGGTGGACTTGGAAGGCATTTTACCAACACTGGTTGTTTGTTGTTATTAGAACCTCTGGATGGACTCTTCCTGGGAAGCTTTGCTAATTTGCAGCACCTGGACCATGTTCCTCATTAACATCTGTCTGTCAGCATAGTCCAACATCATTTCACTGTGGTAAGGTGACTCCACCTGGTGTCTTGGCTTTGTCCTCTCATAGTTGTTAAGATCAGCTGGAGGATATGGTGAACCCCTGGACTTTATCCTTTTTTGGGTGTGTCTGTTTCAACCTTGTTGACAAGCCATAATCTTTGTGTGTCTGTCAAGAAAACAGCACTGGGGTGATCCTCTGCTGTTCCCCATAAGAATATGCTCATTGTTATTTTTGTTAGGTGGCAGGGACTCGGCCCTTCTCAGCTCTGAAATCTGTATAGAAAAGCATCTGGATCCCAGTCTTTCAATGGCTTCAAGACAACCAGAAATGCCTGGTAAACTTAATTATTTTTGGTTAAGTCCTGTTTTGTCTGTGTTATTCCTAACTATAGAGTCTCTGAACCTTATTATTAATGGTTCCTTTCTGCCACTAGGGAAGTATTTAGACTTAATAAATTGTTATCATTTTAATACTGTGGTCTCATTATTCCTGTCATCCACTAAGTGGTGTTGTAAACCCAAATCCCAATTTAGAAGAGCCATTTCAAGTAAGGGTATGACATGTATTACTTTGTATCAGAGAATAATAATTAACAGTGAGTCCTGTAGTTCTTTTTTTGGTATTTTTGAGACAGGGACTCCCTTTAGTCCCAGCTGGCCTGGAGCTCACTCTGTAGTTAGTCCAGGCTGGCCATGAACTCACAGAGATCCATTTGCCTCCGCCTCCCAAGTACTGGGATTAAAGGCGTGTACCACCATGCCGGGCTGAGTCCTCAGTTCTTATAGAAGTGCCAGAGTGACTTAACTTCACCTCTTTTGGGGGTGGTCAGGAGCAGGATATGAAGGTCTAGGAACTAGCCTGGTTCACTGTTATAGTCAGCATAGTGGCGAACAACTGCAGCAACATGTAGAGTCCTGGGTTTGTTACTGCATAGTAATGTCTGGGTTACTGAAGCCATTGATTCCTCCTTAGAATGTTACCAGGAAGAAAGGTGATTTTTTTTTTTTTAATATTATCTACTTACACATAACACGGATTTTATTTTTTTTACTTTTTTATGTGTATGAGTGCATTGCCTGTATATGTGTAAGTGCACATGTCGTGCAATGCCCTGGAACTGGAGAGACAGATCGTTGTTAGCCACCATGTGGTCTCTGCAAGAGCAGTCGGTGCTCTTAACCGCTAGGCCATCTCTCCAGTCGTTTATTGCTGTCTTTAGGACACCCATTTAGGATATCTTGGGAGAGGTCTTAAACTTAGTTTTGAAATTGCTCCCAGTTGGGTCGATTAATATTTTTCCTGGGGCTGGAGAGATGGCCTAGCGGGTTTGATCCCTAGTACCCACATGGCGGTTGAGAACAGTCTTTAACTCCAGTTCCAGGGGAATCCAACCCCCTCTTCTGACCTCTGAGGCATTGCACAACATAGGTGCACAGACCTGCATGCAGACAGTACATTCATACACATAAAAGAAATAAATTAAAAAAAAAAAGGTTTTTGTTTAAAAATAATAATAATTTAATTTCTGCATTAGCACAGAGTATCATCCGAAGTATAATGCAAAGACAAATGGCAGGCATGGGAAACACACTAGCAAAAGTGGACCTAGGGGGCTGGAGAGATGGCCTAGCGGTTAAGAGCACTGACTGCTCTTGCAGAGGACCTGGGTTTGATCCCCAGAACCCACATGGTGGCTGAGAATTGTCTTTAACTCCAGCTCCAGGGGAATCCGATATCCTCTTCTGACCTCCGCGGCATTGCACAACACAGGTGCACAAACCTACATGCAGACATTACATTCATACACATACAAGAATAAAAAAAAAATTTTCCCAACTGTCTTAATATGGATTTATCTCTAACGTCATCATTGTGTCTGTCTTTCATTATTACTTGATTGCCATAAGCTCCCTGTAACCATCCAGAACTGGCTGTGTTACAGTCATTAGATTAGTGCTTGGTAGTGCAGGAGGCATGGAGTGGTGGGTGCAAGGTGTGGGCCCTGGCCCATGTCTGCCTCTTGTGTGCTAGCTGGGTGATACAGACATGCTGCTTATGTTGTGTACCACAGTTTTCTGAGCTGGAAAGTGGGAAGAAAACAGATACAATGAAGAATGTAAGTGTCTGGTAATTTTTCTTTGTGTATCTGTTTCAGTTGAAATATGCACATAATACAACTTCACCCATCTAAAGTGAGTAATTTAACTGTTAGTGCATTCACAAGGTTGTATGTATCATAGTCATACCTCATTGTCCCCTCTGGTTCCTGGCAATTTTGGTTTCTGGGAATTTTTTTTTTCTGGGAATTTTTATTAATAGTTACTAGTATTGGTAGTTGTCACATGGTAGCTCTTGGTCCCTTGCTATTTAGATGAAGCCTTTGTTGGTTTTGACTTGCTGCCAGGTAGACTAATGACTTGAAGAGCTTGATTATGTAATTTTAAAAAAAATTTTAATTTTATTTATTTTATGTGTATGAATGTACTGTCTGCATGTAGGTTTGTGCACCCGTGTCGTGCAGTGCTGCAGAGGTCAGAAGAGGGTGTTGGATTCCCCTGGAACTGGAGTTAAAGACAGTTCTCAGCTGCCATGTGGGTGCTGGGGATCGAACCCGGGTCCTCTGCAAGAGCAGTCGGTGCTCTTAACCGCTAGGCCATCTCTCCAGCCCTGATTATGTAATTTTAACAACAGGGAAATGGCACCTTGAAGGCAGGTTCTGGATTACTAAACCAAACAAAATGACCCTTGCTCCCAGGTCTGGCTCAGTTGAGTGTGCCCTTGAAGTGTCATAGCAGCACATTCCAGCTGTCAGTTCCTGGGGACAGAATAGCTGTCAACTATGTCCTGATGGAAATGTTTAAATCGTCCAGAACACTTGCAGCTAGAAGTGATGCCACAGCACACACTGTTCTAGATATTTCTTGTCCTGGGGGAGATGTGGGAGGTGTAGGACTTGTCCTCAGCTTGATCAAGCCTCAGCTAGCTATTTTGTGTATGAACTGAGGCAGGTCAGTTCACGAGGGTTTGGTTTCCTCATAAAGCAGATGTAGGTGTGGCATGACTGTCATCCCAGATGTGGGAGCTGAGGTAGGAGCATTTTTGAGTTTGGGCTTGAGAGTGAGATTCCGTTTCCAGAGAGGGAAAGGAGAGAACAGGAAGTCACTTTATATCTTCCTTAGTCTCAGTGTGAACTGAGTCTTAGTATACAAACTTTGAAATGAGATAGGTTTGAATTTTGATTCGAAATTGTGCTTTGAAGTTCTGAGACTTTGCTTAGGCAAATTTAAATTGAACTTGGTTTTTTTTAATCTATAGAAATGGATTAGAGGGCTGGAGGGATGGCCTCGCGGTTAAGAGCGACGACCGCTCTTGCAGAGGACCCGGGTTCGATCCCCAGCACCCACATGGCGGCTGAGAACCGTCTGTGACTCCGGTTCCAGGAGAACTCCAGTTCCAGGGGAATCCGAGACCGTCTTCTGACCTCCGCGGCATCGCACGACACGGGTGCGCAGACCTGCATGCAGACAATACATTCATACACATAAAAANAAAAAAAAAAAAAAAAAAGAAATGGATTAGAGCCTGGTATGGTAGTGCAGGCCCGTAATTCCAGCATTGGGAAGGGCTGAAGCGGAGGATTGCCAGAGTTTGGGGCTGGCCTGTGCTAGCTACATAGAGAGTACCACCCCACACAAGAGAAGAGTAGTGTTGCCAAGTGGGATTATCTCAGACAAACTCTTCTTGTTCTATTCCAAAGTAGGTGTCAGAGCTTTCTTGACTTAAAGCTGTTAGTATGTTCAGTTGACAACCTATATTGACAGGTGTCTCTGTTCTTAGCACTTGAGCCCAGTGGGCCTCTAGGCAAGATGTCCCTGCCCATCGGGATGTGTCGCCGGGCATTCAGCTATGATGATGCCCTTGAGGACCCTGCACCCATGACTCCTCCTCCATCAGACATGGGCAGCATCCCCTGGAAGCCCGTGATTCCAGAGCGCAAGTATCAGCATCTCGCCAAGGTACCTGATCCTGCTACAGGCACACTCAACCCCTTGGTTCTCCCTCTGCTCCAGAAGCCTTCAGTGGCTCTCTGTGCCCACAAAACTGGGCAGCAGTCATTATCTTTGTCTGTTTTCTGTGTTTTTTAAAATAAAAACCAGAGCTGGGCATGGTGGTGCATGCCTTTAATCCCAGCACTCAGGCGACTGAGGCAGGCAGATCCCTATGAGATTGGGGTCAGCCTGGTCTACATATTTCCGGGCCAGCTGGGGCTACAGGGAGACACTGTCTCAGAAACAAAACAAAACAAAGCACCCCCAAAACAACAACTAACAAACAAAACCAAAGGCAAGCAAACTGGAAGAGCATCATCTCCTGAGACGGTGGCATGCTGCTTCCCCAAGGTCTAGAACATCATCATAGCTCTGATGAGGGCCTGGCTGCGCCAGGCTGCCTCTGACTTCATCACCAGAAATATAAGAAAGCTTATCTTACTGGCCTTCCAGATAAATGCTCAGATAAAACCATTGAACCTACAGCTACAGTTTTACCCAACTTTGAACTGCCTGATAGCTGGGGGCCTGAAAGTACATAATGACAGTCTGCTTAAACAGATCTGGTATGGATCCCAAGTGGTTTGTACACTGGCTTTGAGACTTAGGCACACAATTTTACTCCCGAGCACAGTGTCAAAGAGAGGGGAATACTTTGTCTTAGAAATGTTGGGGGAGGGGCTGGAGAGATAGCCTTGCAGTTAAGCGCACCGACTGCTCTTGCAGAAGACCTGGGTTCGATCCCCAGCACCCACATGGTGGCTGAGAACCGTCTGTAACTCCAATTCCAGGAGAACTCCAGTTCCAGGGGAATCCGACGCCTTCTTCTGACCTCTGCGGCATTGCACAACACGGGTGCACAGACTTCCATGCAGACAGTACATTCATACACATACAGAAATAAAAAAAAAAATGTTGGGGGAGTAAATGAGAGAGTTAAATGTTTAAATGCAAATGCTTGGCACCTGCTAGATGTGTAGCCTAACTCACTGACTTGATCTTTTCCCTCCCTTCCTCTCTGTTCCTTCTTTCCTTCATTTTGATTTTTAGTTACGTGTGTCTGTGAGTATGTGCATATGAGCACAGTGCTTGTGGAGGCCAGAAGCAGCAGATGCCCTGGGAGCTGCAGTTCCAGGCAGTTATGAGCTGCTGGATATGGGTGCGGGAACTTAGCTTGGGTCTGGAGGAGCAGGAAGCATTGTTAACTACTCAGCCTTCTGTAGCTTCTGCTCTTTCTCATGGGCTGATTTTGCTTTCCTTGTGGTCAGGAAAGTTTCCCCCGTTGCTCTGGGGAAACTCTGTATTTTAATATCCATTGTAATCTGACCCAATCAGCTATTGAAGA